>OX104063.1:98761285-98790383 GCA_944474145.2 Dicrocoelium dendriticum
CAAGCCCGACCTAACGCCGCTGCAAAGAGCTTGCCTACCGGATACTAATACCAAAGCAAGACAACAGCCACTTGATTCATCGCCGATTGCCATAGCTACCGCTTGCTCTAGAACAAGCGCTAACGTGGATCTGAACCTAACCCCCCTGCGTCACGCGTCTACGACAGAATTACCTACCGACTCAAACCCCACAGCCCTAATAGATAAAAAGTCAACCAACGTTCCGGACTCGTCCCAGCTAACGATACAAAAAGCTGAAGCAATGAATACTTTACTGCATAACGCCTCCGACATGAGTGACACAGAATCCGAACCGCTCAATGTAGACTTCTCGCTGAGCAACTCCCTTCACTCCCCCTCGTGCAAAGCCGAAACCACCCTCGCAACACAACAGACTACCAACAAAGGTCAACAGGCGAAACACGGCACGCCTCGTATTACGAAAAACCCCCACAGATGCACCACCATAACAATGATAATCGTACCCAAGCAATGTCCTCGTGGCACAAGCGGATATCTGATAAGCACCAATCAATATCTGTACCAATGGATCCTGTGAGGTCGAAATCATTCCAATCACAAACGTCGCCCTCTATGCAGGTTTTGACCCAACCTGCCCAGTTACTGCGCAAGCCGTACGCACTTGAGGCGCCCAACAATGATATCAAGCCCCAGAACTATAACAAATGCCGCGGTTTTCACAAACTGAAAACGTTCTACCAGTCGCCACAGCAAAAACGGAACTATGAGCAGCACGCGCAGCATCAACGCAGTGATTCCCCTAATAACTAACTATCCACCTGGTACGCTATCGTACGGTCGGCCCTACAAAAAGCGCTATGCCCTCCAAACGTTAAGTGCACAACCCTGTTACTAATCCCCACAATCTCTCAAAACTCTGGGGAACAAAGCACCCTCCCAAGGACGACGCCCTTTTGAAAATCTCTATCGCTCCTTCAACACTACCCCGTGCTCCCTGACTATACGCTCTCATGGACGATAAATGTATCCGGATGACAAGCACTAAACCCGGGGCATGCCATCCACGGCCCCCTTTTTATGGGATGCAGCAGGACACGACCCACCTCGCACATTCCACCAAGAGTTCTCGCCAGCTTTCTTTTTCCTCCAACAACTCGTATGCTCACTGCAACTAACTCCCCACGGTTGGTTTCGGCCCTCCCGATAGGTTCTACAGTCAACAATACTACCAAAACCTTAATAGCGGCCGACTACCATCAGCTACCTACGCAAGCACCTCCTGATCACATTCCTATAACACATTCTCCACCTTTTCTTACCACTTCCACGTGCCCTGCGCCATTTGCACCCTATTGTGTAACGTACCTCACACAATCTATCTCCTTTAACTCTCCTTGCGTTGAATCATACAGCATGCTGCTTACCAACGCGCGATCTATTACACACAAAATGCACCTCATTGGCCCATTTATCCTACTCTCATATACAAAGCTGGTTGTCATCACAGAAACGTGACACCCCTCAAATGCCTCTGAAAGCCTACTACGCATCCCTGGCTACACCACATTCTGTAACGGACGAGGCAACCATCGGGGTGGCAGCTGCCTTATCTATGTCCGGGACGACTTTGGTGCACCAGATTGCGAACTTTCATCTATAGGTGACCCTGAAGACTCCATCTGGATCCAGGCTACAGGAGGTCAACTTGACCTCCTTATCGGTTGCGTATACAACCCTCCACACACGTCCAGCGAAAAGATTACTAAACTCATTGAGCTTTTCACTGAAACCTCCCTAATACCCCCACGTCACAAGATAGTGGGTGGCGATCTCAATATGCCACTTATCCCCTGGAACGACCAGGTTGCCCCCTCAGATACAGCAGTTTCGTTGACATGGTCCACGCAAATAACTGTACCCAACAAGTTCACGATCACACCAGGCTTTCTGGCACCCCAGACTTAAATTTTATGCAAAATGTCTATGATGCAGTAGCTGGTATACTAGATAATATACATGGCTGTGACCACAAGGTGGTCAAACTCATATTTACATTTTCTACTTCACACTGCGCCACTTCTTCTGTCAAAAGTTTTCGAATGTTCAACCACATTAACTGGAACAGTTTTGCAATATTAGTGCGATATGCGAACTGGGACAACTTCTTTTTAGCCACTGATGTAGACGCAGCCGCACACGTCCTATATCTAAACCTCTTCAGCTGCCTAGATGTGATCGCCCCACGCACTTGCAGAAGCCGCTTAAAGACGACAACGAAATCAGCCAAGGCCTACGATGTACTTAGGAAGATCAAAAATGCGCCGTCGCTACTCCAAGACTAAGGAACCCTGCATCCTTTCTCCCATGAACGAAATCCTAACCAACTGGCAAAGTGCGCAGGAATAAGCCAAGATTGCTGAAGTAGATGCTGCCCTTAAATCTAACAATAAAACCAAGTCCCTCCGTCAACTACTCCGACAAAGAAGCAATCAAAAATCTACGCCAGTTGCCTTACTGAGACTTTCTGACACATCCGTTATTAGCGATCCAACAAAAATACGCGCGGCCCTCAATGGATACTTCTGCAATGCTTTCACTGGCGCTAACGAAACCTCACCAGCTATGCCATCCAGGCGCACCAATGACTCATTCGACACTATTAAGATTGACCTACGTTCTGTCACTCCAGTAATCAGCTCAGTCAAATGGTCAGCACATCCTGGTCCCGATGGTCTCCCCTCTATGCTGCTGATACTCGGTGGTCAGGACATTCTAGTTCTAATTCTCAACCTATTTACGCTTTCCATGACAAACGGGATTTGTCCAACCACATGGAGGCATGCCACCGTCGTCCCCAAACAAAACAGGGCAGTCAGCAGAACATGGAAAACTATCGCCCCATCAGCCACACGCCTCTATAGCTTCAAGAGTAATGGAAGGAATAGTCAAAGAAACTATGCTTAACTTCCTGCTTACTCGTAACCTCGTCAATCGACAACAACGTAGATTTCTGCCGTCTAAATCCTGTCAGATCTGCCAAGTTGAGTTCCTCAACCATGTAACTCAACAGATTGACAACAAGCAAGCACTAGCCATCATCTTCCTTGACATGACAAAAGCATTTGACGGAGTACCACATACAGAACTTTTGATGAAGCTGGAATCATACGGTATCTCCGGCAAACAGCACACTTGGTTCTCATCATATCTTACAGCCCGCTCACAGTCAGTAATGGTTGGGGACTTTATGTTACTTCGAAAACCAGTCAAAAGTGGCGTAATTCCAGGTAGCGTTTTAGGCCCTCTACTTTTCCTGCTCTACATCAATGAGGTGTTCCAGGTTTTTAAACATGGGACACCCTACCTCTTTGCCGACGACATCAAAATTGTCTTCTCAATTCATCCGTCGAACTTGCACACCACCCTCTCCAACATACAATACGACTTAAGAGCACTAGCTGCATGGTGTGACACATGGAAGTTGGCCTTCACACCAGCAAAATGCAACGTCCTTACATACAGATGGGCCATGCCACCCAAAACCCTAATGCCACAAGGCACGCCATTAGGGAACTGCCTGACAATACGGGACTTAGCCGTGCACTACTACTGTTCGCTGAATTTCGCGGAACAAGTAGTTTATTCCGCAGCTAAAGCGCGCTCTTTTATCGAATACATCCTCAAAACCATGACGATACAAGAACCTAGAACCGCGCTCTACAAAACATGTTCTCGGTCTCTGCTAGAGTACTGCTCTATAGTATTTACCAACCTGAAAATGCGACAGAATAGCCCTCGAAAAGATCCAGCTTACCTTCACAAAACGCCTCCTGGGGCACTCAAGTCTCAGCTACCGTGATCGATGCAACGCACTTAAGCTCGACCCGTTATGGCTGCGCCGACTGAAAACCAACCTTGCTTTCCTATAGTCGCTAATTAACAATCCCAATGAGAGCCCACTGACCACCGTCTCAGACATATATAACATTTCGTACCACCTACGTGACAGACTCCACTCCATTATCCTACCAAGAACGCGCAGTAATGTTCGCTCCAACTTCTACCTCTACAGATACGCACATGTATGGAATAGGTAGCCTCTCACAACAAGGGCCTCTATGAATATAAACCAGTTTTGCTTCTCTATTTGCAAATACCTCTCTGTCACACAAGTTTCCAAACTACTGAATACCAACTGTCCAGAAGACGAGCTTTTGAAACTGGACCGGACCACTTATAATCGCCTGTTCTTACCTTCCTACACTATATCCTTCACGACTCCTAACATTCATATTTGCCTGCTTCCTCCAACAACCCCTTATGTCTTCCATCACCTAGGTAACAGCCACCGGATACAGAATGCCTCTGCATTCCCTCAAACCTCCCACATCTGGCTAGATCGAGACATCCGCCTCTGGCTAATCGCATCAACTTAACTGGCTACTGCTTAGACGATGAAGCCTGCGTGCGTAGGACCTCAAGTACCAGTTGACGTTGCCCAAAAATATCCTTATGGCCAAGCTGACACCGCTCTCGCTTATACTTGTTACCCCATGAATCACGATAACGTTGAATATTCTCTTTTAATCACGCTTCCAATTACCGTATATTCCTACTACTTCACTTAATTGTTTGGCTCTGGCTTTCTCCTTCCATTACGGAATGTCTGTATCACTTACCTTGGCTAGCATGTTGACGCATTCTGTGACACTGTAGATAAACACTTGTGACCAAGCCTCTTATTGGAATTGCTACATCTGGCCACTTATAAATATTCCTAGCGCCACCATCTGTCGATCGCCTTAAATTCGATCTCTGTTTAGAAGCAGCTAGTGGTCGTACGCTCCAAGCATCTCTGCGCATATCCGGAGCCTGCTTAACGCCACTCACTTTTATCTCCAACCTTCATTCTTTGGGACTGTCTGCGGCAACTACATTTGCTGCTTGATGATTTATTCTGGGACACTTTAGGTATCCACTAAGCCACTGGAAGACGTTCCCCAATGCCATTGCTGGCCGTCGATACTCTCTCGCTTAGTACCATTATCAGTTCTTCGTATTACCTACGTCACCAATTTTCAGCTGCAGCGAGTCGTTGTAGGTAGCATACATCTTTGCGCTAGGAGCCACTTCTTACCTCTCCAACACTTACTCTCTTGAATTGTCTGCATCACATACTTTCGCTGGTTTGTTGACTTCTGTCACTGTAAGCATCCACTGATGACTAGAAGACTTAATGCGAATTCAGTTGCTGTCCACTGGTTCTCTCTTTTAGCACCATTATCCTTCGTTCCTTTTATCTTTATCAGGTTTTCTGCAGTGATTCGTTGTAGGCGCCGTACATCTTTGCGCATATCCGGAGGTACTAGGAGACATTCCTTGTTTCTCTATCATATAATTTTTTAGAATATCTGTATCACTTATCTTCGCTGGCTTGCTGATGTATTCTGTGACACCGTAGGAATCCACTAGTGACCAAACTGCTTAATAAAATGGTTACATCTGGCCCCGGAAAGTTTTTCATAGCGCCATTATCTGACGATCCTCTTAACCTCAGCATCTCTATTTAGTAACAACCAGTGATCGTAGGCTCCAAGAATCTCTGTGCATATCCGGAACTTGTTAAGAGCCACTCTCTTTTATCTCCAACCCTCATTCTTTGGGACGGTCTGCGTCACATACATTTACTGTTTGTTGACTTATGCTGGGACATTGTGGGTATACACTGGTAACTAGAAGGCTTCATGCAAATGCCATTACTAAGCACTGATACTCTCACGTCTAGCACCATTATCAGTTCGTCGTATTACTTCTGGCACCACCGTTTAGCAGCAGCCATTCTTAGTAGGCTCCAACCACCTCTGCGCGTATCCGGAGCTTGTTAAGAGCCACGCTTTTATTCCTCTCTGGGGCTGCGTGCGTCACATACATTTGCTGTCTGTTGACTTATTTTGGAACACTTTAGATATCCAATAGCAACTAGAAGGCTTCACCCCAATGCCACTACTAGCCTTGTGAGTACCACGCGATAGCTCCTCTTTCTGACGTGCTTCACTTTTGAGTCTTTTAGATAAAATTCTCGTGAAGATAAGTGTTTGAATAGACAGTTCGTCAAATTTTGACTATGGTCAAATTTTTCTTTTGTTAGCTATGACATTCAAGTGCCTGGACTGTGGAAAGAGTGTCACCTCACGTTCAAATGCCGTCCAATGTGCACTGTGCGACAGACGGATGCATATAGTTTGCCGTAACATTTATAATGATCTTTACCAATGTCTTCAGCGCACTACCGCTAAAGGCATGAACTTTCACTGCGATTGGTGTATAACACTGGTAAGCGACAAGCAACTTCTGACGAACCGTTTCAACGTACATACTGCTTCCGCGCAAGCCGTCTCTAACGCGGACAGCGAGGCACCTATCTCCTCAGTGTGTCTGCCCTCGGCTGGGTATTCCGCAACGAAAGGGAAACGAAGCCGGGCGTCCGCCACCACGTTGGACTTAACAAGGTTGCCCAGTGAGGACAAAAATGGGTTGATGCATGAGCCCAAGTCCTACGCCGCAGTCGCGGGCGCTAGCGCCTCAGCAAAAACAAAGACAACCATAGCTAAGAACAATGCCTCGAAGAAGGTCTCACGACCCAAGATAAGATCAAACACCAAAAGTTTGGAACTGCAGCTCGTCTTAAATAGAGCAGCGCAGCTTGAGGAACTTGTCAGAGAAAAGAAATGCCCACCAAAGCCAGCATCACCGGAACGGGACAAGCCACCTGCTCGCAACCGCTGCCTGATAATCACAAACGTCCCAGAATCCAACAAAGAGACACCAGCTGAAAGAATACTCAACCACCAAGTTATCCTTAAACGAATGACCTCCATGTTGCTTGATGAGCGCGAGCATGGAATAAACCTAATTTCTGCTTTTCGCCTTGGCAGAAAACAAGAGGACCCAGCCAAGCTTCGTCCTCTGAAAATCGTCTGTCAGGATGAAGAAGCATGCCAACGCATCCTGAGACGGACCCCGCGCCTCAAGGGAGAAACCTTTTACGTTCTGAAAGACCTCTCCCCAAAGGACCGAGTCCGAATGAGGCAAGCTGTCTGCGAGCTGCGAACTCGACGCGCAAATGGAGAAACAGATCTACACATAGTGGATTTTCGCGTAGTCAAAAGGACTCAGGGAGCTCGATGGAGGCCAATTCTCCTTCTTCCAGGAACCCAAACATAAAGAATGGACTACGGGTATTACTCGTGAATATGCGCAGTCTCAGAAACAAGCTAGATGAGATTCCACTCCTTATCACTGAACAGCAACCGGACCTAATGGCGTGTACCGAAACCTGGCTGTCATCTGATAGGTCTGACCCGGAGGTTCATGTTTCAGAACATCAGCTACCTCGAGGCGATCGCCTTGGTGGGAGGTCTAGAGACGGAGCAATCCTCTACACAAAGAACCACCTCAAGGCCCACATTGTCGAACCCGATTGTGACAAGGATGATATGTCGGAAATGCTCTGGTGTCGAATTCATGACGGATACCAATCGCTGATGGTCGGCGTGGTCTACAGAGCCCCTGCAGCACTTGGCTCACACCTATTACGTTCCGTGCGAACCCACAGCAGAGGAATAAACTGTCTCCTTATGGGTGACTTCAACGCCCCCGACATAAGCTGGGACCTTCTTCACAGGGATCTCACACCTGTGTCCTTTGAAGTTGATCTCATTGATACCGTTCACGAGCGCAACGTGACACAGCATGTCTTGTCACCAACGCGGATAGTCCTTGGTCAGACACCAAACATTCTCGACCTGGTTCTCACTTCGGCACCATCTGGACACATTTTGTGAATTTTCTCACATTAGTTTTTTATTATCACTGGAAGACCACCCTGGCTCATTAGTGTCAGTGATACAGCCATAATGACGTATAAAATAGCCTCAAAGAGTCGAAACTGGTAATATTTCTGTAGGAAATGCTTGCGTTATCCAAGTTCAGACGGGGCAAATGTGTTTTTTGTTCCCTTGTCTTATCCATATGGACTCAGCTCATGCGGCTTTGGTATAATTTTCGCATCCACATCGGAGCATTAAAAACGTTGAATTCCACATTCATAGTGGATTCTGCGGCCCAGTATACTCTGAAAATCGCACATGGTCGCATTCTGGCTGTGGGCTAGCTACACCGTATCCTGTGCTGTTCTATCTATATAATAATTCTTACAGCCTACCTAGTATTTCCCTAAAACCTTTCCGTCTGTTTTCCCAACTTTTACTACGTTTACTGAGAAAGTATGCTTTTTGGCCCACTGCGTCATACTTCGCTACTGCAGCGAATTACACGTTATCTTAGGCATTCCCAGTTACTACTCCATATTCGGAACTTATTACGCCTAGCCGTTTTTTGTATTATTTCTTTCTTTTTGCTGTATCTGCTTCCAAAGCAGAACGTGAATTTAACGGAAGCTCGATAATGGCGCTATCCGCCGCCGACCGCTAAAAATGCAAATATCTCCATAACCACTGCACCTAGCTTAATTATTTTACCTTTGTCATAACCAGCGCCTACGGTTTGTCCTAGATCGCTCATTGTTGTCCCATTTTATTTCACATTTCGGCTTCAAAACGGCGTTGATTCCGCTTGTTTTGAGATTTACACTTTGAAATTCGCGCCAGGTTTGCGGTTCTGGTATGCTGTTTCCGGGCTATATTTTGGCTCCATTTTCCAATATTAGTATATTTTCTAGTTAAGTGGGCCGGCCTTTCAGTCGCGCTTTTCTAAGAAGGGCTAAATTGTTAGCCACTACTGTTATTTCCTTTGTTTCCACCCTCCACTTTTACGATCTTATTTTGGCTTGCTTATTCCTTTTCATGAGCCCGCTACTAATGGATGCTCGAAATGCGGTGATGTGACCTAAGAAAATGGATCGAATTTCCTTTAGTGGTGCATTTTCCATCGAAAATAACACAATCCATTGGCCTAATAGATTGACCGTTTACTAATGGAATCAGGCACCTCAAGGTTTGGCAGCGGTAGCCGGTGAAAAGCGCAGAATTCGTACATAAGCTACGGAGACCCAAACTACTGCCTTCAAAAATGTCGAGGCCTACGAAACGTTTGTATTTATCCCTGCTTTACTGCTCGGAAGATAAACACGATCAAAAGCAGTTGTTAACGATATTTCTTCTCCATGCATGAGCATGGATGTTATGTACAATTTGATCTGATCCCACGCAGGAACAGCATCTAGCGCTTGTCTAGAAATATACCTATATTTATATTTATATCTCAGAGCTAACGATCGTCCAACATTTTGGGAAGAGTGCTCACGGTACAGTTTCCTTTTCGTGGACACGACGCCTCACAATCCACGATCAGGGGACACTGCGTCGAAATTTCTGGCGCAATGACCAGCCCAGATTAAGGACTACTGCAATTAACATGAACTGGAGTATTCCACAATTCTTGGAGCTTGATGCCGCATGGGAACGCCTGCAATCTATGATGCCGCGGCTCATTGAACAGTTTGTACCAAACTGCAAGTGCAGACCACCATCTAAAGGACCCCATGGATTGATAAAGAAGTAAGATCCCTAATGAAAAAGCGATGAAAACTATAGGATCTTTTCAAGAGCACAGGAATGACATCACGCGTCTTGGAGTACAAAACTGTTAAAAAACTGTGCACACCGAGAAAACGAGACAGAAGATTACAACATGAACATGGACTGGCCACGAAAACCAAAACTTGTCTCAATGAACGTTGTTCCTACTTGAAGCGAAATGCCAAAAGCGATAGTGGAATCCCTGCTCTATCCTCTTATAAGGAATGTACCGTTCTCTACGGCGATGATGAAAAAGCAAACCTATTGGCTGCGCAATATTCCTTGGTCTACTCAGTGGAGTCACCATTGCTCAACAACTGTTTGTCTGCACACTACTCTTCTATGGATCAAGTTGAAATCCACCTCGAAGTAGTCACTAAGCCACTATTTGAACTGGACCCGAACTGCTCCACAGGCCCCGACCGATTGCTTCCCAGCTTCCTCAGAACGATAGCTGAGTACGTCGCCGCCCCGCTCTGCTAAGTGTCTTGGCAATCCCTCGACGTCGGCTGCCTACCCACAGGCTGGAATGCTGGTACCGTCCTGTCCAAATACAAAGGGAAACCAACAAGACCCAGCCTACTGCCGGTTAATATGTCTGACATCAGTCGCATGCAAAACCATGGTACGAATAGTTTAGTGTGTCCTCCAACTACACTGTGTGAATCTAAACCTCATCTCGCCTGCTCAAGTTGGCTTTCGGAGAGCACGCTCATGCATCCCTAACTTACTCCTCAACAGCGAAACATTGGCGGAAGCCATAGGTGTCTGAAAACAGGTCGACGTAATATTCATTGACTTCAGCTAGGCCTTTGATAGGGTTCCACGCGCAGGACTGCTACATAAACTCCAGGGAACTGGCATTACAGTTAAGCTTCTCTCCTGGATTGCCTAATTCTTAAGAGGTAAGACAATGCGCGTAATAGTGAACAATGCGCTCTCTGCTCCAGTGCCTATGAGTAGTGGCATTCCTCAAGGATCAGTGCTTGGACCGGAGCTCTTCAAACTGTACATTAACGATCTGCCCACTGCACTTCAAACCGACTGCTTGATCTACGCCGATGACCTCAAGCTATGGTCAACAGTATCCAGCATTGAGGATGCGGACAGATTACAAGGGGCTCTAGACCAGCTACACGAATGGTCCATCAAGTGGGAATTGCCAGTAAACCGAGATAAATGCGCTTTCTCCCGATGGGTAGCACTGAACCGTACAGTGCCTACCACATTGGTGAGTTTTAAATAAATAACTAAATAAATAGGCATATTTCTGGACCGGCTAGAGGCTGCACCCTTAAGGGTTCAGATCAATCTTTACATTAATCCAATGCTCTTGCATGGAAATAGGCAAAATACAAGTTTATGTTTCTCGTTGGCAATTACAAATACATTGGCATTGTTTGTTGTACAGCTGCTGGGGTCGCAGACGCCCACCTTGAAATTTTTCTGGTCCCTTCGGGCGATATTGAGCCCCTTGTTCTTTCGTTGAGAAAGCCAAGCAGAGGTGTAGTTGTGCTTTTTTTTGGAACAGGATCCAATTCACCAGAAGTTAGCTTTAAATTTATTGGACGTTTGTGGCTCGCTCAGTAGCCACAATTGTTGGTGCGCGCATGGAAGAAATGAAAGTGGCGGAATTATAAAGGAAACGAAGGTAAAAATAATTTCCAGAAATGCAAAT
This sequence comes from Dicrocoelium dendriticum, assembly GCA_944474145.2. Taxonomy (NCBI): domain Eukaryota; kingdom Metazoa; phylum Platyhelminthes; class Trematoda; order Plagiorchiida; family Dicrocoeliidae; genus Dicrocoelium; species Dicrocoelium dendriticum. The sequence continues at coordinate 98,772,545 of OX104063.1, forward strand.
GAAAATAAAAGCTATTTGTTAAGGGACATACTAAGGCGACGAGCCTCACTAGAAATATACAAATTGACAGAAAATTATAGCCAACTTTTTCTTGCGCTGATATTGCTTTCTGGTGCAAAATTTCAACCTGAGTAAATCTCAGAAGAAATCTTTTCTACTGCTAGAATACTGCGTAAAGTAGCACAAAAATAGGCTGCTCTGAACAAGTTTTAACCGCTGATTACGTTGAAAGTATAAACACTGCAGTACGTGCAGTAGGTTTTGAGGTTGTAGTGGACTCGGACCCAAAGAGAAATAAAGATGAATAAATGATGATCAGAAATGACAAGACTCACAGAAGGGTTTCGACGTGGGTTAGAAGTCCAACCACATAAAACTTCTTAGTCTTCTTGCGTCAGCCACTCCGATGGATGACAAACGACGATGGTGAAACCAGTTGAGACGGAACGAGATCTGTGGATGAATATTGCTCGAGGTTAGAACGTAGTGACCGACAATGCCATAAAATCCGTGACACAAGAACACAGAGAGAACACGTCGATTTGCCCGCGTGGTTCAAAAAGTGTGTTATTTATCAATCAAAACAAGTATACAAGGTTAATGTACAAGAATTGGTTGTAATAGGAAAGGAATGTACAATGAAAGATAAGTAAATTTACAGGCGCTACAGAACTCCCCCTAGAGCGTTGGAAAGAGAGAAAACGCTCGATAGTATTATTGTGTGTAGTCGCGGAAACGCACAGGAGTTTTGTTAGCCCTACCAGAACGAGTATGTGTTGTAGGGGGTTGTGGTAAACAGGTAGAGTCTGTAGGCGTATTTGTCGTTGGATGCATACGAGTACATTCGGTACGAGGATCAGTAGCAGAGGAGGATGAGTGTGAGAAAACCAGGAGTGGAGCTGGAACAATCATCCAGGTAGGCAACTTTCAAACGATCGAGGCTGACAGCATCAGGCGTGCCGTTACGATCGACCACGTAGTACATGTCATGTCGAGAAATCACTTTGAATAGCCCTTCATAAGGCGATTGCAGGGGCTTGCGAACAGCATCAACTTGAACGAATACCAAGGGGCATGAATGCAAATCTTTATGAACTTGAGGTATGCGTGATGTCCTTCTCGTCGGCGCTGGCTGGAGCTGACTCATATGATGTTTAAGCCGGGCGACGTATGAAGTGGGATCAGATTCACCGGTGATTCTGGAATCGATGATCATCTCACCAGGAAGTCGGAGCGTTGTACCGAAGGTAAGCTCAGCAGGAGAGCAGCCGATGTCTTCCTTGCTTGTGTTGCGTATACTGAGCAGTATGATAGGTAAGGCTTCGTACCAGGATGTAGCGCTGGCTGTTAAAGCTGCCTTCAACTGTCTATGGAAACGTTCCACCAAACCATTAGAGGCGGGGTGATATGCGGTAGTGCGTAAGTGGTTGCATCCAATGAGGCGGTTTAAGTCACGAAACAAGGTGGACGTGAACTGTGGTCCTCTATTGGTGGTAATGGTCGCAGGTACCCCAAAGACAGATGCCCACGACTCAACGAAAGTGTGAGCGACAATTTCGGCAGAGGCATCACGCAATGGGACTGCATGCGGCCATCTTGTGAAACGCTCAACACAAGTCAATAAGTGCGTAAAACCGTTTGAACGAGGCAATGGTCCAACTATATCCAGGTGAACGTGTTTGAAACGCGCGTCTGGAAGTGAGAAAGTTCCTAGAGTGGTAATGGTAGGACGACGAACTTTACTCTTTTGGCATTGAATACAGGATTTTGCCCAGTGTCTGATGTCAGTATTCATGTTTGGCCAAATATAGCGATCCGTGATGAGCTTAACGGTAGAACGGATGCTCGGATGGGAGAGGCCATGAAGATGATCGAAAATTATCCGCCGGTACGACAATGGGACGTATGGACGCGGCTTACCGGTGGAAATGTCACAATGTATTTTCGAATCACAGTGAAGCAAGGGTAACTGGACGAACTTCAGTGCTTTATTATTGCGAACAGATTCGAAATCAGAGTCAGCGATTTGTGCAGCAGCAATGTCCTCTAAGTGGATGGACGATGTCGACAGTTGGTGAATGTCGGTGCGGGATAACGCGTCAGATACAATGTTGCCTGGCCGCTCGATGTAGTGGATGGCAGAGGTAAACTGCGAGATATAATCAAGATGCCTTGTCTCCCGAGGAGAATAGCGATCAGCTGGCGAGTTAAATGCGTAGACAAGTGGCTTATGGTCAGTTAGAACGATGAAGTGGCGTCCTTCGAGGATGTGGCGGAAGTGCTTAATGGCGAGGTAAACAGCAAGAAGTTCACGGTCGAACGTGCTGTACCTGGTTTGAGCCGGCTGGAGCTTCCGTGAGAAGAAGGACAGAGGCTGGACTTCGTTGTCTATGACCTGTTGTAAAACGGCTCCGACGGCTGATTGCGACGCGTCGGTTTTAAGTACTAACCTGGTGCTGGCGTCTGTGTTCAGATGACTCAGCGAAGTCGCGGTCGCTAGCGTTTGTTTGGCTTTTTCGAAAGCAGCTAGAGCGTCGGGTGACAGAATTAGCTTTCTCGGGTTACACTGCAGTAAATCGGTAAGCGGTTTTAGGACATCGGAACAGTTAGCGATAAAACGACAGTAGTAGGTAATGATACCGAGGAAACGTCGGAGGCTCTTTATGGACTGAGGCACAGGGTAGTAGGTGATGGCAGTGACCTTGTCCGGAAGTGGACGTATACCTGTGGAGTCGATGTGATGTCCAAGAAAATCGACGCCAGGCATGCCAAAAATGCACTTAGCAGGGTTGATTGTGACACCAAAATGAGCTAGACGTTGGAAAACCTGGTGTAAATGAGACAGATGTTCCTCTCCGGTTGCGCTGGCCACCAAAATGTCGTCAATATAGGCGAAGACAAAATCAAGACTACAAAAGACTTGGTCAATAAATCGCTGAAAAGTCTGGGCAGCGTTTGGGAGACCAACCGGCATACGGAGAAACTCGTAAAGACCGAATGGTTTCGTGATTGCGGTCTTAGGTATGTCTTCTGAGGCCATCGGAATCTGGTAATACGCGCGGACTAGATCAATTTTAGAGAAAAGGCGTTTCCCGTATAGACTCATGGAAAAGTCATGGACGTGGGGAATTGCGTATTTGTCTGGAACAGTGGCGTTATTTAGAGCGTGGTTGTCGCCGCATGGTCGCCAATCCCCTGTGGATTTCTTTGAAACCATGTGAAGTGGGAATGAACATGGGCTATTCGATGGACGAATAATGCCTAAATTCATCATGTGTTGAAATTCAGATTTGGCAATGGCGAGTTTGTCGGGAGCAAGACGTCGTGGTCTGGCGGTGACAGGATTGCCTTTAGTTTCGATGTGATGGCGGATTTCGTGTTTGGGCTGAACGTCGTGGCTGATCGGTTGATAAATGGACGGAAACTTGCGCAGAAGAGCAGTAAACTTATTGTCGGAAGGCAGAGCCAAACGAATGCCAATCGAGTCGATAGCGAGGACTTTGCCGGAGACAGTAATTGAGGTGACGCTATCACGGAGTTTCCTGTTTCCGAGAGCAACGATGATGCCAAACTTCGTCAAGAAATCGATGCCAAGAATGGGCTTCTGAACGTCGGCGATTAAGAAAAGCCAAGGTAGTCGACGTCGGAGTCCCAGATCTAGGGTTAACAGTTTCTGACCGTACGTCTGAATTTTCGTACCATTGGCCGCCTGCAGTGTGACATGCCCCGGAGAAAGTTGGCGTTTGTGTGTACCTACGGGTATGACACTAACTTCTGCACCCGTGTCGACGAGAAAACGGTAGCCGGTTGAGTTGTCAAACACGTGGAGAAGGCGACTATAGTGTTGGCCAACGGCAGGTGTCGCCATTACTGGTTGGTTGGCGAGTTTCCCCGTTGGTCCTGTATGCGAAAGGCTTTAGGGTGCGAACACCACGGCCTACAGTTCCGTGCAGCATCCTCAAATCGTTTGTGAAAATAACAGAAACCATTCAGTTGGTCACGGTTGGAGGGTAGAGCAAGTGTTTTACGGCCAGGTGATACACTTTGACGACGGTTAAAATGTTTGGTGATGACGGAAACTTGGGCGGATAGCTGTTTAATCTGGTTCTGCAGCCTATCCATTACAGATGTACTTTCAAACGCGTTAGTAGGCTGCGAGACCTGCTTAATGTGATGCTAGAAAAAGCATTCATGCCCCTTGTCAGCTAGTTCAGCCAACTTATCAAGCGGAGTTTCATCACCTTGGACGGACAAAACCAGGACGGTATTGAATGATAGTCTACGAATAAGGCTATTATGCTTTTTCGCTAAAAATGGTTTCTGCTTTGCAAGTAGATGGCAGAAAAAAAGAAAATGTAAAAAGTAGCGAAGCGGTATATGTTCTAAATAGGCATAGCTATCCAGAAATGCTCTAGTTAGCCCGTAATACCCTGCGACAACTAGGGACTGCGTGGGTGGCCGAAAAGTACACTTTGCAGGCATACATGGCAAATGTACGCAAATAAGGCATGATTTTGCGCGAAAACGCTAAAAATCCATTAGGAAATATTATGCCTGCATGGGAATTCAGGAGAGCTTATTATTAACCCATAGTTAGAAGACTTCATAATGCCATTTTCAGTGGATAGCTAGCCGCATAAACAACTAGGAATATAGTGTTTAGTATTTCTTAAGCCTCTAAGTGTTTCTGAAGCTTATATCAAGGCCGCATGAGCCAGATCTACCTGAGTAACACAGGAGACCTTTCAGACCAGTTGACACATTTTGGCCTGGAGAATACACACATTTCTTAGTTAACATTGCAAGTTTAATCCTTTAGAGCCGATTTTCTATATTCATGAGGCTATAGCTCTAACATCAGTGAGCTAGAGGAGCCTGTCACTAATAATAAAGAAATGAGTATGGGAAAATTTAGTAAAAGTTAGCAAATTGCTTTTGGGCGTGAAATCCATTTTGGTATGCGTTGGTGGGGCCTTACCAACTCTACTTCTGGTGATTGAGCTTGCTCGAACTTGAGGGATTGTTGTGTCATGTGTTGCTCCTCAGGAATACCACCTACGAGGGAGTTCTCGGGGTTATCGTGACTCCTGACCTTAGAACGACGCAGGACGCGTTGAAGATGGCGGCCACTGGAAGGAGCGTGGTGGGTGCCTTAAGAAGCTCATTCGCTCGAATGACTCCTGAGATTGTGCGACCTTTGTTCACTTCGTACGTCCGTCCAGTCTTAGCGTTCGGCCTTTCAGCTAGCCATCCGCTTTCAAAGTTTGAATGCGCTCTGCTGGGATAGGTTCAGAGACGTGCATCGAAAGCTGTTCTGGGGCTTCGTGAACTCCCGTGCCCTATTCGACTCCAGCAGCTAAATCTGTTCTCTCTCGAGCTCCGCCGTCGACGGGGTGATCTCATCTACACTAGGCGCATCCTCCGTGGGGAACTTGGGAGTGAGTTACAGCAATTTTTCCGGCCCAACACTGACTGTTCCACACGAGGTCACACACGGAAACTGTTTAAGCAAAGAAGACACAGAATTCGCATGGACGTCGCCCTATCCAATAGAGTGTTGAATGATTAGAACAGCCTACCGGAAGAAATTGTAGACGCTCCATCCGAGGAAATTTTCCAGCGGCTGATAGGTAAACATTCGCTGAGAGTGGTGGAAGCTTGCGGCTGTCACTTCAATTGCGCGAACCCTCGAGGTACGTCGTAATGCAACGACACGCATCCAACCCAGTATGATACGGAATCGATGGGGCTGACAGGGATTTCCATCCTGCTCTCTACAACTCAATGAAATCAATGAAAAATGAACTCTCTCTCCCTTAGTACCATTATCAGTTCTTCGTATTACCTATGTCACCACTTTTCAGCTGCAGCGAGTCATTGTAGGTGGCATACATCTTTGCGCTAGGAGCCACACATTATCTATCCAACTCTTACTCCCTTGTATTGCTTGCATCACATACCTTCGCTGGTTTGTTGACTTATTCTGTCACTGTATGTATCCACTGGTAATTAGAAGGCTTATTCCGAATGCCTTTGCTGGTCACTGATAATCTCTCTCCTAGCGCCAATATCTGTCGCTGTTCTTACCTGCCTCACCAAGTTGCAGCGATTCGCCGTAGGCTCCATGCCCCTTCTGCGCAGATCTTGAGCTTGCTAGGATACACTCCTTGTCTCTCCATCATGCAATCTCTTAGAATATCTGTATCACCTATCTTCGTTGGCTTGTTGATGCATTCTGTGACCCTGTAGGAATGCAGTAATGTCCAAGCGTTTTATTGGAATGGCTACATCTGGCCCCTGGTAGTCTTTCCTAGCGCCACCATCTGTCGGTCTTCTTAAATTCGGCACCACTGTTTAGAAGTAGCTAGTGGTCGTAGGCTCCATACATATGCGATTATCCAGTGCTTGTTAGGAGCCCCTCCGTATCTCAATAACCTTTATTCCTTTAAAATATCTGCATCCAAGCGTTCCGCTTCCTTACCGTCAATTGACCTTTTGATTTCTCTTGCGGCAAACTATTAATTTTTCACTTGCTTATTCTGCGAACCCTATCGTGTTAGGCTAGCTACTTGCTGTTCATGCACCTTGCAATCACCGCCAGTCTTCTACATCTCTTTGCTCTCTCCCCACGCAATTTTTGCCTCATACTAAAATGACACTTCGGGGGTTGCTTACTGGTACAACGCTCTTGTCTCTCCGCAGACGTTAGCAATCTACCCATACGGCTAATGATGCTATAAGATATTCAAAAGGCACTTTCGGCATAATCACTGTTACACATTGTACATGCTTTTGTCTCAACTCCAAATGTTATAACTTAAGACTTTAACAATTTTTAACTCCACGCCTGTTCTTGCGGCTTTCCCTCGGTTGTCCCTCACATTCCCTTTTCTCCGAGGTCCGGAACTTCTTGGAGATATGGGATTGCACTGAGGAAGAGTTTTCGCCCACGACGGACGTAACAACCGACAAGGATCTACATGGATCATGGTTGTACACCAAAGGAACTCAACTGCAATCAACACAACCGTTGTCCAGTATGGAGGGCTGGACACATATTCACACTCCCATAAATTGTACATCTGAAAAATCCAGCCAGCAAAAATTTGAACTTTTGCTCACCTGGACACACAACAAGACGACTATTCGCGATGGTTCCATCCTCAACCGGCCTTAACAATTATGGCGCCCCTGATCAAATTATCTGTCCAATGAACAGAGGACATTCGAAGCCATTTGACTGCGAATAACCGATTATGAAATCAGTCGTCACGCGGCTTTGCCAGTTATACATTAGTGTTTAAAATGCTTTACGGCAGTGTTACAGGACGTGGTGGGTTTTCGCCCGTCAAGCGTTCTCCCTACAACAACCACAAATGTCTGCTTAACAACACTGACGTGGCGGAGGTGACGCGCCACTGAATAAAGTCACCGCCCACCACTACCTACTGGCACGTCGACTAGACTCATATTTCATCTTTTTGCCGACACGTGCGAGGATATGCTACTCTCCGTCTACATGCACCTTTTCATTGCACTAATAGTGCTTTGACCGTTTCGACTACACACGATTGAACCCGAAGTATTGTTGTAATACACAAGTGCCTCTAAACCTTGATCATGCCTGATTTGGTGTCTCTATAAATTTGAGAATAAGCTACTGCTTTATTTATTTATGTACACTATAGATGCTTTCATTGTCGCCGAAGCGGGTACACATGCAAGCGGCAATTTCACATGTAATCGTTATGAAACGATAATTAACTGTAGGTATAAAAGTTATAACTGCAAGGCCCATATTGTCACACGGCATAACGGCTGGCGCTACGACAAGGTACCCTTCAGCATTGTGCACAGCCATTCCTTTCATGTAGGAAAGCCGTTTCTCTATGGGACCAACCGAGGGCTCCCGCGGCACGCGGCAGATGCCGTTTATCGTATAATGCAGTCGTTTAAGAACACCCGCGAGCTCAAGAAGTGTGCGTTCACGAAATACTGAAGAAGGTTGAACCGTTACGACCTCCGGACAATAAGACATAAGATGAGGGTCAAGGTGGACGGGAACCCAGTGGAAGCAGTGACGCAGTTGCTGGAGGGCACAGGTCAATGTAATGTGGAGAATGAGGAATCGGAGATACGATTCCTGTTTTTTGTTCCCGGGTACATACGTGACCTCTTGGAGCTTCACAGTGAAGTACTGCCGGCGGATGTGACACACTAGATGAACTGCGGTGGCTACGTACTGTGAAACTCAAAGTTGGTAGATGTACATGGTATAGGACGTTCATTTTTCTACGCGTTGCTTCCGAATGAGACAAGCGCAGCCTATGTGAACGCAGTGCGCAACCTGCGCCTCAGGTTACCAGCCACTGAGACAGCAAGGACGGTGGTGGTTGATAGGTGCATAGCCCAGGTCCACGCTTTTCAGACAGTGTATCCCTCTAGGCGCATTTTACTTTGCCGTTTCCATTTACTGCGGGATGTCACCCGTCACTGCAACGGGTTATCCACGAAAACTGTAACGGACAGGTTGTTTTTAAGCAGTGGGTACGCAACTTGGTATATGCTAGGAGCTCCTGGTTGTTTGTCAGGTGTTTGACAGCCGTTAAAGCGCGAAACGTCGAGGCGCACAGGTACTTGGTAAGGACCTGGTTGCCCTTTGGCTCATCCTGGGCAGCGCACACGCTTGATGTCAAGCTGTTTGTTCGGCTGCTGTACAAGAAACCGGGTGGAAAACAAAAAAGGCGTTTAAAGCGCGGACCTTCGAAGCGAACGTCGTTGTTAGGCCTGCTTACTACGGTCGTTAACCGCCTGCTTGATGCTCAGTCCCAGTGGCAAGCTTTGTTGGGCTAAACGGGCTTGTCTGAGCATGCATTAGATTCTTGCTTCGATAGCCTTGGACACCTTGCGTATCAGTTTTCAGGGTACGCTAGGATGCGTTTGCGATGCCATTACACAAGGGAAAAGGTGACAGTGACCGACTTGTCCGATGGTAGATGTCGTGTGCAAGCTAGCGGCAGGCAATGCATCGTGTTAATGCATGAGGACGTAAGTTGTCAAGGCAGCTTCCGTAGACAATGGTTGCTGCCGTGCTCTCACATTGTGCATGCATTGCACGCAGCAGGCCGACCGGTTGGGGGATACTGCGCAACAACCGCTGGGTAGTGTCGCACGCCCGACATCCGCGTGTAACCGCATCAACGTCGTCCGCCCTCGTCCCTCTACCGTCGAGTTCCACAGTTGCTCCGGTAACTAAGTAGCAGAAGCTTCGCGAATGCAGTCAGGTTTTTGGTGATCTTCAAATGCAGGGTTGTAGCCTTGGCGATGCAAAGTATGTGGAGGTGATGGATCTGTTGCGGGAGTTTGTACACAACCTAAGCTGTTCTCACGATGTTGTTGCGGTTACCACCACCGAAACCCAAACTGAATCAGCAGCAGGAGGGATGAGTGCACCTACCAGGGAAGGCACAAGAAGTAAGCAAAGCTTAGTGCCCATTCCAGATTCCTCCGTCAGTCAGGATCAGTAAAGGAAGCAACTACGTTTTAGAAATTTGCACACCATCTGATCATGCCTACATGGGGGTGCCTCGCATAGTCGAGAATAAAGTATTTATTTATTTACACCACCACCGACAGTGTGTATAAGCCTCCAAGAAACCTCCGTTGCCATACAAAACTCCCAGCCAATTACGACAATGACAACTGCGCTTTGCGCCTTCAAGCAGACTGCGAGGCACAGAGTGGACAGATGGTTGACTGGGTCATGCGCTCCGACTGCGGCCATTGGTACCGACAGCTGTGCGTGTCGTACAATGGAAAGAGCATTTTACCTGCCATCGGTGTTTCTAAGTCCGCCTTTTTCGGGTTGCTATTTATTCGCTTCTTTATTACCACGCCATTGCTTCCGCTTGCTCATTAGATAAACACACTACTCCCCTATGCGGTGCCTCCCCTACTTATCGGTTACGGCACGTATGCCTACGTCGCCATCGGGATCATACATGATGGGAGTAATCAGGTGTACCTAAGGACGTCAGACGCCCACGCAATTCTGCCGCGTTGTGATGGTACACCTTCCTAGGTTCCTTTATTACAACTTAATTTTCTAACCAACCTGAATAACCGTTGTACCTTGCAAAGCACCAGGGTAACACGTATGAAAAAGGTAAGAAGTACTCATGTAGTAGCATCGGTAGTACAGGCATTCTTTGCGCTCACACTAGACGTGTGATGTCATCTTACCTCTCATCTGCTTAGTTATCTGCCGCGCGGGGTTGAGCGTGCATGACTTTACCCACACGTGCGTGAGCATTTTGCCTGGAACTGAACAGCTTATGGTTTCCTTGACCTCTCGTGCCACTTCTACATACCCTTGCTTAAACGACCACCATAGCTATTTCGGCTAAGTAACGTTACTTTGACCGCTAATAAAACTACCGCTTCGGCTTACACAAGGTGTTTTAGGGGTGGTTCCGTCGTTCACCGTTTTGTGGGCTTGGCTTCTCTCCATTTCTGGCAGTCAATCATCACATCAGCTATACGTGGTATTCTCATTGTTATAAGATAGTTGCTGGTGAAGCCTTGCGTACGACTTGTTCCATTCCCCGCTCCTTCCGTGCACCGAATGGACCATATGCTTGTGATACCATATACAGCTTCTGCGCCACCACACCCACCACACTGCGTAGGGGCTTGCACAGCGAGTCTCTCTGGGAGTGCACGAGGTACAACCTATCAACAACCTAACGGTGACACCCTGCTAGGATACCCCATGGTAACCCGGAAACATGCGGTGACGTCTCCCGCTGGGTGACCGCCGATATTAGGGATCTTAGCTGGACTAATTAGTCCTGACAAGTCCGTGCCGCTCTAAAACGCCAAAAATACGCTAAGTGAGAATCAGGTCACCACTTGTCCTTCCTTAGTGCATGCTGTACATCCCCATTCGATGCAACCGTTCTGACAAGCGTGGATACAATATTCTAGGTGCCGTAAGACGAATGCCGAGAATAGCTTCACAAACAATTTAGCCGTATGGATTACAAAAGAGTGGCACAAAAACAACATTATACGGAACCCACGAACTAGCTGCCATCATCTTTTCGTCACCAGAATGAAGTGCTGATAAGCGCACGACCCCCAAATCAAACTGCTGAGTGGCAACATGGATTTCACCAATGCCGACAACACATGGGGCAGGAGGATTGCCAGCTACACTTCGTATAACAGAACAGTTGGTCCTATTTATGGGGACCAACCATAATGTAGACCACAAACAGAGCCTTTGCAAGGCACTCTGTTTTGCCTCAGGACCCCCGGAATATCCACAATAGTCCAGTGTTAAGGGTCTTATACCTGCCATATATGAAACAAGCCATGTGAACACATGAAGGGTCTGATAACGATTGCAGATACATGGATCATGAAAACAAAAGATATGGAGAGAAGAAAAACGTTAAACACAAGTGAAATAACACACCTGATAAAGTACGCCCGCTGAGGAATCGCGAACATGCACGACAACAGCTAATGGGGCATTTAAACGGTAAAAGCAAAATGATTTTACTAAATAAATAATAAATATTTTTCATTAAAAGTCAAAGTCCAAGCGGGACTGAAACGATAGGAGTATGCCGTCAGTGTTCCTTCCTTGGCAGGTCGTTGAACCAGGAGTTGACGGACTTTGAAGTACAGATGGACCTAAGACAAAGATTGCATCACACCCTGTCCAACCAATTAATGCCCACGTATCCTATCCTAGCAGTCCCTGCTGGGCCGGTTACGTGAAGTAAGAAAAAGAAAAAGTAAACTCAGAAGGCAGAAGAGAAAGTGGAAAGAGCTAAGCAAGTGGAGTGCCCAGATATTTGAGTGATTAAGAAAAGAACTGAAAGGTGAAGGTGAGTCAGCCAGGAAAATGGAAAAGCTTGCTGTTGCCACGTAAGAGCATCTAGCTGGCGCGCAAAACCCGTACCCGTAGGTTCCCTAACCACGTGATCTGAAAGCGAATTCTAGCGACCTATAACGCGGCGCGACAGACGAGTTTCCGTCCTAATCTTATCAGACCGTGGTTTATGCAGTTTCAGTGGGTGACCGCGGAGCTCAGGTGACGTAGCGGGACGGAATAGCCCTGAAAAGTCCGGGCCAAGCTTACCCGTCAACCTACGATAAGTGCGAATTAAGTCCCCTCTTATCCTTCGGTAGTGCATTGAGTACATCCCCAAACTGAGCAAGCGTTCAGGATACGTCTGTCTCCGTAGACCCTGCACCAACCGAGTGCCCACTCGTAACACCCTCTCCAAGTCCAGTTTGTCTCGGTTAAGACATAGTGGACAAGCCTGAATACAATTTTCCAGGTGGGGTCGGTTGAATGCCGAAAACAGCTTCACAAACAAATTGGCCGTTAGGATTCCGAAAGAGCGGCGGATAAACCACATCGTGCGAAACCCACGACAAGCAGCCTTCTTTCAATTGTCTGCAGCATGAAGTATTGATGTATGTACGATTCTTAACTCAACCAGTGGGTGAACACATTGAGTTCACCCCCGCCGACAACATATCGGGTAGCAGGATTAGCAGCTCCGATTCGGAGAATAGAGCACTTGGCCCTATTTACAGGCATCAACCATAAGATAGACCCTTCCCAGAGCCTATCCAATGCATGCTGAATTATCTCAGGACCCCCGAGATATCCACAATATACCAGCGCTTAAGTAGTCAGCAAAAATTAGTGATGACACTCCTAGCTCTCTCGGCAAGCCATGTCCATAGATCGCGAACAACAATGGCCCCAATACCGAGCCCTGCGAGACGCCACTAAGGACAGCTTGCCTGAGCGAAAGGCTATGCCCCACCCGTCCGCACTGTTCCCTCCCCTCTAGGAAGGCGGATACTCATCGAAGGGCCCCACCAGATATCCCGTAAGATCTCAACTTTAGTGAGAGCCGGAGATGAGGAACAGTGTCAAAAGCTTCGAAAAAGCTACGAATAGCACGCCTACAGCGTGGCCACTGTCTACCACTTCGGCCTAGCTCTCACGAGCAACAAGTAGATTAGTCTGACATGAAAATCCCTCGCGGAATCCATGTTGCGCAACACTGAGAAGGTTGAATCGATTCAGGTGGTTCTCCACTGAACCCCTTATCAGATTTTCAAACAACTTGACTACTGCGCTTGTCAAACTGACAGGCCGGTAGTTCGCGGGTAGAGCGCTGTCACCGCCCTTAAAAATCGGATAGATGATTGCCTCCTTCCATTCCGAAGGTAGGATGCAGCTATCCAGCGATATTGAAAACACACATGTGAGAGGATCACTCAGCTCAGTGGTCAATTCATGCAACAGCGTCGGATGAATGGAATCAGGACCGGAAGCCTTAAAAGGGATTAATGCCTTGCAGTAGCTGGAAGACTTGCGTCTCCGTTTTGCTAAATTCATCTAAGCAAGAATCCTCTGGAACGCTTGGAACCAATTCAACTTGTGGTAAAGAGGTCTCCCGAGCAAACACCCCAGTATACTGATCACTCAGTATACAAGCCTTGTCAGAGTCAGGTTGCGCACGGGTCCCGTCTTCTCGCAATAAAGCTGGTATAGACAGTTTTGCCCCGCTGCGTGTTTTAACGTAAGCAAAATACTTCTTGGGATTAGCTGCGGCCGAGTCCGCTAAACCCTGCTCGTACTGGAGAAGAACAGTTCTGAGATGTTGCTTACACTTATTTCTAATCTCTCGATAACTATCATAGGTACTAGCTGATGGAGTTGCTTGGTAGGTTCGCCAGCATCTAGACCGTTGATTGCGTAGGTACTTGCCTGTGGTATCTATCCATGGAGGCGTTGTCCTTAACCCTCCTTTCCTCATGAGTGGAATATAGGGAGTGGAAACCTCCGTAAGGTATGCCTTAAATTTATCCCAGGCTAACCGGACAGAGTCAGCCATCGAGATCTCACAGTTCAGAACTGAAGCCCTAGCTGGCATTGCACCAAAGTCCGTCCGCCAACTATTCGGAAGTAATTCAACAGCGGTCTCTTGGTGCTTTGAAAGAGCACATCGAAAGGATATGCATGCGTGATCTCTGGACCCTGGAGGTGCACCGTATGAAACGTCGGTCACGAAGTCCAGGGACTTAGCGAAAACCAGACTTAAAGCAGGTGGCATTTGGTTGTCCATATACCTAGTGGGGAAGTCCACGAACTGGTGCAAAGGCACTTGGAGAGTCATCTCAAGAAAGCCTGCACCAACTGTTCCTGAGGCCGAATTGCAAGAAAGATCGGCCCAACAGACTTCCGGGAGGTTGTAATCCCTTAGAACTAAACACTTATTCTCAGACTGAGTGCAAATAAAGTCAAGTATCCCCTTGAAGATCTTCCGGGACTTCTGTATATCACTATTACTGTACCCTGGGTAGAGGAAATGCACAAAACAGTCGACAGGGCTTCAACCGTCTGATCCGACGACTGGCATGTGCAGGCCCTCAAAACAGCTAAGTTACCGTTCATATACAGTACAACGCCTCCGCCTTGGCGACCAACGGTGCGATCAATTCTAAGCAGCGCGTAAGCAGAAAAACCTACCTCACCGTCCGTGATATCCGGCGACAACTAAGTTTCAGTAAAAGCAAGTTGGTCGGGACGAGATTTGTCTACAAGTAGACCCAACTCGTGCACCTTGTTTCATGGGCGACAAGCGTTTCTAAGTATTACCTCAAGGAAGTCAGCACGACCATCCCTGGGTCGTGCGCTATTAGCGTGGGTTCTGATAGGGCGGAAAATACCTTCCTGCTGACCACCTGAAAACCCACCAGACGGAGGCCTTGCTCACCAGACGCCCGTCTACTTTTGAAGTCTTTGATAGCCTCCTTTAACTTCAATCAATCTGCTAGTGGTAGGTCCGGCTGAGCGCTGACACCACTATCCTAGTTTGAATGCAAACCGCAGTAATGACTTGCGTTCCTCCGGGGTAGAAAGGACCAGGCGAAGTAGTCGCGGTCGTGGATTTGGCGTAGCGATAGGACGTTCCCCAATCTGGTCAGCTTTCGGACGGTGACCTTAGGGAAGCCAGGTGGAAGCAGCTTGCTGACACACAGTTTCGGCCACTTGATGTCATCCAAGGTGCGTTCCCTTGGGAGAGCGGCCGCAGCTTCAGTAACATTACGGGACATGACGCTACTATCCGTGAAAGATTCGGCACGACGGGGAGTGTTTACCCCACTTGCCTTGGATTCGACACCAGCTGTTTTCACCACTGGCGGTGGGACTGTCCCTGCCTTCACAAACGGCGTCGAAGCAACGGTAGCGTAGGTTTTCCGCTCTATTGCCGGCGTCTTACTAGTTCCTTGGGCTACAAGCCACCTTGAAGTTTTACGAGCAGATCTAGTCCGCTTCCTCTTTTGGTTCACTGGAGCAGGGGCCGTTGACCTTGTATCGCATTGAGCAGTTACCAGCACTTTGTCAGGACGGGCTGATTTACTGGCGGCCGAGACGGCCAGCATCTTCGGAAGCTTCTGTGTACAACCGTCAGACGACTTTAAGACTGTCAAAGAGGGCATCTTTCTCGATGCCGTGACAACTAATTCTCTGGGTTTAGCAGAGGGCTTTTGGTATTTCCGCACCCTATTTTTCTTTAATTTGATCGGCTCATGAGGATAGCCAGCAACGTTACCTGGATTGGCTGGTAAGATGTGCGACTTTATGACCGAGTGACAGACCCCAGTGGATGGATTGTCAACAATGTTGACGTCTATTGCAATGCCTTCAATCGAAATATTCAGGGTTTTTAAAATCAAATCCATGTTTGTATCGAGCGACGCAATAGAGGCGAGTTTGTCTATCGCCTTCTCAACATCTGCCAACCATGACGCCAGCGCTGAAAGTTTAGCACCGGTGATAGCCCGGCGCAGCATTCAGCACAGCTGAAAAGAAAGTGAACGCTTGATGATAGCAATTTGTACTGGTCAGCTTGTAGGCCGGTACAGCTTCCGTGATACCAGGAATAGCAGACGTCACCCTGCATACCGCCAGATAAATCTGTTATTGGCTCTGAACAGTTAACCTGTCCGCAAGCTGCAGTAGACTCGTCAAACGAGGACCCAATTGGTCCATCCGTCTCTGTGTTTAGCGAGACAGCCATGTTCATGTGGAAAACAGAGTAGAATTACAACACCTATGCAAAAGTAAAAGGACCGCAATAAAGAGGCGAAAACAAGGTGCAAAACGGGATAAAAACGGGGAACAACCGGAAAAATTATCAGTAAGTGCCAAAGACGCTTTGGCCAGTACCACTTTAATCGATCCAAGATATCTTGGATCAGAGGAAATTTGCCAATAGTCAAATTTCGTTTCAAGTGTTTATTCAAGCACTGTTTGCCAAGTTATTTCAGCTGAAAAGCTCGATCAGTATGGCACGCCAAAACATCGAGTTAACGCGTGATACTCAAAGAGACAAGGTAACTGAATCTACTCATTGCGTACTGGAAAGCAGTTATTTTCTATTGGTGTGCTTTGTTTGTGTAGTGAAGGAAGAATTGTTTAAATTGATTGCGAAATACAAAGCGCGTGTGACGGAGAAATGATGAATTGGTAGATCTATAAATTGGCTAAGCGTTGCATGATTGCTTTTGGATACTGAGAAGGCAAATGCGGGAGGCATGCGGAAACAACCAAACACATGTAAGTTCTGTTTGTAAGGCGTTGGTGAATAAATGAGGATATGTGCATTGTGGAGCATTATGCGGTCTTAACGTGTGAATAACGAAATTGATGGTATACTAAAAGTATTCATTAGGGTAAAAAGCCGGTGTTGGACAATAGTTTTGACTGGTTATCACGCAACGGTGTGTGTTAGGAGTTATAATTTTAAACGCTTTTTAATATGTCAGTTGGCATAATTTTCGAATGTAAGTGACTGCCAATTTCCTGTAAGCACTACGCGGTAACTCTATGTTTTGGCGTGCCATACTGATCGAGCTTTTCAGCTGAAATAACTTGGCAAACAGTGCTTGAATAAACACTTGAAACGAAATTTGACTATTGTCAAATTTCCTCTGATCCAAGATATCTTGGATCGATTAAAGTAGTACTGGCCAAAGCGTCTTTGGCACTTACTGATAATTTGTCCGGTTGTTCCCCGTTTTTATCCCGTTTTGCACCTTGTTTTCGCCTCTTTATTGCGGTCTTTTTACTTTTGCATAGGTGTTGTAATTCTACTCTGTTTTCCACGTGAACATGGCTGTCTCGCTAAACACCGAGACGGATGGACCAATGGGGTCCTCGTTTGACGAGTCTACTGCAGCTTGCGGACAGGTTAACTGTTCAGAGCCAATAACTGATTTATCTGGCGGTATGCAGGGTGACGTCTGCTATTCCTGGTATCACGGAAGCTGCACCGGCCTACAAGCTGACCCGTACAAATTGCTATCATCAAGCGTTCACTTTCTTTTCAGCTGTGCTGAACGCTGCGCTCAATGATCGACGCGCCGAGCTATCACCGGTGCTAAACTTTCAGCGCTGGCGTCATGGTTGGCAGATGTTGAGAAGGCGATAGACAAACTCGCCTCTATTGCGTCGCTCTATACAAACATGGATTTGATTTTAAAAACCTTCAATATTTCGATTGAAGACATTGCAATAGACGTCAACATTGTTGACGATCCATCCACTGGGGTCTGTCACTCGGTCCTGAAGTCGCACATCCTACCAGCCAATCCAGGTAACGTTGCTGGCTATCCTCATGAGGCGATCAAATTAGAGAAAAATAGGGTGCGGAAATACCAAAAGCCCTCTGCTAAACCCAGAGAATTATTTGACACGGCATCGAGAAAGATGCCCTCTTTGACAGTCTTAAAGTCG
>OX104063.1:98790883-98887881 GCA_944474145.2 Dicrocoelium dendriticum
TAGTAAGGTTTCAGAATGTTGTGGTTAATACGCCGTTCTTTCGGGGTCTTAACTGCCGACATATTTGTGAAGCTGTTCTCAGCTTTCGTCCGGCTCCATCTGGAGTACTGCGTCCAGGCTTGCCCGCCCTGCCTTGTTCGGGACAAAATGGAGCTTGAGAGGGTTTTGAGAGTAGGTACCAAATTGGTCGAGGGGTTACGGGGGCAATCGTACCCCGAGCGTCTACTTAGCTTGAGTATGTATTCAATGCACTACCGACGGCTTCGAGGAGACCTAATCCTTACTTACCGCATTTTAACCGGGAAGGTTGGACCGGACTTGAGATGGCTATTTAGCCCGGCTAGGTTGCCTTGTCTTCTCGGTCATCCCATGAAGCTACACAAGCAGCGTTCTGACCGAATCAGGACGGAAACTTGGTTATCGCGTAGAGTTATCGAGCGCTGGAACTCGCTTCCAGAAAGTGTAGTCAGTGAACCTACGGTTAAGGTTTTCGAGCGTCAGTTAGACGCTCTTGGGTGGCAACACGAAACCTTTCCCTTCTCCTGACCATATCCATCTTCAAACTTTTAGTTCTTATTCTGTCATTCTCTTCACTCTTTGGTGTTATCCTTCATTTTCATGACTTTCATTCCCCTTTATCTTCCATTTACTTTATACTTCTTTCTTACTTCACGTAACCTACGCAGCGCGGACTGCTAGTGCAGGGAACGTGGACAGTAGTTGGTTGATCAGGGTGTGTTTCGGGTGTTTCGTTTTAGATCTATCAAGAACTAGCACCTTACCATTTCCTGGCTCAACGATTTGTTCAAGAAGGAACACTCAAGGGATTTTCCTATCGTTCCAGTCCATCTGAATCTGAGATCGAACTGGAAAATAAGGGCATTTCGGCGGATCGCCTGAGGTACAATCAGCTCGTCCCACGCCTTCCTTCGTCGGTTGTGACGCTGGTTGAGGACATTCTACTTTGCCCATCAAATGAGGCAAAGTGTGAAACAATGAAGCAAGCGATTTTAAGAGTTACAGCCCAGCGCACGAGCTCTATTTGAACAGCTCAGTGTTCTCAAGCTTGGACATCGTAAGCCGTCGGCGTTGCTCCGCGAACTTCAGCGCATCGTCGGTCCCTTATTCTTGAGCGAATAAGGGATAAGGGAATTGTGGATTACACTTCTTCCAGAGCCATTGCCGGTATTGCTGTCCATGTTTATAGATACACCTCTGAAAGAATTAGGTACCAAGGCAGACGCTGCGTTCGAACGTTTTCCGCAGCAGACGACCAGTAGCTCCGGTGACGTATTCTCACCGGTGAAAAACGAATCCTATATTTACTCCCAGTCGTCAGACGGATCTGACCCTAAAGACGAAGAAATTGCGCTACTTCGCAGCAGGATAGCAGCACTGAAGGCTTCGAAGCAGCGGGTGCCACGGTCAAATGCTGACCACGTTTTGGCTACCGTTCATTGCGACTCGTCTCTGCCTGCACCGAGTAGGTCTCCTCCGGCACGAAAGCGCAACATTTCCCCTGCACGTTCTCAGTCAGATACTACCGAACCCGTCGGAGAAGTATGTTGGTATCACCGCCATTACGGTGGAAGGGCTAGACGTTGTCGGGCTCCCTGCATTAGGCACGACCCAGCTGCTTCATGAAAAGCGAATGGCTCGCATACTAGCACGACAAACGTATCAGTCAATTACCAAGCAACTCGCCTGTTTTACGTTGAGGATCGACGTTCTTCCATCACGTTCCTCATCGACACGGGAGCAGAAGTCAGCGTCATCCCAGCGACCGCTAACGACAAGCACTCAGAGCCTACGTACAATTTGCGTGCGGCCAACTGTTCTCCGATAGCTTCATTCGGTCAGCGCATGATGAACCTAGACCTCAATCTTCGCCGAGATTTTCTGTGGGTCTTCATGGTTGCGTCTGTACCCTTCGCAATTATCAGCATCGACTTCCTCCGACATTTTGGCTTGCTTGTTGATGCTGGTCGCCACAGACCTTTAGACGACCGTACTAAACTAGGGGTTAAAGGCGTTCTTACGGATGCCCCGATAATCAGTCCCGTTTTCCGAATCGTCGATGTGCCAACAAATTATGCGAACCTACTGTTCGAATACCCGCGACTGGTACGACCAGCTGCAGAGCTTCCGCCAGTCACGACAGAGGTCGCTCACCACATAGTCACGCGTGGTCAGCCAGTTAGCGCACGACCAAGACGGCTTGCTCCTGACAAACTACGTGCAGCACGAGCTGAATTCGACCACATGCTTCAGCTCGGTATCTTGAGACTGTCTAACAGCCCATGGGCGTCACCTCTGCACATGGTCCCGAAGAAGGCCATGGGGGACTGGCGTCCTTGCAACGACTATCGAACCTTGAATACAGTTACCACGCCCGATCGCTATCCGGTCCCACACATAGTGGACCTCACCGCCAGTCTGGCGGGTAAAAATATCTTCAGCAAAATCGACTTGGTACGCACATACAACCAGATTCTGGTAGCCGAAGCGGACATCGCCAAAACTGCCGTGACGACTCCATTTGGTTTGTTCGAGTTTCTGCGCATGCCTTTTGGTCTAAGAAACGCCGCACAAACTTTTCAGCGCTGCATCGACCAGGTTTGTCGCGGCTTAGACTTCGCTTACGCGTATCTCGATGACATTTTAATCGCAAGCTCTTCACGAGAAGAGCATATGCGCAACGTACGAACACTTTTTGATCGTTTATCTCAACACGGGGTGACGATCAACGCAGAAAAGTATTCGTTTGGTGTCGATTCAGTCAACTTCCTCGGCCATCGCATCTTCTCTGCAGGCGTCGTGCCACTGCAGGATAAAATTCAAGCCATCATCGACTACCCCGAGCCTCATTCTTTCAAACAGCTCATGCGTTTTGATGGCCTTGTCAACTTTTACCGACGATTTATACCCAACTGCGCCTCACTGATGCAACCCCTCACGGACCTTCTCCGAGGGTAACTCAAAAAATTCGAATTTCCTACGTTAACACGCGCTGCTTTTAAGTCGCTAAAAGAGGCTATCGCCAACATAGCTTCTATAGCGCATCACGATCCGGCCGCCCCACTGTCCTTTCACTTTTCCTGAGTAACTCGCATCTTCATACTTCGATGTTTTCTCTACTTTTCTTCATACATTGGTATTATATTCCTTTTTTCAACTGCACTTCCTTATTCTGTATCTTCGATTTCTCTTCCTATCCTTTGCTTATTTCACGGGACTACCACAGCATGGGCTGCTGGGGCATAGAACCTGGGCATTAACTGGTTGGCCAGGGTGCGTTACGAGTATTCAGTTTTAGATCCATCAATAACTGAGCACTTCATCAATTCCTAGCTCAACGATCCACTCAAGGTGGAACACTCACAGGATTCTCCTATCGTTCCAGTCCCACCCGAAATTGAACTTGAACGCAGCCTAACTAAGCATATATCTAGAGAACACAGGAGTCAGCTGTGCAGACGGACCACGGCTGGTACTTAAAATCCTGCCAGTAGCTTACTCGACGGTTCCCGAGATAGGCTCTCGCCTAATGAGCGATCTGTTTATTGTACCAGCAAGCAAACCAGGATTCCCTACATGCACTTCGACTTTCGAGTTGCTTTACCTGCACATAGGAAGTAAAGCAACAACTGAGCTTTCTGTGCCCTGCTCTCGTTGCACTTTCGATTTGCTATCAGGATTCTCACTGAAATTCATTTTTCGGGGGAATGAATGTTTTTTGTCCTATTCATTACCCCTGCGAATTCGTTCCATTAATTTTTCTTGGTCTTTGCTGTAATTGTGGTTTTATCATTGGTTTCGGTTTCTCCGCGTCATTGTTCCTTTTTATCCCTGCGTCCGTTTGTTAGTTCTATCGTTTAGGTTTTATATATACATATATTTGTCCATCGTTTTTTTCATTGCATATCTCCATTTTCATATATTGTTGTTCCTTGTTTGGTCATGTCGTCAACGGACACTTCTTATTGTGGAGAGCGTAGCTATGGTAGAGTAGTAGAGAAAGGAATTCAATGCGCTAGGTGCTTATCTTGGTACCATAATGTTTATTCGTGCTTGGACGTAGAGTCTGTTGCATTATATTCTCTTCACCCTAACTTGGCATGGATTTGCTTTCCTTGTGTATGTTTGGCAGAAACCTGCTCGCGTTTACTAGATTGGGGGGCACCTGGTACAGTCTCGGAATATTGCTGTTGGACTGTTTTTGACGACGACAACCTGCAGAGGCTCAATACGGCAGAGAAACTGATTAAGGAGTAGGGCTATATTATTGAAGCATTGCGAGCAAATTGACGTGTTACATTCACATTTCGAGCATTATGCGCGTTTCGCTGAACTCGCTATGGGTAAGCAGAGAAATATGCTCATTTATTACCCAGAAGAACCGGTAATACGAGGCTAAGACCAGACGTGACTTGGATAGAAGGCGTGTTCAGGACATACTTTGTATTGTCGGTATATCACCGCACGTTGCCATCAAAAGGATCCACCGTATTGGTAGTTAGAAGAGTGTGTGATACACAAGAGGGGTTTTGCAAGGGCACTTTATCGTAACCTACTTCTCAACCGAGCGGGTCTATTGGCTAACCGAACAAATGCCCGATATCAGGTGGCCCCCGATACGTTCGCTACCAGAACCAAAACCAGCTTATCATCGACTTTAAATAATACTCACTTTGGTTCTCTTTTATCAGCTAACAGTGGCCTCGGTCAAAGAAATCCGATTACACCTTCTCTAACGGAAATTGTGATAAATCGAGCTCGTGGTCAACTTCCCCAGACGGATGTTGTTACCTGCTCCCATCTCGCCTCTCCACAGAGCATAACTGGAGGTTGCTTCAGAAATACCGCTCTTGCATGACTCCACTGTTGCGTCAATGATGGATTTGCTCCCTGCAGAAATTCAGATTGCACATGAACAATCGACCACAACTGAAGCGGCCATTTTAGTGGCAACGGAAACGAGATCTCCAGCAGCCGTGATTAGTTCAGAAGCCGAGCTTAAAAGAATGCTTTCTGACAACTCTTCCAGGTGCGCAAAATCACCTCAGTCAGCTGCAACTGCGAGACCTATGTTCAATAAAGCCAAGTTTACTTTCCGTAGAATGAAAAAACGGTTGTGACCGGGGTCGCCGAAGCAACTATAGCAGATGATCTCAGTGCTACTTTGTCTCCGAGGGCCCAGATAGAATTCCCAGTCAAGCATACTGAAAGTGTGGCGATAACCGTGGTACCCCCTCTGGTTCTACGCCCGAGGGGAGCTTTAAAAGTGCGGCTGGCAGTGGAAAACAACTGCGGCAAACGCTGCTGCATGTTTAGTACACAGATCCTTGTAGCATGAGAAACAAGTGGGGGGAGCTGGCGATGAGTTGTAAATCTGCCGACGTTATAGCGATCACAAAGACCTGGCTCTCACCAAATACCTCAATAAATGATTGCCTGTTAACCGAATTCCTCGAGCATAGAACAGACCGTTCTGGGTACCCAAATGGGGGTGGAGTGCTCTTGCTCATAAGGTGTCACTGCAGTCTTTGGGAAGCTCCGTTTATCATGTGCACGCAAACTGTTCAAGTTACTTCTTGGTTTCTGAGGGTGCAAGGTGAAGTTGAATTAAGTGTTTAGGTTTATCGCAGCCGATCCTCAACGCGATGAGAGGACAAGAAGCTTAGTGATCTACTAAAACGAACTGCGCCTTCTGCGTCAAGTTTTGTGATTGTAGGCGACTTGAACCTACCAGGTGCTCTCAATAGGGTGGACTCCTAGGATAGTACAGTGGGTACACGAAAACGCCCTTGTGTAGCACGTCATATCGAAAGCATCCCCTCTTCCTTAGACGTTGTGATCACCAAGTATGGTTACTTGTCAGCCATAAATATTAAGCCTGCTATAGGTAAGAGCGATCATTTCGTTTTTTCCTTCTCCATTTGTGTACTTAGGCTCTCAGCTGAATCCCGACTGACGCGGAAACTAAGCCGGATTACTCATCACCATCATCATCAACAGCAGTACATCAGCCATTTGAACTGATGCTTCGCTGCCATACAACCATGAGGACCTATGAAATAAAGAATAAGAAGAGGGAGAGAAGGGGGACTTACCTGAAAACCTTAATGCTCTAAGCAAACATTCAGGGTCAAGGCGCGTACACCTTGTGTAGACAACATTCCGTCACAAACAGCTGGCTATCGTGCAAAGATAAAGCGGATAAGCCGGATTAATACAACGCTTCTGATGGATAGAGCCGCACGCATTACCTGGGTTCCTGAACAAGAGGAAGCAACGCTGGAACAGAGGTGGCACGTGATCAATCTTGGCCTCACGCAGTTGCTAGAGGAGTTCGCTCCCCTGTGCAGGCGCCATTCAGATAAGTCTCGCTGGTGGCGCCGACGTATTGATCGGGTGTTGAAACGGCGGAATATTCATTGAAAGAGGTTCCATGAGCCGGGTGGTTTCCGCAGGTAGCCTGAGTACAAAAGAAGTCGAACTTTGGCGGTCAAACTGCAGTGGCAGGCCAAATACTCCTGTGAGCTTAGGCTGGCGCAAAACGCAAGAAAGAACCCAAAGCATTGTTACAGCTACGTCGTCTGAAGCCTCTTTTAGGGAAGTAATTGACAAGTTAATCATAGGTGATTGGCAACAGACTACAAGAGACCTTGATAAGGCGCAGGACTTGCTACGTGTTTTCCAGAGTGTTCATCGAGCGGGCTATGGTTTTTGAATACCGTTGTCGTCCCATCGCGTAAGCGAGTGTAAAATGGACGAAATTCTCATACCTGTTTCAGATGTCTTCTCTTTACCGAACAGCTTAAACCCATGCAAATCACCTAGCCCCGAAAATATGTATCCCGCTATTGTTAAGCCAAGTGCTAACATACTCCAGCTTCCTATTCTTGAGTTGTACATGTCTCAGTGAGGGGAAGATACCACAGGATTGTAAGGAAGCAGTTGTAGTGACGATTCATAAGGGTGGTACTAAATTTTCGCCCAATAACTACCGGCCTGTTAGTCTGACTAGCGTTCTCAAGTGTCTAGAGATCATTAGGAATCGAATCTGTGAACATCTTGCTGCTAATAACTTGATCGGAGCAGAACAGCATGGCTTCGTCAGGAAAAAGTCATGCTTTACCGACCTGCTCTGTTTCCTGGATGATGTCTTGATGATGGCATGCCAGTAGCAGTGTGTTACCTTGAATTCAGTAAAGCTTCTGATTTGGTGAATCACCGTTTCTTGTTATAAAAGTGTCCTGGTTTAGAATCCCTCCTCAACTGCTATCTTGACTGTCTGCATTCCTTCATGACAGGACATTCCGTGTCAGGGCTGGTAACGTTATTTCGACGCCAGACACTTCACAGTGAAGTTCCCCAGGGATCAGTACTAGGTCCGTTGCTGTTTCTCATGTTTATAAATGTCTTGGTCCCTCTACTTGCTGATGACTTGAAGCTTGTCAGCACGGGACTCAGGGCTTCGTTATTTAGAGGTTTTTCTACTGTCCTTAATTGGTCACATTTGTGGGACTTACCACTGAATACCCGCAAATGTCAAATCCTAACCCCGCGTGATGAAGAGTTTACTGTGCAAACATCTAATGGGTCGCTAGCACTGCAGCATGTCACCCAGGCACGTGATCTAGGTGTCATCGTAACCAGTGACTTTAAGCCCTCGGCGCAGTGCAGGCATACGGCTAATAAAGCGCAAAAGGGTTATTTCTTATCAGGAGAGTTCTAAGTTGTACCAAGCCAGAGGTCTTTCTTTCCTTGTTCAAAGCTGTGATCAGACCACATCTGGGATACCGTGTTCAGCCATGAGCACCCTACCTGCAGAAAGATATTATTTGTGTTGAGAATGTTCAGACTAGCCACACGTATGATTAAAGGCCAGCGCGGATTATCATATGAAGATCGATTAACTAACTTGGGTCTTTTCTCAATGAGAAGACGCAGATTGAGAGGTGACGTTCAAAATCTTGAATGGTCTCAGTGGTCTCGCCGGTCTGTTTGAACCAGCTACGTCAGACAACTTGCGGGTCCATTGCATGAAATTGAAGCAGCATAGATCTAGACTGGAGTTAAGGACTCCATTCTTCGCAAACCGGGTTGTGCCTGTTTGGAATAAACTGGTGGCTGCTCTATAAGCATGCGAAACTGTGGAGGAATTTAAAGGTAGCCTAGACAAACATTGGCTGTTCTTGTGTCCCGAATTTCCTTGATCTTCAGTGATTGCTCCTAATTTCCTTACTTCATGATAGTGTGTTGTTCGTCTTGCACTTGCTTTTGTCTTTTCACCATTATAGAATCAAGAATATTCTATATAGTCGCAGTGCCGGGGGCTCTTTTTCGCTTACCGGCACATGAAACGGGAACGCATTTTAAGCGAAAGCTTATTTCGTCCCTGGATCTTGTCCTGTCCTGTCCTGCCAAAGTGTGAAGCCAGCTTTCCTATAGGTAGCCGCAGATATCATCGCGAAGAGTACCTAAAATCACGTTTGAAATAGTAATAACAAACTAGCTAGTAGGATAGCATAGGATCCCGTCGGTGGATTGATCGTCTCTTGTCCTATTCATCTTCGTGAGTTCGTTCTGGTATTTATTGTTGCGTTATTAGTTTACTCGTGTTTGTCTTTTTACTACGGTATGGTATAGGATAAACTGATAAATCAAAAATGTGTACCGTAGTAAATAGACAAACACGATTAAACTAATAACGCAACAAAAAATATCAGAACGAACTCACGGGGGTGAATTGGACAAGAGACGATTAATTCACCGACGGGATCCTATCCTATCCTACTATCTAGTTTATTATTACTATTACAAACGTCGCTTTTACGTACTCCTCGCGATGACATCGGCGGCTAGCTATAAATGTGGTGAGCGCACCTGTGGCATCGAGGTCAAAGGGGGAATTCAGTGCGACAGATGTTTCTTGTGGTACCATGACAATTGCTCTAGATTAAACCAGGACTATATTGATCTTTACCCCCGATATCCTCAATTAAAGTGGATTTGTTTCCATTATGTGTGTTTAGCAGACACTTGTTCTCGCTTGCTACGCGATCGAACTTTTGATCCAATTACTAATGTCTCAGCTGTACAGGATACTGCTGATAGGAACTGTGTGCATAGACTGGACATTGTGGAAATGTTGATTCCTGACCAAATGTTGCTAATTGAGGCATTGCGTTCAAAGGTTCATAAGTTGCAGTCTTCATTGGAATGCTACTTGCGAAGTGCAGAAATTACTATGGTTAGGCAACGAAACCTTGTCTATAATAGGGGAGAGCCGGTCTTACGGGAAGCTAAACCTCGACGTGACCTAGATAGGAGGTGAGTGCATGATATCCTTCGCGTAGCCGGAATACCGTTATACGTCGATATCAAAAGAGTACATCGTGTTGGCAGCTGGAGAGTAACTGGTATACTTCGCCAACAAGGTTATGCAAAGCCTATCCTGGTTGAGTTTAGGAACCCTGTACACTGGGACCTACTACTTAACAGGGCTGGGTTGGTTGCTAGTCAGACAGATGATCGGCACCAAATAGCACTAGGCACACTCACTTCGAAGGCTAATGCCCCGCGGATGGGCGGGTCTGATGGTTCTAATACCAGCTTGGCTATCGCATCTGCCGCCTCGTACGTTGGAATTCGCCATAGTACGCTTCACATTACGCGGACACCTAAGCACACCGCTAGCGACTGCTCTCCTGTGGCAAGTGCAGTCAGCTGCTCTGGACAACACTCCCAACAAGGCGCCAGTGAAAAAACTAGTGACCTGCATTTGGTTGTGGAGAAATTTGCTCTTGCTGGAGGCACGATTCACATCTCTATGGTGGGAGAGGGGAGTGAAGATTCGGTGATGAGTCACCAGGCGGCGCGTTCAAAAACAATCGAGGCCTCACGCTCGATATCAGTGGCACCAAAGTCCATGGTTGGTATGACCATTTCACAGAATGGTATGGGAAATGAAATACTTGCCATACCCAAGGTGTACTGTACGAAAAGTCCCAAGTGCAGTGCTGTTAGGCCGACTAAGTTAAATGGGAGAAAACCCGTCGGGACTCTGACCAACAAGCCCAGGCGGGCGAAGCCAACAAAGGGATTGCCCTGTAATGCTTTACAGCTGCCCAGCGTGGATCTATTGACTCAGGAAGCTGACGGAAATGAAATGGAACAAAAAGACGGGTTGTCCTCTTGGGCTCTACACCCGAGAGGAAACGACCGCGTCCGGAGAGACTAAGCGTGTCGTATACAATTGCTATAGTGTGCCTAACAAATGGGGAGAGTTAATGACGAGTTGTGAGCATGTTGATGTAGCTGATGTACCGGAGATCTGACTTTCTCCAAACGATCTTATTAGTGATCTGCTTGTTGACTTCTCAAGCTACAGAGCTGATACACCTGGGCATCAGACTAGTGGAGTCCTCTTGCTTCTAAAGTATCAATCTAAACACTGGGAGGCTCCATTTACCATGAGTTATGCTAACGTTCAGGTGGTATCCTGTTGTCTCTCACACACACTACACACGTTAGCTAGAGGTGGGAAACACCTCAGCTATTGTGCCGCAATATCTAAAAAAAAGAAGGGAATAAAATGCTACAGGTGCAAGTCAGCTGAGCTACCGGTAACGGATGGGCATCGTTCCGGTAAGCTATCTGCCAGCTCCTATGCAGCAAAAAAGTAATTTCCTATGCAAAATTATAAAATGTTATATAATGAGATCGTGGTTGAAGGGGAAGGCGAAGAGCGATGGGGTGGGACAAGGAAACTCACAGCGCGAACGCCACTGAGATCGGCTCCTAGCCATATCAACAAATGTATCCAGCCAAATCATTACCATCATCAACAGCAGTACATCAGCCATTTGAACTGATGCTTCGCTGCCATACAACCATGAAGACCTATGAAATAAATAATAAGAAGAGGGAGAGAAGGGGGACTTACCAGGGTCAAGGCGCGTACACCTTGTGTAGACAACATGCCATCACAAACAGCTGGCTATCGTGCAAAGATAAGGCGGCATCGGCGAGACAGCTTCCTTGCGGCTTTCACTGTCACGCGTCATAATCAGCCATTACCCCGCAGATAACTCAGCACCAAACACACTTTAAACAGGCAGTCCGATTAGGAGACGGCAGCAGACACGCCACTGGTGTCGGTTGCGAGCCATGTCCTGTAAAGTCTCGAGCCAAGCAAAAGCCAAACGTGTTCATCGTCTTTCGGACCCCAACCAGGGAGCCGCGACGCTCCAACCGAGGCCAGCTTCGAAGTGAGGGCCTTCATTCCTCTCAACCAAGTCATCGCTTGGCCACCTCTCCTCTTCTTCCATCCACACCCCCAGCGCGCAAACAACGCACGTCGCGGGAGTCGGTGGGTTGGCATGCGTAACACGTGGCCGAGCGATCGGAGCATTGTGCGTGCAATAACGGTGCTGAGCGGTTCATTTTCTTTTCCCGTGCCGTAAACAAGGCGTCGAACATGCTCGTCGCTCACGCGGTGTTCCCACCAGATGTGAACTAAATTGCGAAGGCACCGGTGGTCGAACGTAACTAGACTCTTTATGTCCACTTATCTAAGGGGCCAGGTTTCACAACCGTACAGTAGGGTCGAACGTACCGCTGCATTGTACACTCTACCCTTCACGGCGAGAGTGATGTCGTGCCGGCGCCATAAGTGGCGAAGGTTAGCAAAAGCGCCTCGAGCTTTTGCTGTACGGTTCGTGATCTCATTTTCAATCCAACGGGCGCTGATACAACTTCCCAGGTAGTTGAATTTTTTAACGACTTCTGGCTGATCCCCAACAAGGGTCAGCTCAGGAAGCGGTCCAGGCCAGTCTTGGAGGAAAGCTTTGCACTTTGAGGGTGCGAAGCAAAGCCCGAAGTGACGGATAGCCAGTGCTAATCTGCCCAGTGTCGTATGGCACGTTTGGGAGCTGTCACAGATTAGGGAAATATCATCAGCATACTCAAAGTCAAGAAGTCGTTCTCCTGGGAGCAGATCCACACCTTCTAAGTTGTGTCCTGTGAACGCGATTTCCATTACTTCGTCAATAGCGAAGTTGAAGAGGAAAGGTGACAGCGGGCATCCTTGTCTCACACCGCTGGAGATATTAAAGGGCGACGACAGCTTGCCGTAAGCCCTCCCTCTGCGTAGCTAAGCGCGTATAATGATCGGATAATATTTACATATTTCCCAGGTACACCTTTCCTGAGTAGACAGTCCCAAAGTGCATGTCTATCCACCGAATCAAATGCACCTTTGATATCGAGGAACACGATAACGATGGGCCGCCAATATATGTGACGGCGCTCCAACAACTGACGCAAAGTGAAGATGTGGTCAATGCAGCTACGACCTCGAGGAAACCCGGCTTGCACTTCACGAATATGGCTTTCACAAGTGGCGGTCAGTTTGTGAAGGATAACAGAGGCAAGCAATTTGGAGGCGATGGAGATCAGACTGATTCCTCTATGGTTGCCGCATTCCGATCGTGAGCCTCCCTTGAAAATTGGGACTATGACGGAGCGGCTCCAGTCGGTTGGGACAGTTTCCTGCTCCCACAGTTTGACTAGTAACTCGTATGAATCATCCACAAGAGTAGGTCCCCCGAATTTGAAAAGGGCTGGAGGAAGATCATCAGGTCCCGCGGCTTTATTTAACTTCAACAGTTCCATCTCACGTTCGACTTCCGAGCGAGAGGGTGGATCCAAAGGGACAGCCCACGGAGCGGGCGATCAGTGGCCGACGATAAATCTAACAATTCCGATCGATTAAATTGCGTTTCAAAGTGCTCAGCCCAACGTTGCAAGCATTTTGACAAGTTGTGGATAGGCTGTCCACTCTCGTCACGTATAGTTTCACTAACCCCAGGTGTTCTGCTGCTCGTTTCCCGTATCAGCCGGAATAACTTACGATGGTTACCAAGGGCAGCAGCCATTTCTATCTGTGATGCACGATGAGACCACCAGGATTCGCGGTCTCTCTTCAGGCTAGCACGGAGTTTTGTCCGGAGTTCTTTGTGAGTTTTATTGTGTTCGCTTCCAACCGGAATATGCCGGCGAGCATCGAAAAGTTCCAGAGACTGTGAAGAGACCCAATGTACATGTTGGGTATTAAACTTACCACATGAGGATTTTCCTGCTACAAGTAAGGTCTGGTGAATATGCGACCAGTGACCCAAAATGGTCTCCAGTGTGCGCTTACTCATCTCGCATGGCAGCATATTTTGATAGGCATTCAGAACAGCTGGTTTCGCCAGTTGGCTGGTGTCAATGCGCTCACAACATCGTCGTTGGCGTCCGCCAAAACTCATCCGGCCAGCACATACAAGTGCACGGTCGGTGTCCACATCTGTGCTCCAAATCGAGCGACAGTTCTGGACGCAGCTTCTCCATCGGTAACTTATCGCAATGTGGTCGATTTGCGTCCATAGCTGGTTCGAGGCTGGTGGGCGCCAAGTCACCCTCCGGCGGGTGCTGTGTCGGAACTTAGTGCTCGCAAGAAATAAGCGAGCATCTTCACACAAATGAAGTAACCGCTCACCGTTATCATTACTGGAGCCTACACCATGTTGACCGCACAGATGTAGTTCATCAGTGGATACTTTTCCAACTTGAGCGTTCAGATCCCCAGCCAGCACAACAATGTCCGAGCTTCTTCTTTGGCGAAGGAGCTCGATCAGTTGGCGATAGAAGTCGCGTGGGACTAACAGGTGTCTATCCTGTTATTTAAGAGCATGGGGTAGATTGGAGGTTATAGTATTTGGCTGTTGTAGCTCATTCACCACGCGAGAAGATTACGGGGATCTTGGTACCTTACTAAGATAGGCGGCGGTGGCCGCACCTAATTTTCTGATTGTTGGTGACCTAAACCTTCCGCGTGATGATTGATATCATGCTTAATACAGGGTAGGTACTCTGGAGAAGGAATTGCTGCATTGGATACACGAGAATGCGTTCGATCAATACGTCGATGTTCCGACCAGAAATCTTATCGGGAGTACTCCTTTAACCCTTGATATCGTGATCGCTAGACATGGTCAATTGATGGGTCTGCGCTGGAGCCACCCATAGGTAAGAGCGATCATTGTGTTCTGACCTTTTCTCTGAACACACCGAGGCTTACAGCGAATCACCGACTTGCGAGGAGTTTCAGTCGCATTGATTTTACGAAGCTGCGCAATCGAGCTCTTCAAATGCCGGATCCCTGATCAGGATCAGTTCACTTTAGAACAGAGGTGGCATTTACTCAAATGGGGGCTCGTGCAATTACTGAACAAATGCTCCCCTGCCCCCTAGGAGAAATCTTTCAAAACCCCGATGGTTGAGGAGAAAGATTGACGAAGTGATACAGTGGCGCAATGCTGAGTGGGGAAAATACCAAGAAACTCGGGGCTTCCGACCTTGGCTGCAGTACAAAAGATGTCGAAACATAACTATTTGGTTGCAACAGCAGGCAAAGTACTCATATGAGCTTAGGTTGGCCAAATTTGCGAAAACAAATGCTAAGTGTTATTAGAGTTATGTCCAATCAAAGGCTTCTCTAAGAGCGGTGCTCGGTTGTCTAACCATGGAGGACGGCAGCCAGGCTGTAGGCGACGTCGATAAAGAAGAAGTGTTCTTACGTGTCTACCAAAATCTGCATCGGAAGGATAGTGGGTCAGTCTTGCCATCACTACCGTATTGTTCAAATAGCTATACAATGTGGGAAATTATTATCACATCCAGAGGTCTTCACGGTGTTGGCCAGTTTGAGCCCTTATAAATCAGCTGGTCTTGACAATGTACATCCCGCCACAGTTAAGCCGCTGGTAGATATCCTTCAGTATCCTGTCGCGGAGTTATTCAACCAGTCTCTTCAAGAAAGCGACGTGATTGGAAGGAGACGACCATTGTTGCCATCCACAAGGGGGGTTCTAAGTCGGTGCCTCTTAACTATAGATCTGATAATTTGACTAGCATCATGCTGAAGTGCTTGGAAAATCTCATAAGAAACCGGACCTCTAAACTCCTGACTGAGCACGATCTAATTAGAGCAGAACATCATCGCTTTGTTAAAAGAAGTCTTATTTTACTAATGGTGCTTTTTAGATGAGCTTATCCGATAGTGGAATGTCGGTAGAGGTGTGGTATTTGGACGTTAGTAAAGCTTTTGACTCAGTTAATCATCGAATTTTAAGTAAGAAGCTGAAATGGTTTGGATTGCGTCCTCAACTATTACTGTTGCTCTCTGAATTCTTAGGTGGAAAAACACAGAGTCAGGGTTGGGAAAGCGAGTTCTAGTGTGGGTCTTGCCTACAGCGGTGTCCCCCAAGCTTCAGTAACTGGGTCTATTATTGTTTTTTTATGTTTATAAATGACCTGGCTCCTCTTCTTATGGATCCCTGCTATATCTTCGCAGATGACTTAAAGCTAGTCATTCGTGGAAATCGAGCAACATTGATTAAGCATATCATAACTGTGGTGAATTGGTCGAGCCAATGGGATCTACCTCTGAATGCCAATAAATGTCAACTATTGACCAATAGTGGTGGCGGAATTGCAGTGCAGTCTCCTGCGGGATCTCTATCATTGCAGTGTACTGATGAAGCCCGCGATCTAAGTGTCATCATAGTGAGCAGTTTTAAACCTTCGGCACAGTGTCGCCATGCTGTCAATAAAGCGCGACAAGAGCTATTTCGTCTTAGGAGGGCGCTGAGTAAAACTAAGGCAGAAGTGTTCTTGCCGTTATATAAAGCAGTGGTTAGGCCACATCTGGAGTACTGTGTACAGGCCTGGGCACCGTTCCTCCGTAGTGACGCTGTGTATAGAAAAGATTCAATAACGTGCGACGAGGATGATCGAAGGTCAACGAGGGAAGTCGTACGAAGATCGTCTAAGTAACTTGGGATTATTTTCCTTGGAACGGCGTAGGTTGATAGGGGATTTGATAGGGACGTTTAAGATCATTAAGGGACTTAGTTGTATTAGTCGCACCCATCTGTTTGAGTTAACTGCATCGGACTACCTGCGTGGGCATCGCCTGAAGCTCAAACAACATAAGGCTCTTTTGAACATTAGGGCGAAAATCTTTACAAACCTAGTACTTAGCATCCGGAATAAACTTCTTTCTGATTTAGTAGAATGTGAGACTGTAGAAGCCTTCAAGAGAGGCTTAGATGAGTCTTGATCTGACCTTTTCCCCGTTGCTATTGTAATTATACTGGGATATGTAGTGTATTCTAGGATTGCTTTTGTTCTTGCTTTATTCTTTCCCAGAAGCAAGGAGAGTTACTCCAGCGTCGAAATGTCGGGGGTTGTTGTTCACTTACTGGTACAAGAAACAGGTCGCTCGTTAGACGAAAACCTCTATCGTCTATGGCACCTGACCTGACCTGACCAGCGCACACGCGATATACACACATGGCGCCACGGTTGGATTCAACGCGCCGCTCTATCTCGCTGTCCCTCACATCCTTTCCTATCTAGCTCGCGTCGTTCGGTGTCGCATTTTTAGCTAATACATGGGAACAGCGTGTAACACAATGCACTTCCGTCCCGTTACTTCTGTGCCTTCTCTTTCATCACTGGGAACAGTACTCGCCGGTAGCCCATCGCGAATACTATAAGTCTGTTAGCGTGAGCCGGCCACTCTCGCTACACTACCCCCGGCACCCCGATGGCCAGCCATCACACTACCGAACCCTACCACTCCTTGAACACACACTCGTGAAGACTATCTGAGCAACGCGAACATTTCCCTTTAACTCCTCCGCGATCCGCTTCTGACGCACGAAAGCGCACTCTACGCAAGGAAACGTGCATTTGACGTTCCCATATGGCGACCCCTCTAGTTGACTCAACCACAATGATACTGCCTCTCCAAATGCACCCAACGGTCTGAGCCTCCGAACACTTCATAACGTTCTTCTCAGCAATGCATCATATAGGCTCTTTATACTTTTCTCCACAGGTGGTTCTTTTTACTGAAAACTGGCATTCCCCCTAACGCCTGATTCACCCCTACAGAATCTTTAGCAATGGCCGCGCAAACAACCCTGGAGGAGGTTGCCTCATATATGTCCATGACAACTTTGATTCTTCTTTCTTCGAAGTCCCTAATATTGGAAATCCTGTTGATTCCATCTGCATTCAGTCACATAGTGGCCCTCTTTCTTTATTCTGCTCATTTCCTTTGTCTATAACCCCACACATTCAACTAAAATACGAGTCGACGAACTTGTTGAGCTCTTTACCTACGTGTTTGAACTCCCTCTCAGTCCTATGATTGTAGGCGGAGTTTCAACATACCAAACATCCAATGACACAATCAGACGGTACGTGCTCAATACTCATCCTTCCTGAACACGGTCATAGCAAATGAATGGGCTCAACACGTAGGCTGTCCAATATCCTAGACCTCTACTTTACACGCGGCCTCCTCCATGCGTTCGCTGGTGTACAGAATAGCATCCCAGGTAGCGACCACAAAGTGATGCAGCTGTCGTTCCGTTTATCAGATCTAAAGATCACTACTGCCCGACGAGCTTCCATGTTTAGACCAATGCAACACATTGATTGGAACAGCTTTTCAACACTCCTAAGATCGATGAATTGGGACTGCTTCTTCCTGACCACTGATATCGGGGCTGCAGTTCACGAACTCTACCGCAATCTAGAATTCTCCATAGATGTACTTGCATCCAAACCCTCCCGACGATTTGCAAAACCATTACTAGGTGTAGCTCCCGCGTATACAGCGGATGTCAAACTCCAGAAAACAGCCAACTACCGAAAGACCCATGATTTATCCCTTCTTATACGTATTGATACGTTCCAGACAGTAGAGGAACACGCAGTCAGATGCTATGTTAGCTAAAGAACACAGGGCTCTCTCCGACAAAAACATCTCTAAAGCTCTTGTTCATCTGATGCACAACAGAAGCAGAAGTACGGCAAAATTCATAACATCGGTAATGATATCGGACGGCATAGCAGTTACTGACCCAGTTGTCCTGTGCGAATTCGTCAACTGGCACTTTTGTAACTGTTTCACTGACGTCTATTCGACACCTACAGGAGATATACCTAGGCTAACCAATGACTAGCTATCCGCTGTCGACTTTGACCTACGTTCGATTACTAGCGCAGTCAAGTCACCCAAGTTGACGTACTACCCTGGTCTTGATGGCTTGCCTTCTGCTCTTCTGAAACAAGGTGGTTCTGCTATCCCACTCTTACTTATTAACGTATTCACAACGTTTTTCCGATATCCTGGAAGAATGCGATTGTTTTACCAATACACAAAAGCAGCTGCCGGCTAGACATTAACAATTACCGCCCCACCAGTCACACGCCGTTTACATCAAGAATGATCGAGAGGCTAGTTAAGGAAAGAATGCCAGACTTTCTGCTGCAGCAAAACCTTATTAACAGGTCCCAACATGGGTTTCTGCCGGCCAACTCATGCCAGCCCTGCCAATTTGAGTTCCTGGACATGGTGACACGTAAGATCGACACTGGATCTGCCTTGATTATAATCTCTCTTGACATGAGGAAAGCCTTTGACTGAGTCCCACACTCTGACCTTCTGACCAAAATTAGATCCTTTGATATCTCTAACCAGCTACTGCTTTGCTTCACATCGTATCTTGCTAATCGCACACAGTCGGTTCGACTAGGACACAAGGATTCAGAAGCAAGACTAGTAACCAGTGGAGTATTTCAGGGTAGTGTCTTAGGCCCGTTGCTGATCTTCCCCTACATCAACGACGTATTTGTCTCCTCTCACGGTAAACCATTTTTGTTCTCAGATGACATTAAAGTAATCTTCACATTCGACTCAGCCCACCTGCATAACGGAATCCCCAGTGTACAGAGTGACCTCAAAGCGCTTGAACATTGGTGCAGCCTGTGGAAAATGGATTTCTCGCCTGTAAAATGCAAATACCATTGCAGTATGCCTCCCGACACGCTGAAACTACATGGCTTATCACTTGCAGAGTGCACTACAGTCAGGGACCTTGGCGTACATTACTCCAGCTCAATTAACCTCGCCGAACAGGCGAGCTATAGCTCCGCAAAAGCTCGATCAACCATCAATATGATTTGCAAATGGATGCTACTTGTGGAATCCTGGCTAGCCCTCTACAACTCCTTCGCCCGACCAATTATGGAGTATTGCTTAAGTATGTTCACCATTTCGCACAGGTGTGACCGTATGTAAGTTGAGCGGGTGCAGCGAAAGTTCACCAAACCTCCCATAGATTCGTCCACGCTTACTTATCGAGGCATATGCAAGCGGCTTAAACTGGAACCACTGGCTACGCAGGCTCAAGACCAATCTTGTCTTTTTGTTTCAGATGATGCAAAACCCAGAGGTCGATACAGATTGGTTCGTTCTACAAGTAGACAATGATCGGTACTCCATACGAGCCAGACCGTTTTCCATAATTCTGCCTAGGGCTTGATCCAGCATCCGCTCCAAATTTTTTCTACATAAATACGCCTTCGCATGAATCGGCTGTCGATGACCATCCGGACAGCCAAGAACATTCTCGTGTTTCGTACCTCTTGTCACAGATTGCTAAACACCACCTCAATATCTGAATTCCTAGAAATATGCATTTCTGAAGAGTAGCTGTGAGAGCATGGACCTGATCACTACTAAAGCCTAACCTCACAGGACCGCCACAGCTTTTACTGCCGCCACATCATCGCATACCCAGTCCCACCTACAGCTTCCTATTACTCCGACAGACAGCTGCTATCTTCTAACGAACCAAGACCTCTGAATCCCATGGCGTGACGCAGCGCACTTGCATCGTTTGCATCCATGCTCACTTGCGCTCTTTTTCATGGATTCGCCATCTGCTTTTTTCTCTAGGGTCGTAGATATATTGCTCAAGCTTCCCCTTACTCAGCGTGCTTTAGCTCTTATCTCCCAACAATCTGAGAACACTTTATTACCCAGCGCGACTCAGCGCCTAAGCTTAATATCTTCTGATCTCTCCATGGCTTTATCCAGAGCTGGTACTGCAACCCCACTTTCGCTACAGCTTTGGTATGTAGTCCCTTCCCTTATCCCTTTCGCTCCTTGCTTGTTAGTTCCTGCCCCCATCTCACGATAGCGAGCGGCTCCTACTGTGCAATTAATCCGGCTCCCACCCTCTACTCTTCTCTGCTGTCCATCTGAATTGTCTGTTAATATTTATAAGTCCACTTTGGAGTGGAACAGTTTGTATTTCTTGGCGCTGCTGCCCACCTTATTCCGCCACCCCAGGTCTATTTCCGAGCTGTTTCTTTAACCCTATTTTCGCTGCAGCTGAGGTATTTAGTCTGCCCTATTCTCGCTCTTGTTCTTAACTTCGAGTGCCTATTAGTCTATGCCCCCATTTTACGACAGCGGACGGCAACTGCTTCACAATTAATCCTGCTCTCTCTCTTACTCTTCTCTGCCGTTCATTTCACTTGTCTGTTACACTATAGAGATCAACTTCGGAGTGGTACACTTTGTATTTTTTAGCGCTGCTGTCCATCTTATTCCGCAACCCTAGGTCCACTCCAGAGCTGGTTCCTCAACTCTAATTTCCCCGTAGCGGTAGTATTTAGTCCCTTCTCTTATCGCTCCTGCTTCTAACTTTAAATGCCTATTACTCCATCTCTCATTTAACGGTAGCGAACGACTCCTGCTGTGCAATTAATCTGGCTCCCACCCTCCACTCTTCTCTGCCGTCCATTTGCATTTTCTGTTTCACTGTGTAAGTCCACTTTAGAGTGCAACAGTTTGTATTTCTTGGCGCTGCTGTCCATCTTATTCCGAGTCCCCAGGTTCATTTCAGAGTTGGTTCTGCAAGTTTATTTTCCATCTAGAGGTGGTATTTTGTCCCTTCTCTTGTCGCTTCTGCTTTTAACTATAAATGCTTGTTGTCCCTGTCCCCATCTCACGATATCGTGCGGCTTCAGCTTTGCAATTAATCCGGCTCCAACCATCCAATATTCTCTGCCATCCATTTCTCTTGTCTGTTACACTATTAAAGTTCACTTTGAAGTGAAGCAGCTTGTATTGC
Organism: Dicrocoelium dendriticum; assembly: GCA_944474145.2. NCBI lineage: Eukaryota > Metazoa > Platyhelminthes > Trematoda > Plagiorchiida > Dicrocoeliidae > Dicrocoelium > Dicrocoelium dendriticum. The sequence continues at coordinate 98,811,940 of OX104063.1, forward strand.
TTGGCGCTGCTGGCCATCTTTTTCCGAATCCCCAAGTTCATTCAGAAGCTGGCTCTTCAAAACTAATTTCACTGCTGTTTAATGGATAGTAGCCACAAAGTAGATCAGCCCCAGAGTCTGTCCTAGGCATGCTGAATGGCCTCAGACCCCCCAGGGACATCTACGACATTCCACAGCTTTAGGTCATCAGCAAACAATAGCGATGATACCCTAAGCTCCCAAGGGAGATCGTTAATGTAGATGGAGAACAGTATCGGTCCAGGGACCGAGCAGTGGGACACCGCTAAGGACCGTTTTAATAAAGCATAAGCTGTGATCCACGCGTACACGCTGCTCTCTTCCCTGAAAGAATGCAGATACCCATTGAAGAGCGCGACCAGATACACCGTAGGAACAGCTTTTGTTATAGCCTCAAGTGGGTCACCTTGTCCAATCCTTTCGGGAAGTCGACGAAAAGCACGTTCACTGCGTGCCCATTGTTCACTGCTTCAGCCCAAGCTTCTCGAGCAACCAACAAATTCCCCAGACACGAAAACCCTTTCCGGAATCCGTGTTATGTACTACTGAGTAGACTAAATCTATTCAGGTGACCTTCCAACGAATATCTCATCGGCTTTTCAAGCAGTTTGACCACGACGCTAGTCAGACTGACTGGCCTATAATTGGTTGACAGACTCCTGTCGCCATTTGCCAAGATAGGACAGATGACAGCCTCCTTCCAATCGGAAGGTAATATGAAGCTGCTAAGTGACTTCTGAAGCACCGTCGTCAGCAGTCCACTTAGTTCCGTCGCCAGCATGCGACACTGGCGGGATTTTCTGATTGCGCTCGTCCGAAGATGACGTAGTTTCAATTCCCGGTCAAACCGGTGTAAGTATTGCTCTTGGCCCCCACTGGTGAGCTTCCTCATGGCGGTCAACACGATGTAGGCTCCCATACTGATAACGGTGAGCGGTTCCTACACCTGTGTGAAGATGCTCGTCTGTTTCTCGCGAGCACTAACTTCCGACACAGCACTCGCCGGAGGGTGATATGGCGCCTACTATCCTCTGACAAATCGTTTAAGCAAGTCGATCACATGGAGATTGGTTACTGTTGGAAAGGCTGTGTTCAGAACTGTCGCTCGATTTGGACGATGAATGTGGACTCTGATCAAGCACTTGTTTGCCCCGACGTTCGGGTGCAACGGCACTGTGAACGCATAGATACTTGCCAACTGGCGAGGGCAGATGTTCTGAATGCGTATCAAATTACGCTGACATCCTAGCTGAGTAAACGCTCACTGAACATAGTTTAGGATCACTGGTCGCATATCCGCCAGATGTGTTTAATGTGGCAAATCCAATCACCAACCTGGACATTGGGTCTCTATGCAGTATCTGAAACTTCTGGATGCTCACGACGTGTTTCGGCTGGAAGCGAATGCAGTGAGACTGGTAAAGTTCTCAAGACGAAACTACACGCTAACCTGAAGAGACTGCGAAGCGCGATGGTCTCATCGTGCTGCAGTTTTCGGCTCCTTCCAGTGCGCCATGGAGAACATCATTGATGGTAAAGTCGAATAAGTATGGTGAGATAGGACAACCTTGGCGTACTCCATTGGTAACTGCAAAAGAGGAAGAAAGCTTTCCATAAGCTTTAAATTTGCCCGATGTGTGACGATAGAGTTCTTTCAGGATTGTAACAAATTTGTCAGGTACGGCGCTCCTTAGCAGACAGTTGCCGACAAGGTTGTGTTCTATGAACGTATAGTCTTTGCTCACCAACATCCCATTAAAAGAAACAGTGGATTACTTGTTCGAGTTCATCACGAATAACGAAGTAGCCTTGCGGATTCTAGTGGAATATCTCAGGGATTTACTGCTATTATGTACAGAAAATGTGCACTTATTTAATGGACAAGTTTGTCGACAGGTAGATGGCGTGGCCATGGGAAATCCGCTTGGCCCAGTGCTGGCTGATATATTTATGGCAATGGTCGAATCGAGATGTGAATCCTACCTAAACCAGATGGCTGACTTGCCGAACAACCTCCTCGTGGTGCCAGCTGGGTGGTTCGGATTTTTCCCGTTCCAGCGAATGGTTCGGCGGCAGTGTTCCAGGACGTGGTGGGTTTTCTCCTGGCAAGCGTTCTCCCTATAAAAAGCCACATATGTCCGTTTAACAACACTGCGACGTGGCGGATGTGACTCGCCACTAAATAAAGTCACTGCCCCTTTCCCCTCCCTGAGAGGCATTGTACTTTAAGGGTGAGTTGGGCCCCTGGTCCTTCACGGACCGAAAGGCGTATGAACCATCTACTTGGTCACCGGCTCCCAACGGGTTGCGACGCCCTCACATCGCCCTGCTGCCTTGTAGGTTAGGTCTTTGATCGAAGGCTCGGGGTAGGGCCCCCTAAGACAACCCTCTACTTCGGCCTGGACAACCGGGTAGTATCACGCCCACTGACGAATCATGGACTACACCGCTCACTACTACTACTGCTATGCCGCTCTTCTGTCTTAACTCAACCGCTCAACGTCCACTCACAGACCACCCCACCTCCCGTCCTTCACCTACATGTACTCTTGTGTCTTCTACGGTCACCGTCACAAACGACCCGCGTCTCGCAGCTGATGGAAGTAACAGCCAAACTCCCGGTTTTCACTGTCCTGCGATCGCAACCGCCTCTCACTCCACCGAAGCTCCAGCTCTTCTTCGACCTGGTTCTCCATTCATCCTCGCAGCGTTTAATGTTCGAACTTTGATGCAGATCGGACGACAAGCATGTCTGGCCCGTACTCTTGAAACGCTATCGGTAGACATCTGTTGTCTCTCAGAGACCAGATTACAAGACTAGCGCCGTCATCAGAATGGCCTCTCCGGTAAACTGTGACGCCAAATACTACTTGCGGCTTTCCGGAGACCCAGAATCTGCCGCCACTGGTCAAGCTGGTGTTGGGGTTGTATTAAGTGCCAGGGCTGAATCAGCTCTGCTTGACTGGATCCCAGTCAACAGCCGACTATGTGCAGTCAGACTAAGAGGTTCATGTAACGTAAGCAGGCGTCGAGATGTTAAGCGTGCCTTATTTGTCGTCTCCGCCTACGCCCCTACAGACTGCAGCCTGGATGCAGTTAAAGATAGCTTTTATCAACAACTACATGAACTTTTGCGTTCCTCCAAACGGACGGATATAGTCATTCTTGCCGCGGACCTTAACGCACGGGTTGGCCGCCTTCTACCAAGCGAGCACCATATTGGGGGTAGTTTTGGTCTCGGTGGCAGTCGATCAGACAATGGAGACAGACTACTTGCTCTTTGCTCTGATCATCGCTTGTTCCTTTCGAGCACTAGTTTTTGACGCTCGAGGAGACACACTGCTACCTGGCGCCCGCCCTCACAAACGCAAGAGTGCTCCCAGCTTGACCACATAGCAATCAGCTACAGATGGCGCGGAAGCGTAACGGACTGCCGATCGTACTGGTCAACTTTTCTAGACTCTGATCACGCATTGGTTCGTGCTAAGATTTGCATGCGTTTCGGAGGATCACCTAAGCGCGCCCACTACCGACCGGACGTCGCGAATCTACAAAACTGCGGTTTTAACCAGGTACCAAGCCTCACTGTCAACTTTGCTTGGCTCAACTATTGACGGTGATCTCGATTCGCAGTGGGCGCATATCAAAGATGCGTTAGTTTCCGCCAGTATCGACACTTGTGGAGTTACCCGTCACCCACCGAAACATTGGATTTCCGCCGACTCCTTGTCGCTGATGGACAGACGCCGCTTGATCCCATCGGATTCGAGACACGTTGAAGAACGCCAATACCTTGGTCGAGAGTTGCGCAGGAGTCTGCAAATGGACCGCGAAGCTTGGTGGTGTGAACGTGCTAGGGAGATGGAGCTTGCTAGTCTCTGTGGTAATACCAGGAAACTCTTCAATCTCCTTCGAGTCACCGAAGGTGTTCGATCTGGTATAAGTGAAACAATATACGAAGAGGATGGCACCTTAATCACCAACCTTCAACGACGGTTGGAGCGATGAGCTGAACATTTTGGCTCGCAGTTTTGTTGGCCCCCAGCTCCATCTGCTACCTCTGGCGCTCGCGCTGGGTCCGAGTGGTCTACCTCAACAGACCCTCCCTCTTCCCAGGAAATCGAGCAGGAGCTTCGGCACATGAAGCATTATAAAGCCCCCGGCCCTGATGGTCTTCACCCAGCTCTATTTAAAGATGGTGGCGCATCGCTGGTCTGAGAACTCACCGCTTTGTTCTCGAAAATTTGGTCGAAAGAGAAGGTTCTATTATCTTGGGGTGAATCGATAGTCGTCCCTATATGCAAAAAGGGCCTGCGCACAATCTCCTCCAACTACAGAAGAATAAGTTTAGTCCCCGCCGTTTGCAAGCTGCTGGTGTCCATCATACTTCGCAGGCTATCCCCAACACGCGAATCGTTGCAACGAGAAGAACAAGCTGGGTTTCGCCCTGGTCGCGGCTGCATCGATCAAATCTTCACACTTCGCCAGATCCTCGAGCTCCGCCATGTGTATCAGAGGCCAACGATTGCTGTGTTCCTGGATATCCGTGCAGCCTTCGATTCTGTCGATCGTACAGTACTGTGGCAGTGCCTTCTGAGGAACGGTGTCCCCGAGAAGTTCGTCTCCATACTGCGCGCTGTACACAGTCTGACCTCGGGCAGGGTTGGGGCTTATGACATGCTTTCGCCTACCTTTGTGGTCTCCAGTGGAGTTCGACAAGGATGCCCTATCTCTCCGTTCCTATTCAACTTTGCCATTGAGGATGTCCTGAAGAATGCTCTGAGCGATTCGTTGAACGCTGGCGTTGAGTTCCTCCCAGGTAGTCGAGTTGTTGATTTGGATTATGCTGATGATATCGTCTTGCTGGGTGACGATCCACAGGTCGTCCAACTTGCATTAAACCGCTTGACGATTGAAGCATCAAAGTACGGTATGTACTTTTCGCCATCCAAATGCAAGGCTCTCCTTCAAGACTGGCAGGTGCCTGTGCCTGCACTCACACTTGCTGGTGAGACACTGGAGGTTGTGGAGAGCTTTGTCTACTTGGGAAGTTGCATCACTGCTGGCGGGGCTGTTGGAGACGAGATTTCGATGCGCATCTCGAGAGCACGCCTCGCTTTTTCTAGGCTGAGGCATTTGGGGCGTCGCCACGACATTCGTCTCTCCATCAAAGGGCGGGTCTATTGTGCAACTGTTCGTGCTGTACTGTTGTACGGATGCGAGACCTGGCCCATTCGTAAAGATGACTTGCGCAGGCTATCCGTCTTCGAGCACCGCTGTCTGCGGTCCATTGCCCGTGTGTGGTGGCAGCACCACGTAAGCAATGTGGAAGTTAGACAGCGTGTCTTGGGACGGGGAAGCCACTCGCTTGAGGAGCTCATCTCACTGCATCAACTGCGGTGGTTGGGACACGTATTGCGCATGCCTGTCCAGCGTTACCCCCGTCGTGCGTTGTTTGCACTTGCTGGACAGGGCTGGAAGAGACGGTCTGGTGGACAGCCTACAACATGGAGAAGCCGCATGAAAAAGTTGACGAAACAGTTGGCCTCGGCCGGTTGTTGTCGACTACCTGGTTGGGGTCCGAGAGATGAGGATACTTGCTGGTTGAAGACCTTGGAAGTTATGGCTCAAGATCGATGTCAATGGCGGACGTGTGCATCGGTTTGTTGCGGTGTCCCTTCTTCCTCCCCCTAAAAAAGAACAAACTGAAAAAAATTCAAAATTTGTGAGTGGTAAACTTGACAAAAAAAGCATTTGTTGTTGCTCTTTTCTTATTATTCATATTGTTTTCCTATTCAGCCATGATTCCGATGGCACAATATCTGTACCACAGATTGTGTATTATATATATATATATATATATATATATATATGTGCCTATACAGGCGATATATGGATGTCACCTTGGTGATTGCCCCAAATGTAGCGACTGTTCAGTCTGTTCTCAGTGCCCTCAACAATGCACATCCCAACGGCCTTTCACCTGTGAGCTAGAAGATAACAATTGTCTTGCTTTTCTGAATGTATTGTTGACAAGACGATGGCTCAATAAAACGTTTTGTTTACGGGAAAGCTACATGCCCAGGCTTATATGAGAACTTAAATAACTTTGCGCCGGTCCAATACGATCGTTGTCTTGTCAAGACGTTCGATCGTGCCCGTAGAATATGCAGTGCTGACTGTGTGGTTTCGGAATTATCGTTCATCACACAGGCATTACAGGCCAATGGATATCCAGAGGCATTCATCCGATTTTACAGTCACCCGAAGGAAAACAAACTAAGAGTACTTACTGTGCCCAAAATGCCCGTCTATTTACAGCTATCCTTCAGAAGTAATGAGATGACGGCGCAAATTGAACGATGAGTGAACACAGCTATTCGCCGTACATTTAACGCTGCCAAACTCTGTCCTATCTGGACAACCAAAAAGTTGCTGATGCCCCCAATCAAACCTACTCAACCGGTCTCCGCCACAACTCATTGCATTTACCAATTCGTCTGTACCTGCAGAAGCAGTTACATTGGCAGAACAGATCGTTGTCTGAGTCAGCGGATTGGAGAGCACATTCCGAAGCGAATTGCTGGGTTGATGGCACAACAAGCAACCGGACAAGGAGCAGCAGGCAAGCTGTCGGCATCATCCATTGCTAGACACCTAGTCGGTACATGTCATCAAGTTGACCCTGGGTCAACTTTTACGGTTATCTACCGAAACGAAAACGCCAGGGTGCTGAAGTTTGCAGAGGCTGTGGCCCTAAATCGTTACCGTCCCACCTTTTGTATGCAAAAGCTACTGACAACATCCCTTAAGCTTCCTTGGGGTTCATGACCTTTGCCCCAGAGCTACCAGCTATTGTTTTGTGTTCGTGTGCCTATTTTGTGACCAATTCAAATTGATCGTTTCCTTCCTTTACGTGATCTATATATGTTGTTAGTTTGCAAGTGATCAGATAACACGAAATGGTGCCATCTTGCAGTGCTCGTCTTCTTATTGTTTTGTTCAGACTGATACAGGGAACACGATGCTTTAAAGTTCCAAAGACATGTTCTATCTATGGAGTCAAAGAATGTCAAAAAACACCACCATTGTCGGTCTTCGGTGGGCGTGACGATGTTCAAGAATTTGACGCAGCGTGACGACCTGGTCGGTGTATCCTCCACCGTTGCGAAAACCAGCTTGTTCCTCGTGGGACAAACTCTCGAGTAGCTTAAAGCCTGCGGAGTGATATGGACACGAAAAACTTTAGGGGCTACCGATATAAATAATATTCCTCGATAGTCTATGCAATCGTTACGCGAGCCTTTCTTGTAAATCGGGACCACGATAGACTTGCCCAAGGGTTAGAAATCTTCTCATCGATCCACACTTTAGTGAAAAACAAGAGCACATCGCTATTAACTGTATTTCCTCCATCTTTGAATAGGACCGGAGGAAGGCTGTCAGGGCCTGGTAATTTGTATCGTTTCAGAGTCCGGATTTCTTTCTGAATCTCAGCCTCGGTGGGAGAACCTGTGCACACGGGTCATGCATCACATGTTAGCAAAGGGGATGTCACCGGTGGTTGAGTTCGGTAATTACATTAAAGTGCAAAGTACTCAGCCGTGCAATCCAGACAGTTGCGTAGATTAGCGATCCTCATACCGTCTAACCCGCAGATTGTCTCACTGAGGACATTTGATTTGCATCCAGTGGCTCTGATGCGCTTACAGTCTGCGGATGTTTCCAGCAGCGGCAACAGCTTCCATTTCCATGGCTCGATTGGACCACCAGGATTCACGATCGGGACGAAGACTTGCTTTCACTTGTAGATATATGCTTCATCCGAATTCTCCACACTGACGGGAACAGACCGCCGACGGTCAAGTAATTCCGACGAGTCCCACTTTTAGCTGTTGGACGAACAAGACCGCAGGTCGACAGACCCACCGAAAACATGATCTGTTGTAAACGTTTCCAATACTGCTCAACGTCCAGAGGAGTGGGAAAGGTGATTTATATATATATATATATATATATATATATATATATATATATATATATATATATATATTGCAACCGTCTACTAATAGACATAGAGCCATCAGAAACCATGAGACTAAAATGGAGGTACAGAAATCGTAAAAGAAAACACAACACATCGGAGTCCATCGTTTTGTCAGAGAGCGAGATACTACCAGGTTGCCCAATCCGAGGTAGAGTGTTGGTTTAGGGAACACTGCCCCGAGCCTTTGGCCGAATAGCCTGTCTGCAAGGCAGCGGAGAATTAGAGGAGACTTGACCCTCACTTACCGTATTTTAACGGATAAGGTCGGTCCATACTTGTTTTGGCTGTTTAGACTTGCTAAATTGCCTAGACTCCGCGGTCACCCCTTGAAGCTGTATAAACTACGTTCTGACCGGGTTAGAACCGAAACTTGATTGTAGCGCCTAGTTATTGCTCACTGGGACTCGATTCCAGACTGCATAGTTACGTAACCTACGGTTGAGAGTTTGAGCGTCAGTTAGGTGTTCTTGGGTTGCAGTACCAGACCCTCTTCTTCCAACCGACTTTTGTCTTTAACTTTCTCTTGTTATTTCTTGCAGTTTCATTCATTGATATTATCATTATTTTATTGACGTTCTTCCTGTTGCTTTCTTAGTGTATCATATACTCTTCATTACTACCGGGTAGGATGTTTGAACAGTAACTGGTTGGTCAAGATGTGATACACTTTTTGTTTTAGGATTAACCTTCACAACATTATCCCATTGTTCCGATCCCGTTTGATCTTGACCTAGCCGCTTACGGTTTCCTCCTTCTGGTAGCAGGTCAGAAGGTGTCTTTGTAGAAAGCCAAGAGGTAAGAGGTCGTCTCATCTTTCCTGAAATACTTCTGTCCTTTACTCTACTTTTTACCCTCCTATTTTGTTTTCAGTTTTATAGCAGTTATCTATCGTGCTGGTTTGCGCCACCCTCGATTCAGTCTTTTCTCGACAAAGGTTGCAACTGCTTCCAGCTCGCACGGGGTGTTAGCCAGGCGCATCTTCCATGCAGCTCCGTCTCTTACTAGGTGGTTGTGATGGAACTATCCAACGGCCTACGAACTATATGTTTTGCATTTCAGCCCCCCAGGTCTATTGAACCTGCGTACGCTGCATCGGACGCTGAGGTCCTCCCCGATCGGACGCATACTACACACCCTGCGGAGTTCTTTCCCCAGCCCCGCTTAATAAACACTCGTCATAGCACTTTCTCTATTTAAGCTGGCTTATTGAGTAAAAATGGCGATCGAAATCGAATCTGCTGAGTAGAGTCACCTTTCTTACTTACAGCTGTTTTTAGTGTTGTCAGATTAATTGAGCAATATCTAAAAGAAAGCAACTTGACCCGGACACTTCAGACTTTACAGGTGATACTATTGATTTGCTGATTTTAGACCCGCAGGAAGAAACCGGCATTTCCCTTAATACGGTTGATTCCGTTGAAGCTTTCATGGGTGAAATAACAAGTGGCCATTGGGATTCTGTTCTTCAGGTCGTTCAAAATTTGAAGCTTCCTGACCATAAGTTACTTGATTTGTATGAACAGGTAGTTTTCATTATTTCATTGTGATGGTAGATTGTCATTGAATTGGTTGAATTACGCGAATTAGGAGCCGCTCGAACTCTGCTTCGCCAGACGGATCCCATGATAACGCTAAAGCACAGTTACCCGGAACGGTACGCGCATCTTGAGAACCTTCTTGCTCGTTCTTATTTTGATCCCCGTGAGGTAACCTGTTATTGTTGTATAACAAAGTTAGGCATACTCCGAAGGTCAGTCGAAGGAAAAACGCAGACAGGCCATCGCTACTGCCTTATCCGGAGAGGTCAGCGTCGTTGCTCCCTCTCGACTTCTGGCCTTGTTGGGACAGGCGTTGAAGTGGCAACAACACCAAGGCTTGCTGCCACCTGGAACAGCTATTGACGTCTTTCGCGGCAAAGCAGCTGTTCGAGAGCAAGAGGATGAGAAGCCCCCTACGCAGCTATCAACGACTATTCGAGTAAGTGGCATCAATTTGTTAATCATGTAACGCCCGTGTTTTCATCGCAAACGCTTAGTCTGAGGTCTGTTATCAGCTACAGGGTAATCTGAACCTATTCTTGACTGGTTTGACTCGAGCGGCTATCGAAGACATCGTCGTCCGTCTCCATTTACCATCCAGCGTGGTGACAACAGAGCCCGCGGACGTTAGTCACTGAGTTATTTGTTTTCCCTAGTGAATTCGAAGTAACTAAGTGAATTCACCCGTTACCTGTAGCTCAGCTGGCTTGCACCTGTTGCATTTTATTCCCTTTTTTCTTTTAGGTATTGCGGCACAGTAGCTGAGGTGTTTCCCACCTCTAGCTAATGTGTATAATGATGATGACTTAGTGAATTCAGCTACTTTGTTCCCTTTGCCCGTTGGTATTTTTTGGTGGCACGGTCCACTCGCATACATTCTGCACATCTGCGTGCACACATCCACGTATTAGGGGTTGGTTGCATCCGTTTCTAGATTTGCCTGTCACTGTTCTTGCGAACATCCAAGTGCCTGTGTCCACTGAGACGACATAAGTACTTGCATCACATTCAGCATCTTGAAAATGCTTGGAACCGATCGAGAACTCATGATTTCAGAAGGGATTGAAAACAACATAAAGGAAGCTCGGGTGAGCCTCTCAGCGTCGTTAACTCACACACCAGGCTCCGATGGCTGAGCCATTTGTTACGCATGCCAGCACACCGACTCCTGCGTCGTGCGGTGTTTATGCGACTGGGATCTGAATGGAAGGAGATGTGACCAAGCGCTGACTTGGTCAAGAAGATTGAAGCCCCTCACTTCAAACTTAGCGTCGGTTTTTGTTTCCCGACTGCTAGGCTGAAGTCCGAGAAACAATAAACACGTCTGGTGGGATGCTCTTGTTGATAAAGTTGGGAGCCGACCTCAGTGATGTTTGTGTTGTGAGTTTCTTTGTCCCTCCCTCTCCCCTTTAGCTTCTCTCTCCAACGACGATCTCGTTCTCAACGCATACTATGATATACAGCATTATTTTACTTGTTTTTTTAGTTTTTGTAATGTTTGATAGCTTACTTTTTGTATTGCGACACCTTAGCTGAGGTTTCTCATTCTCAGCCAACGTGTATTAATGTGGATGATGACACTTGCATTGCACTTGCCACAGTTTTGTCCGCAATCCCATTATTCTTTGTAAATCCCATGAAATGCAACTAGTGGGTGTGCGTGAACGTGATCAGTTGTGAATTTCTAACCGGTTCTCACACACCATCTCCATCCCCGATGTAGATTACACGCAGCATGTGTACCAAATCTACACACGACGTGGTCTGGATCTAGTCCGTTTCGTTTTGGAACCCTTCTCTAAGCCTAGTACTTTCACGGTGTTATCCGTGCGTCAGAGGGGGCATAACGCAGGAGTGCATCGATCCCCATAGCAATGACATACAACCTTCTAAAGCCAATGTTCCAAATGGCTCCGTATTGAACCGTGGTGATCTTTGTCACTCATCACATCATGCGCAGACGGCCGACTGTGATAGTTTTCCTTGATTTGAAAGCTACTTTCGACTCTTGTGATCGAGCCAGTTTGTGGCACTGCCTATTTCTGATGAGTGTGGCAGGAAAACTCCTTCCCATCCTCAAGTCTCTACCATGACTCCTGAGTTCAGGTAAGGGTCTGTCGAAAGCCTTTTTCCGAGTTCGCCAAGACAAATGAGGCTCGCCATGGTTGCCCCATATCGCATTTCCTCTTCAACTCCTTGCTCGAAACGATGATGACTAACACTGATCTATCCGTTTCTTCCGGACTGGCGTTTCTGCCAGGTGACCGACGCACATGGTCCTCGTATGATCTGATTCAGCGGCTATGCAGTCAGTCAGTCAATTAAGCAGCTATGATCCGGACACCGAAGTACAGTGGATCCAGTTGCCACAGCACATCAAAAGAATAACCATAACCATCAATGGCAAGAGAATCAATTTTTCGTGCAAATATGATGTAAGAAATGAAATCAAGAAAGAAGTACGTTGGGCTAATCAGGTGGAACGAGGATTAACAGCTGAATGAAAAAACGAATGCTAGATCACCACTGACTGCGCGACTGTACCATGTCTGGTTGTGCTTCCAACCACTGGTGTGAACAATCCCGAGGCCTTTATCCACCAAGAAGACACGCACCTCCCCGACCAAGTCTCTCCCCCACTTTCTACGTGCGTTTATGCCACGTCATGTACTGGCCACCTTGCGTTTTCGTCCAACTCGGTGCAGCCACGGCATATAATGCACGCCGAGAAAGTCGGTCAATAGGCATACAGAGGACATGCCTTAGCCAAGGTAAGCGGTTAACATGTAATAAACACCCGAGAGCGCTTTGCGAAAAACCAAATGGCGGATCTCAGCACCGCTCACCCGGTGTTCCCATCAGATGTAAGCATTACTTCGTAAGCGCCAGTGGTCAAGCATGGCTAGAGGTTTAATGTCTTCACCGAGAAATGGCCAGGTCTTTCATCCATATTGTAACACTAGTCTTGTCGCAGCATTATACACTCTAGCTTTCACAGGCTGTTGTCCCGTTGTTTCCATAACTGGTTGAGCTTCTGAAATGCCACATGAGCCTTAGTGATGCGCGAAGTTACTTCCTCGGTAATTTGACCACCAGTGGTGACACGGGTACCAAGGTGAGTGCACCGATTCACCCTTTCCAGTGGCCGATCATGGATGGCCAGCAACTCGTTGATAATGATACTCGTGTGAAGTTTGGAGGCAATAGCAATAAGGTTAATGCTTCGATGATTTTCGCTTAAAGTGCGCTGACTTTTCTTGACAACCGCCAATCTGAAGACACCTCTTCAGTGTCCCTAATCGTGCTAAACAGAGAAACAAGTCCAGTCAACAGAGTCGCCTCCACATTTCAGCAAAGATAGAGGAAGATCGTCAGGTCTAGAAGCCTCGTTTCTTTTAAACACAGTGAGTTCATGTCGAATTCTCCCAAAGTGGGAAATGATATCAACATCCCACATCGCATCAGATGTTTCAGCAAGCGGCAGTCGTAGCAGACCTGCTTAATTGCTGTTCAAAATGTTCCACCTAACGGGCTAGTCGACGACGCTGTGAGTGAATTAAATGTTTAACTTTCTGTTATTGTCTCACAGCATGATGGCTGTCTTAGACACGTGTTTCGCATAAGCTGCAAAAGCACTCCGCTGTTCCTAGTAGCATTTTCTCCATCTCACGGGCCACTGTCACCTGCCGACGTTCCCGGTCAATGCAAGGACTCTGTCAGTTGTCGTTTCAAGCAGTTATGGGCAAGCTGAAACGCAGTGTCCATTGGAATCTGTTTGCCTGCTTCAATCAAACTGATCGATGTCTCTAAAACCCATCGCAGTTCGAAAGTCTCAAGTTGGGCATACGGCAGGCCTCATAAGCCTTCTTCATGGCGAACTTGCGACAGTCTAAGTCAGCGTTTGGCTGACCTATTTCACTCACCACTTAGACAGTTGGTCATTATGTTGCTGAATTACGAACTGAGAGTTCAAGTTACGAGTAAGAAGGTTAGAATTTAGGCACTTTTAAGGCGGTGAAAGTGGGCGCCAGAGGTGCGCGCACTAGAGCAGGGTCTTAATCCGGGCACCTAGGTCATATTGACTGACAGTCCTAAATCTATGTGCGCCATCTGTGGCCGCTGGTTATATGGTCTGTTTGAGTCCAGGTCATAGAGGTTCGAAGTCCAACCGCACACATGCGGTTGTTCACCCACATCCAGTCAATTAGATTGTTTTCAACATGGTTGCTGAAGGCGATACCGACGCCAGAGGCTCGAACAGTGTAGTCATTGTCGACAGTCTCAGAACCAGAGAGGCGAAAATTTTTCATGACTGTTAGCTTGTATGCGCTTTTCGGAGACAACACACAGTGCCAAGAGGATGAGAGTTCGTGCTGCCCGGTGGCCGATCTGGCCCAGAGTGAGGACATTAAACGAACCTATGTGAAATGAGAGCTTTGGTTTGAGGTACCAGTTACATGTATCGATGGTTGCAGCTGTGTACTGCGTGCCAATCTGGTTCCATAAACGGTGAACAAGAGAGTTCCAGGGGGAGAAACAAACAAGAATAGGGAATATTATCGACGGGATCGAGAGGGCAGATGATACTCTCCGACTGCCTATTCCGAGAAAGGGGGTTTGTTTGAATTTTCTTTTGACTCGACAGTATGACGCGCAAGACAGTGGAGTTCACTTGACGGACTCCACGACATTTCGACGTGGGACAGATGGTGCTGACAAATGGCTCTCAGATCGACAATCACTTGGAAACATTGAATTGGTTATAACAAAGATGGTCATATCTGCTATGAAGTGGCCATAGGCGATGACATGTGAGTCGGCCTCCTCAACCAACTCAGGAAATGCACCTCACTCGACGGAAGAGAAGAAGATGCCTTAGCCACGCCTCTCGAAATACTGCTGTACGAGTTCAAGCTGTCAGCAACGTCATCACTCCATCAGCCTCTCCTGCACTTTATTGTCGGCCCGGAAGATAGACGGAACACTGCAGAGTCCCTGCCACCTCACTCCAGGTCATTTCAAGAATGAAGTCATAGAGCAGTAGACTTCCAAAGAGGTGTTATGAGGAGCACCTTCTAAATACTTGATCAATGGAGTTTATGCCGGGTAAAAGATAATCTTCCTTAAACCTCTGTAAAATAGCATAATACAACGATCGAAAATCTCGAATTATCTTATGCTATTATTGGTAATTGTGGAATGTTCTAGAATGAAGACTATTCAAGGACTTCACCAGAAGCATAAAATATAACTCGTCTGCGCCACGTCATTACCTTGTATCTCACGAAAGGTAAACTGATGACCGAGACTTCGCCTTTTTGTTCAGCCAATGGAAGAGACTGTGGTTAAGAATGCCGATCTGAGCGACGAGGCACGACCTCGAGGATCATAACGAAAAGTTTTGAAGTTGCTTACCCCCAACACTGTCGAGCTACTTGCTTATCAAAGCATTGACTGTTCATGAAGTCAATCATCCTATAAGGTTACCTGACTTCTGCTTTGGAACTTTTTCTGTGTAACTTACTTATCCTGAATTTTGTAGCACACCACCTGTCCTCATGTTATCGCTTTCCGGCTTATGCAACCGACGGTTACTTAGGGGTACAGCTTCAAACTTTTATACTTGCGTATTCTACACATGTGTACTTGTTCACGTGTAAGTGCACTGGATAGTTTTGATCCAGAGGTTGAATGTTATCTCATCGGCCGATAGCCGAAAGCATTACTCAACTGCGCTGTACTCCGGAAGTCACCGGTTTGCATCCGCATAGTTTGCGGGCGACCTCGCGATATATGCAACTCACGCGCGACTGTTGGCAGCAAAGCATCGTTGCGGTGTGTCATCGTACTGGTGCTGCCTATCATCTTATCGGATTATCAATTTCATTGTGCCCGGTGCCGTTGAAATGATGTCTGTTCGGGCGCTTGAGATTTTTTCGGGGCTAATGATGAATTGTAGAGTCTCCTTCGCTTATGCCATTGGAAACATTCGATCTGTGGTGTTCCGACCCACCTTAAGTATGCACCCTACTTAGTCCTTTGTGGTCGAAACAGCGAAAAATCAACAGTTATACCGTTCTGCATCCCGCCGACTTAGTCATTGAGAAACATTTCAAAGTGCGGTTCAGCTCATCTGTATCGCTATTCCCTCCTAAATAATCCGAAGATATTCTGACTCTTGGCTTTACGCCTTCCAGAATTTAGCAGATCCGACACGAAATAATTTAGTTGAAGTGAAACAGAACACATGGGACCGGATAATTCATTCCCTTATTTCTGAAAGTAGA
The DNA here is from genome assembly GCA_944474145.2 of Dicrocoelium dendriticum. Lineage (NCBI taxonomy): Eukaryota > Metazoa > Platyhelminthes > Trematoda > Plagiorchiida > Dicrocoeliidae > Dicrocoelium > Dicrocoelium dendriticum. Next base: position 98,827,830 of record OX104063.1, read on the forward strand.
TGATTTCCGATTAGTCCCTCCATTACTCCCTATTCAACACCATACTGTACGCCGAGAAGATGCCTCCGAACTTGCGAATGTCTCGGAACCTCCATAACTTTACAGAAAACTACCGTACGTTACGCGAACATTACCGAATTATCACTTTTTTCTGTATCGTCTTACTGTCTTCTGCTAAAACCGCCCTAACTCCCCCTGACAACTGGCGCACCGCTAATGTATCTACACCCTCAGGTACTGCAACGGCGGTGCTTGCTGAGATGGCCTACATTTGATTTTTTTTGCTTAAAAGCAACCTCTCACTCATTTGGTCTTACCGGTTGGTGGTGCTGCTTACTTTACTAGATAATGCCGGAGTGGTTCCGTACTGTCTTGGAATTCTCCTATTATCACCTTCGGAGCCTACTGCGGATTATTAGACACCCTCATCTGAGTACGCTATAATAAGTGAAGTGTGCCAGCACTACCATACTTTCCCTTTCTCTAAATTTGCAAGCAGAGGATAATGCATGACCATATCATTTAGTCTCATTTATAGTCGCACTTTTTACAGACATTGGCCAAATAATTTTCCTAGATTATTACTCATCCCTTTTGGAAACACTTCTAAGCACCTTGATACAGGGCATGGGTGCCAGAATGTTTGAATTAAGCATACGGGACTCGTGTGTCTGTTTGCTTCTGTTCACCGATGGTAGTTATGTTATCACGGACGCTGCACTAACCCGTGAAAGCGAAAAATCAACCAGATACGGTCCTTGCGATCGGAATGACCGAGATCCATCTGAAGTGAACCGAGGTCTCAATAGAAGTTGCGTGTCGCAGCCCAACCACCCGACGGGTACTCCAAATTCGACTTTGAAAAATCAACCAACTTATGCCTGGAAGCGTTGCCTGAGTGAACTCGCAAGCATGCAAACAGGTTCCCACGGTAAACTCGTGTCGGCTTCCATTACCTTCCAATCTGCTCTCACCTCCCTGTTCTCTCTACGTATACTCTGATCAACTGAGACGATATCACAGCCTCTTTGTATGATCTGGCTTTTATTGTGCTTCTGACACTAAACTTCTTAGCAACTTTTGCATTGTTTTAAAATTACTCTCCTTTTTTGTAGCTCGAGTTGTCTGTTCAGGTTTAGGTTTGTTCTCCGAGCCGAGCTATTTCGTTGCAGACTTTTCGTCATCAGTCGAGGTGACTTCGTCACAAATTGTGCTCATTACGCACTGACGAGGTTACCTCGGCTGGTGATGAAAAGTCTGCAACGATATAGTTCGGCTCGGAGAACAAACCTGAACCTGAACAGACAACCCGAGCTACAGGTATTCCGCTTTACTGCTACTCTCCTTTTTATTTTGTAGGTCGGTCAAAAATGTCACATCGAATGTGCCAGATTCAGTCCGGATGGTCAATATTTAGTCACTGGCTCCGTTGACGGATTTATTGAGGTGTGGAACTTCACCACTGGAAAGCTACGAAAGGATCTAAAGTATCAGGCACAGGTAGGTCTGTAGGAAGTCAATTGTGTTGTCGTGAGCAACCAACCCTCTGGTCGACCTGTTGTTATTCAGTATCTGCACCGTACACCCTACTGGATCTCTTTGACGCTGTGTCACATTCATTGCTCCCATACTTATAGCCTAACGATGCAGATCTGTCTTTGTAACTAACACTAGCGCAACGTGCTATGAGAACCGTTTATCTGAACACGACGACGCACTCATTGACCGCAGAGCATGACCGCACCGATTATCCTTTCATCGTTCTTATGTTGCAATCTGCTTTGTTTCAGATTTCATATAATAATAATAATAATAATAATAATAATAATAATAATAATAATAATAATTGTCAGCTGTATGCCGTAACGGCGCTTCGCTGCCTCTCGGCCATCGCCACTTGCATGTGGGCTGAGTATCCCACAAGGACACCCACCTCTGCGTGGATTCGAACCGCTGACCTTGTGATTCCAAGCTAGACGTGCCGACCACTCGGTCACTGGCCGACCGCATATGGTTGGCGGCATCCGATTTCCGATTTGCCTGTCACTGTGGCCAGCTGCAGGACGCCTGCGCCTACAGAGGGACCATGGATGGCTTGCGCTGCACCACCCACAGCTCCAACCACACACCCCATATCCAGGGTAAAACAGAAGGAATAAGACCGGGAGACATGTGGATGGGAGCCACGTTTCATAAACGGAGCCGGCCCACAGTGCTTCACAGGCAAACACAAGCACGCTGTATATATATGTATATATATATATATAGGTATATATATATATGTATATATGTATATATATATATAATACACAATCTGTGGTACAGATATTGTACCATCGGAATCATGGCTGAATAGGAAAACAATATGAATAATAAGAAAAGAGCAACAACAAATGCTTTTTTGTCTATTTTACCACTCAGTTTTTGAAATTTTTTTCAGTTTGTTCCTTTTTTAGGTTGAGGAAGAAGGGACACCGCAACAAACCGATGCACACGTCCGCCATTGACATCGATCTTGAGCCATAACTTCCAAGGTCTTCAACCAGCAAGTATCCTCCTCTCTCGGACCCCAACCAGGTAGTCGACAACAACCGGCCGAGGCCAACTGTTTCGTCAACTTTTTCATGCGGCTTCTCCATGTTGTAGGCTGTCCACCAGACCGTCTCTTCCAGCCCTATCCAGCAAGTGCAAACAACGCACGACGGGGGTAACGCTGGACAGGCATGCGCAATACGTGTCCCAACCACCGCAATTGATGCAGTGAGATGAGCTCCTCGAGCGAGTGGCTTCCACGTCCCAAGACACGCTGTCTAACTTCCACATTGCTTACGTTGTGCTGCCACCACACACGGGCAATGGACCGCAGACAGCGGTGCTCGAAGACGGATAGCCTGCGCAAGTCATCTTTACGAATGGGCCAGGTCTCACATCCGTACAACAGTACAGCACGAACAGTTACACAATAGACCCGCCCTTTGATGGAGAGACGAATGTCGTGGCGACGCCACAAATGCCTCAGCCTAGAAAAAGCGAGGCGTGCTCTCGAGATGCGCATCGAAATCTCGTCTCCAACAGCCCCGCCAGCAGTGATGCAACTTCCCAAGTAGATAAAGCTCTCCACAACCTCTAGTGTCTCACCAGCAAGCGTGAGTGCAGGCACAGGCACCTGCCAGTCTTGAAGGAGAGCCTTGCATTTGGATGGCGAAAAGTACATACCGTACTTTGATGCTTCAATCGCCAAGCGGTTTAATGCAAGTTGGACGACCTGTGGATCGTCACCCAGCAAGACGATATCATCAGCATAATCCAAATCAACAACTCGACTACCTGGGAGGAGCTCAACGCCAGCGTTCAACGAATCGCTCAGAGCGTTCTTCAGGACATCCTCAATGGCAAAGTTGAATAGGAACGGAGAGATAGGGCATCCTTGTCGAACTCCACTGGAGACCACAAAGGTAGGCGAAAGCATGCCATAAGCCCTAACCCTGCCCGAGGTCAGACTATATAGAGCGCGCAGTATGGAGACGAACTTCTCGGGGACACCGTTCCTCAGAAGGCAATGCCACAGTACTGTACGATCGACAGAATCGAAGGCTGCACGGATATCCAGGAACACAGCAATCGTTGGCCTCTGATACACATGGCGGAGCTCGAGGATCTGGCGAAGTGTGAAGATTTGATCGATGCAGCCGCGACCAGAGCGAAACCCAGCTTGTTCTTCTCGTTGCAACGATTCGCGTGTTGGGGATAGCCTGCGAAGTATGATAGACACCAGCAGCTTGCAAACGACGGGGACTAAACTTATTCCTCTGTAGTTGGAGCAGATTGTGCGCAGGCCCTTTTTGAAGATGGGGACGACTATCGATTCACCCCAAGATGATGGAACTTTCTCTTTCGACCAAATTTTCGAGAACAAAGCGGTGAGTTCTCGGACCAACGATGCGCCACCATCTTTAAATAGAGCTGGGTGAAGACCATCAGGGCCGGGAGCTTTATAACGCTTCATGTGCCGGAGCTCCTGCTCGATTTCCTGGGAAGAGGGAGGGTCTGTTGGGGTAGACCACTGGGCCCCAGTGCGAGCGCCAGAGGTAGCAGGTGGAGCTGGGGGCCAACAAAACTGCGAGCCAAAATGTTCGGCCCATCGCTCCAACCGTCGTTGAAGGTTGGTGATTAAGGTGCCATCCGCTTCACATATGGTTTCACTTATACCAGATCGAACACCTTCGGTGACTCGAATGAGATGGAAAAGTTTCCTGGTATTACCACAGAGACTAGCAAGCTCCATCTCCCTAGCACGTTCACACCACCAAGCTTCGCGGTCCATTTGCAGACTCCTGTGCAACTCTCGACCAAGGTATTGGCGTTCTTCAACGTGTCTGGAATCCGATGGGATCAAGCGGCGTCTGTCCATCAGCGACAAGGAGTCGGCGGAAATCCAATGTTTCGGTGGGTGACGGGTAACTCCACAAGTGTCGATACTGGCGGAAACTAACGCATCTTTGATATGCGCCCACTGCGAATCGAGATCACCGTCAATAGTTGAGCCAAGCAAAGTTGACAGTGAGGCTTGGTACCTGGTTAAAACCGCAGCGTTTTGTAGATTCGCGACGTCCGGTCGGTAGTGGGCGCGCTTAGGTGATCCTCCGAAACGCATGCAAATCTTAGCACGAACCAATGCGTGATCAGAGTCTAGAAAAGTTGACCAGTACGATCGGCAGTCCGTTACGCTTCCGCGCCATCTGTAGCTGATTGCTATGTGGTCAAGCTGGGAGCACTCTTGCGTTTGTGAGGGCGGGCGCCAGGTAGCACTGTGTCTCCTCGAGCGTCGAAAACTAGTGCTCGAAAGGAACAAGCGATGATCAGAGCAAGCAATCTGTCTCCATTGTCTGATCGACTGCCACCGAGACCAAAACTACCCCCAATGTGGTGCTCGCTTGGTGGAAGGCGGCCAACCCATGCGTTAAGGTCCGCGGCAAGAATGACTATATCCGTCCTTTTGGAGGAACGCAGAAGTTCATGTAGTTGTTGGTAAAAGTTATCTTTAACTGCATCCAGGCTGCAGTCTAGGGGCGTAGGCGGAGACGACAAACAAGGCACGCTTAACGTCTCGACGCCTGCTTACGTTACATGAACCTCTTAGTCTGACCGCACATAGCCGACTGTTGACTGGGATCCAGTCAAGCAGAGCTGATTCAGCCCTGGCACTTAATACAACCCCAACACCAGCTTGACAAGTGGCGGCAGATTCTGGGTCTCCGGAAAGCCGCAAGTAGTATTTGGCGTCAGAGTTTACCGGAGAGGCCATTCTGATGACGGCGCTAGAGTCTTGTAATCTGGTCTCTGAAAGACAACTGATGTCTACCGATAGCGTTTCAAGAGTACGGGCCAGACATGCTTGTCGTCCGATCTGCATCAAAGTTCGAACATTAAACGCTGCGAGGATGAATGGAGAACCAGGTCGAAGAAGAGCTGGAGCTTCGGTGGAGTGAGAGACGGTTGTGATCGGAGGACATTGAAAACCGGGAGTTTGGCTGTTACTTCCATCAGTTGTGAGACGTGGGTCGTTTGTGACGGTGACCGTAGAAGACATAAGAGTACATGTAGGTGAAGGACGGGAGGTGGGGTGGTCTGTGAGTGGACGTTGAGCGGTTGAGTTAGGACAGAAAAAAGGCATAACGTAGCAGTAGTGAGCGGTGTAGTCCATGATTCGTCAGTTGGCGTGATACTACCCGGTTGCCCAGGCCGAAGTAGAGGGTTGTCTTAGGGGGCCCTACCCCGAGCCTTTGATCAAAAACCTAACCTACACGGCAGCAGGGCGATGTGAGGGCGTCGCAACCCGTTGGGAGCCGGTGACCAAGTAGATGGTTCATACGCCTTTCGGTCCGTGAAGGACCAGGGGCAGTGACTTTATTTAGTGGCGAGTCACATCCGCCACGTCGCAGTGTTGTTAAACGGACATATGTGGCTTATTATAGGGAGAACGCTTGCCAGGCGAAAACCCACCACGTCCTGGAACACTGCCGCCGAACCATTCGCTGGAACGGCAAAAACCCGAACCACCCAGCTGGCACCACGAGGAGGTTGTTCGGCAAGCCGGCCCCACGCTGTATTTGAGAAATAAAAGCACACAAAGCGGTGATTGGACCGTAGTCCGCTCCATACTGAGTGCATGGAACCACTCTTCGAGCTTAACAAGACCACAAGGACCGTGCACCCCGCCCCCTCCAGCAACGACCAACTGTCTCCTGGAGCCAGTATGAACGAGGTAGTGGGTAATAGACAGGTAGGCACCTTGTCAACATGCACATCAAGCGCAGCCACACCAGGGATATCAAACAACAATCAATCACTTACACCGATATAAATTAAAATGCGTCGAATAGTGCATACGGATGCGGTGACATAACTTTTCCCTAAATACATCGGTTACGAACAAATTCGCGATATGTTCAAGACGTCAGCAAATATATTTCATGAAAATGTCACAAACGCGAACATTTAACCGAAGTTAATTAAAGTAGTTGAAGGAACGTGTGCCAGTTTATAGACGATAGTTCAGGTAGACATTAATATGACAATATAGGACAGTATAGGAAACACACTGCTTGAAATAAACTGATTCAGCATGCGGTTAATAAGTCGAATGCAACGTACCTGCAAATCCTTCGCCGGTTCTGTCTACGCTGTCAGCAGTACTGGTCATCCTTTCGGTGTTGACCCCGAGTGGCCTCGCTCATGGCTTACTGGGCCTGTCTGACTCCGGCACTCGCGACCTCGTTTGCTACAGCACCATGCGCTCGATATCGATGGAGTACAACCAATCGGCGCCTGTTGCTTCCTCAATTGTCACTTCTCTGCATGCACGAGGGATTTCTCCTGCACCTAGGCAACTGTCTTCGTGTTCAGATCGCGCCTCGCACGCCGGTCAATCGCTTTCGTTTTCCATGGCCTGCAATCAAGATTAGAACGTGGGAGGCTCACTTTGATCATGTCCTGGTAACGAAGCTTCGGTTTCCCCACACTCAGATGACTGTATAATAGCTGCTTCGGTATCCGCATCGAGTCCATACGCCACACATGACAGAGCCACCTCAAGTATCTCAACAAAAGTACATACATTCCGCTTCGGCGCAACACCTTCGTGTCTGCAACTCTGTCGTACCAACCGATGTGTAGAATCCGTCGCAGACAATTTAGATGAAACCGCTCGAGCTATCTCGCGTCTCGCTGCTACATCGTCCACGTTCCGTTGCCGTATAGAAGAACGGACTGTACCATGGATTTGTAGACCATCAGTTTTGTGCCAGCGGTAAGTTGGTGGTTGCTCCACACTCGGCACTCAAGTTTTCCGAATGCCGAAGCTGACTGCGAAACGCGGATGTGCAGCTCACTACCTATCTCCTGGTCAGTCGACACCACACCCCCACGGTAGCAGAAGCGGGAGGTGGTTTCCAAAACGTTGTCACCAATGCTGATTTGTGGCCATATTATAGATTGCACCTCTGGTGAAGGCTGAAAGAGACAGACAGTTTTCTTTGTGTGGATGGTGATCCCGAATTTGGCCACTGTCGAAGCCAGAGCACTAGTCATGTGCTGAAACTAACCCGCGCTGTGTGCAAACAACGCACAACCGTCTGCGAACATCAGCATACCGATAGTTGTCTCGCAGACTAGGGTTCTCGCAACGAAACGAGTGATGTTCAGCAACCCACCATCAATACGGTGCTCCACACGAACACCGTAAGCACTATCCGCAACAAAATACAAAACATCATGTCATGAAGATAAATATTAAGCAGAGCAGGAGCTGGGACGCAGCCTTGCTTCACATCAAAGACAATATCATAGTCATCCGAGGTTTGTCCATTCGGTTGCACCCTCGCTCGCATACCACCGTGCAGACATACAATCAAACTTACGAACTTACTCGGACAACCAAAGTAATCCAACACCAGCCACACTGCCTCACGGTTCAACCGGTCAAATGCCTTGATGAAGTCTACAAACAGCCAGTACAACGGCTGGTGTCGTTCTCTACACTTCTGCAACTAACGAGCGGCAAACACTACATCTATGTTGCTACGGCCCGAACGAAATCCACATTGCTATTCCGCTTCGTGTGGTTCAACGACCTGAGTGAGGGGGCGATTGAGCAGGATTCGTGCGATCGCCTTGCCCACGCAACTCAGCAACTTGATACCCCGATACTTCGTGGCGCATTGCTTGCTCCCTTTTCTCTTGTTTAATGATAGCACAAGGACATCCTACAGCTCGGCCTGCGCTTCCACACGCGTTGCACCTAGTGATGCCCCAGTACACTTGCCGTTTCGCTGCTGAGCAAGTCCTCTCTGCGTCTCATGCAGTGTTGAGGTCTCGGCATGACACATCTTCACCTCTTGCTGTTGCAGCCCCTGCAACATAGGCTAGTCAATCTCCTAATGGTTGTTTAAGAGACAATTAAAGTGCGCTCGCCAGATCTGCACTATTTCTACAGTCTGTGTACAGCCAGCACCTGTAATTGGACCGAGCAGCTTCCTCAGCAGCTGCAAGGTGGGTCCAAACACCGCCTTCAAGGAGTCAAAGAATTCCTCATGCTGGCCTCGTTCGGCGTAGCATTTTCTCTGATTCTCCTTCGCCGTCCACCATGCATTCTTGGTACGACAGAGCTCTCGAGTCAATCGCTTTTGACTGGGGGCGAAAACGACTCGCCTTCTCTCAGTTATCAGGGTCCGACAGATGTGAAGCGACAGCTGCGTTTTTCGCCGGCACCAATGCACTAATGGTTGCACTGTTGTCATCAAACAATCTGACCGCCTACGGTTTGCGCACCCGATCGTTCCAATGGTACCTCTGGAAACCGATATCGACTGCTTTGATCGAGCAAGCTTGTGGTACTGCTTTTCCATGAAGGATATGACAGGAAAATTACTCCCCATCCTTAAATCTCCACCATGACTCTGGAGTTCAGCTAAGGGTTTACTGGAAGGTGTTTCCTGAGTTCGCCAAGACAATTGTGGTTTGCAATATTGCTTCAGGTCGTCCTTATTCAACCCTGTGATCGAAGTGGTTATTAATGACTCCGATCTCTCAGGACCTACTGGAGTGGAGTTTTACCAAGTGACCGACTAACAAACCTTGAGTCTGCGGGTGCTAGCTCTCCTTCCGTCTGACACAGCGGCAATACAGGCACTACTGAACAAACCGACGCGTAGCACTGCATGCATCGGCATTTACTTTGCACCTTCAATGTGTAAGTTATTGTTACAGGACTGAACCGATACGCCACCGGTTTTCACTATCAGTGAACAGCCTTTAGAAGTTGTGAATCGGTCCACTTACCTGGGTACCTATGTCAGCTCTGGTCGTCACATCACCGATTAAGTTATTTCGCGTATCATTAAGGCTCGTGTGGCATTTCAGATGCACAACCGTCTGTGGAAACGACGAGACATCAGCTTATCAGTGAACGCTAGAATGTATACTGCTGCGATAAGACCAGGGTCACTCTATGGATGAGAGACCTAGCCATTGCACAATAAAGACATTAAACGATTGACCATGTTTGACCACCGGTGCTTTCGAAGTAAGGCTTACATCTGATGGGAACGCCGGACGAGCAATGCTATGATTCACCAGTTGGTGTTTGGTAGAAACTCTGGTGCTTCACTGAAGTGTTTGCTGAGTCTTACTCGCTCACGTTGGTTAAGTCCTTTCTTCTGTATACCCGCCTTCCTTGGCGTGCATTATATGCCGTGACTGCACCAAGTTGGACGAAGTTCGAGGTGGCCAGTCGATGACGTAGCACAAAGTCATGAGGAAGCTGACTGGAAATCTTGGTCAGCCTGGTTTGTGTCGTCTTCGTGAATGTGAACTTCGGGTAGGTCCACACTAGTGGTTGAAGACCTTCTCAACCATCGCGCAGTCAGTGACGTTCGCTTCATTCGATAATCTTTTTCCATCTCGGTTAGTTTTGCGCTTTTCTCACCTGAATCCATTTTTAGGAGTTCTATTTACCTTCAACCTCCTTTTCTTACCTTTGTTATTTTTTGTTCTATCGACGTGAGTCGTGGCAACTGGATCTACCGCACTTCAGTGCCTAGATTATAGTTGTTTTACTGGACTGAATTGAACTGAAATTGGCCTGTTACCCGTTCTGCATAAGTATCCTGCGTTGAAGTATAATGTATGCAACGAGTGTCTGGGGCGGTGTGCCACTGGTCGACCCCCATGATTCACAGTGAAATTGCTAACGAAAGCGGGCTCATGAAATCAGCAATTAGGCAACGGATCACATGGATTGTAAACAAATGAGCGGTTGGCATGTGATGAAGATGCTTAGAAGTAAGAATTGAGGGATGGTTTAGCACAGTGCAATACTGTGCATTGTTTCCTCAAGGAGCGCGGGAATACTTGTTTATCCAATCCGAAATAAAGACTTGTCTTAGAGGACATCATCCAGAGCTCTTGTCTACGCAGCGGAGTGGAGTCGAGGAATCGCATCCATTAGGAGGCAGTGACTGACTACTCAGTTCATGTACTTTTCTTTCGGTCAAATACCAAACATGGACTCCTTTCTACCTAAAATCTCAACCAGAAGCTGCTGGAATACAATGTCCCACCGGAGTGAAGCAAGCGGCAGTGACTTCATTTAGTTGCGAGTCACATACGCTATGTCACAGTTCTACTAAGCAGTCATTTCTGGTTTTTAGTAGAAATAACGTTTATCAGGCTGAAATCCAGTACCTCCTGGAATACTTCCGCTGAACCATTTGCTGGAACGCAATATACCCGAATCATCCGGCTGGCCCCACGTAGTTGTTTGCAGAACTTATGTTGTAGAATTTGACGGCAAAGTGTTTTTTCACTTCGGCGATGGTGCTTCCCATTATTTTCTCCATGTTTTTTAGTTTCACGATTGCCGTCGAGTATGGATTTCTCTTTACTCTCACTCGGTTGCCTAGGATGATTAAGGCTTTGTAGCTGTAAAAGACACGCACTTCTGACAATCTTCTTGCAGTGGCACGAGGTCTTGGTGTGTTAATCTAGTTCAGGGGCCACCAAACTACGGCCCGCCAACGGTACTCAGATTTGAGCACCCAACTAATCCAAACGTCCATACGTAACTCAGTGTTTACTGTCTTCGTAAGAATGAACTTTCCATCGCTTCGTTGCATGACCCCACCATGAAAACGTTCATGCGATATCACAGCCGCACCCCAGCCATGTTTGGCCGCTTCATGTCACAGCACTTTCGACAGCTTAAGCGATAGTCAGCATCTTACCCACTCACAGGAACCGCTGTGCACGGTAAGCTCGGCAGTGCTTGGCATCTCTTTAGCTTGAACGCGAGCTTGGTCCCACTCACTTGCTTGGTTCTTAATCTGCATGTAACCTACGCGGTTTTCTTGCTCACACAGGCACAGTGCGGTGCGCCATGGCTTTCCTGCGGCTGTCCTTGTCATTGGTTCAAGCAACATACAATCAAGTCTTGTCGCGGCATATTAACCTGTACGAACACCACTTGTGGTGGTGAATAGCTCACGGTCTCGTGGTTGACTTTTTGCGCCCATGATCATGAGACGTGCACCCTCGTCATGACAAGAAGAGCATGCCACAGGCGTCTCAAGGCAGATTACACATCCGGTAACTGTGGAGATGGCGAAGGGTTCATAGTGTCCGTGACAAACCAAAATGGCGGAAGCGTTGGATTTCGACTTCGGCCTGTCTCTGTGATACCACTGGTTGCCACTCGCAGAACCGCGGTTAAAAACCACGGCTGCAGACTCTATTTAAGGCAGCCCTGTGCATGTATATGCAACACTCACTATGTGATATGCAATCGAGCTCACTTTATTGCCCAGGTTTTCAAAATACAAATTCTTTTCTCATAAATATGCCAAATTTTTCTCGTCTAATTACCCATTGCCGAGGTCGTCCCACCGTTTAATTGCCCAGCTGCGTGGGCTGTGCTCTTGTCGCGTTGTCAATTTTACGCCCTCGCTCCGACTATCTTTTATTGCGATTACTCCACAGTTAGTCAGTCCGATCAAATCAGAAACAACAGAGGGATCAGCGGCGTTATTGACAGATTAAAATATGTTACGAACGTCATTCAATACACGAGCAAGCTAAATGTATCAACCGTTGTGGGCAAGCCCTCGATCCTATTCAAAACTCGAGAACTGAGCAAAGTCGGGTAACCTTTCCGCTCTACCTTTATTAGTACTCTATTGGTTACACACAAGTATGGACAGTAACAGAAAGGATTTGTCGTTGAAGGAAAACTTAGACGTTTTGGACAAGATTAAAACTTATCCACCAGGAACCTCGCTGGCCAAGTTGTGGCGTGATTTACTCATTTCTCGTCGTACCCTACCCAGATTGCTTCCCAGCAACAATGAATTCCGGCAGAATTTGTCACATGGTACTGCAAGCTCTCAGAAAAGGAAGCCATGTGGAAAGCATGAAGTTAAAACTGCATTGAAAGGCTGGATGATATCGGTTCGTGAGCACAACTAAACAGTAACAGGTCCGCTTCTAAAGAAAAAGGCAGAATAATTCTGGAAAAGACTTGGAAAAACCGTTGCTGCCACAGGAGAATATTTGCAAAGATGGAAGGATAGCAATCAAATTGTGTAAAGAGTTCCGCGGACAGAACACTCTGTGAAAATTGGCTGAAAGATCGACTGCCTGAACTTTTAAATGCATTTGATAATGACAATGTGTGCAATGCGGACGAAACAGATCTTTTTTACCGGGCAACTCTAGAAGGCTCTTTGTGTTTTTTTGCCAACAAGCTCAGCGAATCGAAAAAAAGCATAGGTAGGTTCACTCCTGTGTTGCGCAAATATATGTCAGAGACAGATATTTAAAAAATGGTTTTTATCGGAAAAAGTAAGAAACTACGATGTTTTGATGGCTTGAACGTGGGCACGCTTCCCGTAACTTACAGAACTAACAAAAATGCCTGAATGACGAAAGAACTCACTGAGTGGGTCCTCGAATGGGACAAGGAGCTAGACCAATGTGGTAGAAAAATTATGTTGCGCTTGGATAATTGCACAGTACATCTAAAGGTAGAAGGTCTGCAAAATATTCGAATGGAACTTTGCCGGCAAACGCGACCAGCATCATTCAACCTGTGGACCGAGGTGTGATTATGAATCTGAAAATCCGTTACAGAAAGGAAATTGTGAACCGAATTCTTTATCACATCAAAAACGACGTCTTATCTGGCTCATCATCAACGCTGGATATCAACGCCAAGGTTTCTGTACGCAATGCAATTAAGTTCCTTTCAAAAAGTTGGAGACAGGTTACCGGTGCAACAATAAAAGCGTGCTTTCGGCATGCTGGCTTCGGTCGACTAGAATCCGATACACTTTCTTATGACACCGTCATCGCTGAAGATGAGATCAGCACTTGTACAATCCCAGTCATGAATGCAGAAGCCTTCTTCGCTGTTGACAACTATGTGGGATGTACCTCAGATCTGACAACTGTTGACGACGAAATCGTCAGTCAAATTTTAGAGGACCGACCAGAACAGAAAGTGGGCAGCGACTCGTAGCATGACGTGCCTGCTGTCTTCGTGAGTAACAGCAATCTGCACATGCCGCATTCAAGAACAAAAACTGTATAGCTACGGACTATGCAACGATTTCTTGCCCAAATTGGACTTCATCAGTGCAAAAGTGGTTGGAGTAGCAGCTCAAAATAATGTACAATTGACGTTAGATTGTTCTCTCAGCAAAAATATACATTAGCGCCAGTTTCTATAGCTATCCAGCTAAGATGCTTTATGCTGTACTTTTTACCTTATATGTCATGCTCTTCTGACTAAATGTCTTGTAGGCTTGAGTTACAAACACGTATTTTATCCTTTTTAGCACGTTGCGCTTCAAATGATATACTGTACAATGATTCAATGGTTGTTTCCTTCTTGGAAATATTGGCACTATCGGTTACCTGCCCACCCCGCTTTATTTCCCACTTGAAATATCCCGATGGGGGGCAATAAAGCGGGTTCGACTGTATTACCAAAGTTACCTGTAACCTATATTATGGTAAGTTTACATGCGCCCTTGGTGAGCTGTAGCTTCAGTATGGACCCTTAAATACTTGTTTTGCTTGTGTTCTAGTAGGATGTTAACTATGTTTCCAATCCAATGCTTTTTCGTTTTCAACTCCCGTTTACTGCATCGCTAATTATGACTATTAAGTGGACACCGAATACCGCTTTTTCAAGCACCAAAGGGAGGTAAAGTACTTCTTCGTGGAAACTATGAACCGAAAAATCAGTTGCGTAATATGCGGCAAAAGTGTTACCGTTTTGAAAGAGTATAACCTCCGGCGCCATTATGAAACGAAACTCATATGAGCACATTCAAATTTTTCGGAGAAGCAACGCTCGGCGAAATATGAATTCATGAAAAGCGGTTTAAAAACGCAAAAAAATTTTCTTCATGAGATGGCTACCTGAAAATGAAGCTGTTTCTCGCACTAGTTACAAACTAGTGCAAAAGTGGTGGAAGTAAGAAGTCCGTTTGCTGTTGGCAACTTAATCAAAATGTATTATGGAAGCTGGGAATGATTTGTGTCCTGAGAAAACGTTTTGTTTGCAACTGTGAATCTTTCTGTAAGCTCAGTTGTGTGGAGAACAAAAGAATTTGGAGGAACCTGAAAATTTTTGCGGTATTCTCGAACACATCAGAACTTCCCGTGTTCATTTGCGACATCCATTCGGGGTTTCAAATGATGGAACAGTTGGCGGCGGTAGACTATATGCATGGGAGGATAACTGGAAAGGACATTTTCGTGGAAATGCACAAAGTTCCTTCCGGGGAATCGGCTTCGAGGCGTCACGACTGATGGGAGAAACATGGCTGAAGTGAAGAGAGATCTGGTAGGGCATATCAGGAATCGGTTGGAAGATCTGCACATCAAGCTCATTCTATTCATATAATTTATCCCACATCAACGCGCACTCTATGGGAAAAACTTTGCTATTTCTTATGTACTGAAACCGGTCGTTTTAATTGTTAGCTTCATACTGAGACATGCTCCCAATCACTGTTAGTTCCATCTTTTTCCGGAAGAGACTGATTCCGGACTATATGCTTTGCCTTATCACCTCAGTGAGGTGCCTCGATAAAGTGCTGTTTCCTCTTTAAAAGCTACGAAACAAAATGACTGCCTTTCTCTCTGAAAACGATTGACCTAACACAGCCGTCAGATCCTATCTGGTTATCAAAATTGACATTTTGACATCACATCCCAAATGAATGAACAGAGCTTAAAACTGCAATGAAAATAGGATCTCCTCTGTGATTTTTACATAAGCATCAACCGATTTTGAAAAAGGTCGTCATTGTTTGAATCACAACTGGAAGGAGAAAAGTTTGCTTATGCTCACTGTTACAGCTATTAGCGTTACGATCAACGAAACTGCTTCTTGGTTTCCCGAGGTGAATCATTCGTGACATGAAGGCATTTTTAGAGATTTTTAGATCTTGACAAAATTGAGAGCGGAATTCTTCTGTTACAGAATCCGTTTGATGGCAGCCTTCATGATATTCCAGTTGAACAACTGTTGGGGCTAATTGATCTGTAGGAAATGACTTATTGTAAAAAGCACAGGAAAGTAAAACTTGATGGATTTTACCGCTGCTTACCTTTCCGGGGCTAAAGAAGTTTGTCGCTGATGTGGCATCAGTGTTCGAAAAAGTTATATTTACGAGCAAACATCCTCAAAAATGAAGTGTGTAAAGCCAACTTATAGAGCGAGACTAACTGATGAACATCTAAAAGCAATTCTCTTGATTGGATACAGCCATTCTTAACCAAATATTGATGACATTTTGAAAGTCTAACTATACTTTCACAAATCTCGCTAGTCTTTTTGCTGTTTACTTATGTACCATCCGGATGTATGCACTAATCGTTTGAGATAGCTATCATTATACGTGTCTCGTTGATACTTTTTACGTTGATGACTTTTTCGGCCGGTGGCCGTGTGGTATGCGCGGCTGGTTGGCAACCATACGGTCACCGGTTCGGATCCGCGTAGGGTCGGGCGTCCTCGCGGTATACTCAGCCCACGCACGACTGGTGGTGGTCTTTTGGCAGCGAAGCGCCGTTACGGCGTACAGCTGGCGATTTACTTTTTTCTACTGTATTCTTCGTTTGCTTTTCGTTTATTTGTACATTGCATGCCGCTTAACTTTATTCCTTTTTTGTTCGGAGCTTGCGTTTTGGCCTGCGAGTATTGTGCATAAATCTAATCCGGCCCGCCGTGAAAAATGTTTGATAACCCCTGTCTGATGCGTTGCAACCTTGCTTGGGTGCTTCATTGGTCTCACTCGTTTACCCAACGTCGATCATCACCTTTAACAGTTGAGCTGGGATTTTACTTCGTCCGCACTTGGCTGGTGTTCTGAGAGGTCAAACAGACCTTATTGGAATGCTGACTGGTGACTTGACAATCAAAGACCATATATCCACCTAGAAAAGTGACATTGTCTGTCACCTTGAAATGACCATTTTATGATCGGAGGAACCATGCACGTGTCCATTGCCTTACATCAGCGCATTGTACTTTGAAGATGCGAGGCAGTTGGCTGAGCGTGTAATGCCGTACTAGGGTTACGGTGGGATGGACTCAAACGAAAATGGGCCGTATTGTCCTTGTTTGTCAGTCACCTACTCCCAATGGGCGTAATCCCCTGAATTCGTTTCACTGCCTTACGGGCAAGCTATTTAACCAAAGGCTGGGGGTGTTCCCTAAGACGACTCTCGTAGTTCGACTTGGGGCCGGCTCATAGACTAAAGGTAACTAGCTTGTCTGATAATCTGGCGACGCAGGTTCGAGCTTGTGTAGTGGCAGAGCGACCGTCGCAGTATCCTACCCCACATGCGATCGGCGGTGGTTGTGTAACAGTGAAGCATCGATATTGCGCACCGATATACTGCTGATACCCTTAGTTCAGCTTGGGCAACCTGGTAGTATCACGCCCAGTGGCAAAACCATGTGTCGTTCATCTGCTATATCGTGCTCAGCTGCTTTTACTTCCGCTACTCACACACCATCTTCACACGTCACCTGTTTATTTCTTACCAGCCGTTTCCTGTTTCCATGATTCTACTCCCGATGGTTTCGTCGACACCCGGGGAGCTCGTTCAGCGACACTCCTTCGGCTTCGGTCTTCTTTCCGTCTGGCGTGCTTCAATGTACGTACACTCATGCAGATCGGGTAGCAGGCTGGTCTTGCGCGCACCATCGATGTTTGCTGTCTTTCCGAAACGCGTTTGCATGATCCCAATACTGTGATTGAGTTGAGATCTTCCAACAACCACGGAGCCATATTTCACCTACGTCTATCTGGTGACGCAGAAACATTTGTGGCAGACTTGGCTGGTGTTGCTATAGAGCTAAGCAGCGAAGCCGAGGCTGAACTGCTGGACTGGTCCCCGATTAACAGCCGACTGTGCAGTTCGGCTTCGAGGATTATGCTAGATCAACTGATGTCGTGTGGAGAGATGCAACTCGTTTGAGATCTCAGCTTACGTCCCGACTGACTTCAGTTGCGAATTGGTTAAGGGCACTTTCTAACGTGAACTTCACCAGCTCTTGAGTAAATCTTGCACATCCGATATTTCCTTTGCTGAGGATCTCAAAGCATGGGTCGGTCGCTACTTATCCTGCGAAAGTCACCTCGGTGATCACCATGCGCTCGATGAGCCGTCCAGATAATGGAGGGCGATTTCTCTGTTGTGACGCCCAGTACGCCTTCACCCCACGACCGCAAAAAGAAGTCCAAGATGAGCCGGGATGAACAGATTTTCTATTACAGCACAGCACCAGTTATATAGCTTTACAAACAAGGGCGAAGCCAAGCTACTAAATGCATGAGATCCAACAGGCATGGAGAAAACACAAAATGGAACAATCAAATGGGAATCGCGAAAATTACGAGCCAATGAAGTGCGGCAAGGAAAATAATGTCTGCGGAGTTAATCCCTGGGGGTAACCTTCTGGTGAGCGACCATTAAAAACGACGAGTAGCGTCCAATCAGTGTGGAGAAGTGATGCGTTTAAACAAATGCCAGAACAGTTGTTAGTGAGAATGATACACACCAGGAAAATAAAAACAGGTATAATAAATATGTGTCGGCTGAATAATACATCACGTGAAAAAGCTAAGGAACGCTGAGCAAAAGAAACCAATCAGAATGTCCACAGAATGAGAAGGCTGAAATTAGCTGTGAGCGATTGCGAATGAGGCTGAGGAAAGCGGCGTGTCCAAAATGTAGCAGAGAAGCAGGTAACTGCGCAAACAAAGAAATAGGCAACTGAAATAATTCATGAACTGAGGGTTAGGTAGCCAGCTCCCTAACATTCTCACACTGTGCGAAGACAATCGTCTGTTCTCTCGAGCACCGCCTTCCGGCATTCGATGAGTAGTTCCACTGCTTAACGACCCACTTCTGCGTCTCAATTATGGTCTCGTATCGCAATCAGTTTCAGATGGCAGGGTAGTGTAAAAGATTGCAGATCAATCTGGTCCACATTTATTGACTCAGACCATGCTCTTGTCTGTGCGAACATCTGCATGAGTTTCGGAGGGTCCCCGAAAACGAAGCACTGTAAGATGGATACAAATAAACTATCTACTCTCTCGGTTCAGCTGAGCTGTCAATCTTCCCTGACCGATGCACTCAGGTGCGACCCACCGCAAGATATTTATGAACAATGGACGTTCATGCAGGCGACCACGATCTCTGTGGTCTTACTCAGCACCCTATGTGAAAGCTGGGTCTCCACGTGCTCTTTACTTGTTGACCACCGCAGGAATATACCAGCAGAGCCTAATCATCATGAAATGCTGCACCGTTCTGTCAGTCGACAGCTCAAAGCGTACGCAGTGATCGTGAAGCTTTGTGGCCTCTGCGTTCTTCGGAAGTGGAGGCTGCTGCCCTCTCTGGCAATACTCGTATGCTCTTCCAGCTCAATCGTTCTACTGGCCACATAAAATCTAGTGTCAGTGAGACTATTTGCGAGGCGGATGGTTCGCTGATTACCAACCTACAGAGACGCTGGGGCCGAACATTTTCATTCCGTTTGATAGGCCCACACCGTCCACTTGTATGCCCTGCGAACCCTGCTTCCCCGTCCTGGGTCGTAACACTTGATCCATCCAGCGAAACGGAAGTTGGTCTTGCGGTTCGATGCTTCAAGGGTTCCGGCTCAGATGGACATCTTTCGGAGATGGTCAAGCATGGAGGCGCTGTTATCATCAGCCAACCAAACTCTGGCATGAAGAAAAGGTGTCTTCTTCCTGAGCCAAATCAGTAGTAGGATGTCCGCACTTCATGCGCTAATCACCGGGGAGTCAGTCTCATTTCGGTTGCCTTTAATCTATTAGCATATATTCTACTTCCTAGACTATCCGCGATTCGTGAATCACAGTGCCGGGAAGAACAAGCTGGCTTCCGACTTGGCCATGGGTGTATGGATCAAATCTTCACACCCTGCTAGATCCTCGAACATTGCCACCTCTACCAGAGGCCTACTATCCCTGCATTCTTAAACATCCGTGCTGCATTCGACTCGCTTGGTCGACTTGCGCTATGGTGTTGCTTGCTAAGGAATGGGGTCCCGGAGAAGTATACTGCAATCCTGCGCGCACTCTACTTCCACATCTCCGGTAGAATGACAGTCTATGGTGAGCTTTCTTCGACCTTCGCTTTTAATAGGGGTGTACGACAGCTGCACTGTCCCCGATTTTCTTCCATTTTGCGACTTCAGGCTTCCTGTCAAGACCTGTGCAGGGTTGCCAACATTTTAGACTGCAACTACCTGGTACTCGAGCAACCGACTTAAATTCTACCAATAACATCGCCCTAGTTGGTGAAGATTCGCTGAGTATACAAACCACTCTGACTATTTGACCTTTGTGACGTGTCGTGGAATGTGCTTCGACCTGTCGAAATACAAGGTGCTACTCGTCTGTTCCCGTGCTCACTGTTGTAGGTACATAGCTTGAACACGCTGATACCTTTACATACCTGGGCTGCTGGTGCTGCTGTCAGCAAGGAAATTTCTCTCCGCCTCGCCAAAATCCGGTCTGCATTTGTCAACCTGCAACATTTGTTGCGCCGTCGTGAGGCCCTTCTTGGTTAAAGGTCGTGTTTACAATGCCACCGTTCTTGTGGTCTTGCTGTTTGGTAGTGGGCCATGACCAGTTCGCGTAGGTGACATACGCCGACTCGCAGCCTTCGACAATGGTTGCTTGAGGAACGTTGCAACAACGTAACTGCTACATTGAAGTCAGACGTGTCTTAGGGAATGCAACTATTCCCTTCAACAATCTGGTTTTACCGTGCAAGCTAAGTTAGCTCGATCATGTCCTGCTTACGTCAGTTGGGCGTTGCCATATCTTGTCATTTTCGTGCAGAACTTGGCTGAAAGAGACCACGCGGTGGTCAGCCATCCATCTGGCGACAGTATACGGAATCGTTGACTCCATGTCTTGCTGCCGTTGGATTCACACATCTGTCTGGTGGGGAACCAAAGGACGAGGAGTACCGGTGGCTGGAAACAGTTCGGGATATGGCGCGCAATCGAAATCGGTGGAAAATCAATGCACATACTTGTTTAAATTCAGATACGTAATGCTTAACAGTTTGAAGATAAAAAAGTAAAACAGTATGTACAAAATAACGATAAAATTCCTTTTTTATTGTAGCACAATAGCTGATGTGTTGCTTACCCTCATCTTGTTTGCCATAATGATGACGTGATGGTTAAACCTCTCTTCTTCCAGTGATTTCCATGGTTTTGTTTGGCTCTATGTATGCTCACTAGACTGTTGCTTATCCATACATGTTTATCAGTCGATTACTTGGTGAAACATATGATACATCGGAACCCCAACTAATACGGGCTGGTCACAAGAGGACCATGTCGTATGTACACTCTAATTCAGCCTGTGAATCGCTCGGGTAATATACACCGCAGAGTTATTCATTGTCGACCACGAAATTGTGTGGAAGATAAATGGATAAGCAAATCTAGCGTGTGCGACTCATCGCACTAGGCGCAGGATGCAACTTTCATTAGACCTCTGCACGACCCCCGGGGTCACACCATAGGGATTTCTGATGAGAAACCAATTCCTCTTCTACCTTTCAGCGCTGTGCATCATCCAAGGCAGGCGTTATCAATAGAATCCGTTTTAGATCAACTTTGTTGCTCCGCCAGCACTTTCAGCTAGCGGTAGCGAAAAGTCTTGTCAGATTCAATAGGCGATTCAATTTACTGTGCATACCGTTTCCATACCACAACTTGCTTGAGCTGGCACTTCTATTTCTATTTTTACTTCTGGAAATTATTCACTCGGATTCCCAGCACTGTGATCTGTATCGCTCCGACTAAAGTGTACTACCATGGATTGACAGCCAGTGCTAATCGGTCCAGTGCTGCTTGGCTAGGGGGATCCTTGTCTCACACCGCTGGTGATACTGAAGGGTGGCGAGAGTTTGCCATAAACCCTCACCCTGCCCGAACTATGTGCGTACAGCGCTTTGATAATGTTTACATATTTATCAGGCACACCTTTCCTCAAGCAGACAGTCCCAAAGGGCACATCGATCGACTGAGTCGAAGGCACATTTTATGTCAAGAAACACGACAACGGTGGGCCGCCAGTAAACATGGCGGTGCTCCAACAATTGACGCAATGTGAAGATGTGGTCGATGCAGCCCCGACCTCGACGAAATCCGGCTTGCTCTTCACGAATCTGGCTTTCACGAGTGCCAGTCAGTCTGTGGAGAATGACAGAGGCAAGCAATTTAGAGGCATTCGAAATCAGACTGATCCCTCTATGATTGCCGCATTCCAATCGGGAGTTTCCCTTGAAAATTGGGACAATGACGGAGCGGTTCCAGTCTGTCGGGACTGTCTCCTGCTCCCAAAGTTTTACTAGCAACTCGTGTAGATCATCTATTAGAGCAGGTCCCCCGAATTTGAAGAGGGCTGGGGGAATTCTATCTGCTCCTGCGGCCTTATGCAATTTCAACAGCCTGATCTCACGTTCGACTTCTGCGCGTGAGGGCGGATCCAAGGAGACGGCCCAAGGAGAAGGGCGCTCAATGCCCGAAAAAGAAAGCGATAACTCAGGTTGGTTAAATTGCCTTGCAAAGTGTTCAGCCCAACGCTCCAAGCGTTTTGACAGGCTGTGGATCGGCTGCCCCCTCTCGTCGCGTATGGTCTCGCTAACACCAGGTCTCGTGCTGCCTGTTTCCCGTATCAGACGGATTAACTTACGATAATTACCAACGGCAGCGGCTGTTTCCATCTCAGAGACACGATGAGACCACCAGGTTTCGCGGTCCTTCTTCAGGCTAGCACGTAGTTTTGCCCTGAGATTTTTGCGAGCCTCCTTGTATTCGCTTCCAGCCGGAATACGTCGGCGAGCATCCATAAGTTCCAGAGACTGTGTAGAGACCCAATGTCCGGTTTGGCAATTTGCTTTGCCACATGAAGACATGCTGCTAATAGCAACGCTTGACGAATATGCGACCAGTGATCTTCAACGGTGTTTAGTGGGCGCTTACTCAGCCCAGATGTCAGCGCACTTTGGTACACATTCAGAACATCTGGCTTCGCCAGCTGGCTGGTGTCAATCCGTTCACATCAACGTTGCGGACGTCCACCGAAACGCACCAGGAGGTCGGCACAGACAAGTGCGTGGTCAGAGTCCACGCTCGTGCTCCAAATCGAGCGACAGTTTTGGACACAGCCTCTCCAGCGGTAACTGATCGCGATATGATCGATTTGCGTCCATGGCTGGCGCGAGGCTGGTGGCCGCCAAGTCACGCTTCTGCGGGTGCTGTGTCGAAAGATAGTGCTCGCGAGAAAGAGGCGAGCATCTTCACACAGCTGTAGCAATCGCTCACCATTATCATAACGCTAGCCTACAATGTTGGCCGCCCATAAACCAGCTAATCTAACGGCGCACATTCTACTGTTTACTGGGATCCAATCAATGCTCCTTGCAGGCGGGTTTCTGATAAACAGCAAATATCGATCGATAGGGTCTCTAGTGTGCGGGCAAGTGCTGCCTGTTGGCCAATCTGCAGCAAAAGTGCGCACGTTGAGGCATGCCAGTCTTAGCGAGACGCGAGGACTCCAAAGGGAAACGGATGAACTGACGTTGTCCGCTTGGTTGAACATGGACTTGTCGACTGGATTGGAGCGAGGCCCTGCGATTGTGTGTGATTTGAAATTAGAAGACAAGCGACTATTGAAGTAAGCTGGGGGAGGGCCAAGAATTGGGGGATTGAAAATGGGGGGATATAAGTAAAGTTGGAGCGGGACGATAAGGATGAAGAAGCACAAGAAGGGGTATAAGAAGACGGGAAGGCCGTGAGCAGTAGCATCCAGACCCCTATCCACCCTGCTCGATGCAGCAGATAGGGCGCCGTTTATTATCCTCTGCGACGGCCAGAGCATCAAGAAATTGTTGTAGGAAAGGTTCATTGTATTGCGTGGGCAGAATACTATCAGGTTGCCCAGGCCTAGACAGGAGAACGATTAGGGTTCTCAACCAAAGCCTTTGGTTCAAAAACCTTACCGCAAGGCAGCGGGTTTTGGCACTGGACTACAGAGCCCGTTTTATGAAATGAGGAGCCACCCCCATTCCAACCCCCAACCTGGAGGACCAGGAGGCTGAGTTTGTCTGGCCTCTAACCATTGACCAATCTGGTATGAGGGTTGACCAACAGCGTTGTTAGGATCCTTGCTGACACACGTGGTTCATCTCATGCCGCTCACTGTACGACGTACGGTCCTGTCTACTCATGATTTAACTTAGCTGTCACTCCTGACGCAAATAAGCCAGATCGCCCATCTCCAAATAAACAACATTGACTTTCTTACCGTTGTACTCATTCTGCTATCCGTGAGTGTTCATCGAGGAAGCACGCACAGAACGGTTTGTCTAGTGAAGCGAATCGGGTAGCGTGCTAATGTACTCTAACATCGACGGGTGCAACTGCTGCGAAACAGGTAGTTGAACATCTGCAAGTCACTGATTTGAATCTGCCTAGACGCGCGACCTCCCAGAACCCCTAGGCCGTGCGCGACTGACGGGTGTCTCGTTGTAGCGAAACGTCAGTGCGGTGCAACGGCGTACTGCTGTTGCGTATTTTTCTTCAACCATCTTATCTGTAATTTTAACAAATACTGGCTCTCCTAAGAGTTACTTTCCATCACTTTCATCTGTGAGAGCATGCACCGATGCAATGTAGGGACAATGCATTCGCTTGCCCGATTTTTTAGCACACAGTCAACTGTTTACGGGACGCTCCAGAGCAGAGTTCTGTTTACACTTCCTATGTACAGCACGTTGTTTCACGACCACCAACTACTCACTATTCTTCCGACTCGACAACCGTGTATCGGAGATGATCGATCACGTTATCAGTTTCGACAACCACATTGGAGTACACAGATTACTAATGTAACTACTGTGATCCAGCTGGATTAGGTTAAACTTCTCTCGTATCAGCACGATGTTATACTGTTTAGAATGCTGCGTCTTTGAGATTAACGCCTTCATCGCAGCTGAATTCCTGAGATGCAGTCTGGAGCCGTTCACACATATGTAGGCAGCTGTGATCCGACAAAATATGTGGTCCAGCATAGCGCCTTTAAATTGTTATGTTGATTTTATCACCCGCTTCTGGTTGGGGCTATATATGATTTTGTAATCAAACAAACAATTTCCATATATATGCACTTGTTTGATCCGTTTCGAATCGCGTTACTATTTGAAAGTTTTGATTCGGACGATGGCCTAATGCACAAAAGTGCTCTCACCTTAGTCCGCTGGCATCAACAAATGAAGTTATTCCTTTTTGCGCACTTGGTGAAATTGCGATCCTACACTGAACATTGTTCGTGGTCCTTCGAACATTGTGAGACATAAATCACAGGTCTCATGCTTCATCCTATCAAAGTGTAGGCCTTTAGGATAGTCCGATCTTAGTATCGCTCATTACTTTTGAATCAATTAATTTTTGTGCTTATTGGACGAAGTGTTTAGTTGAGGGCTCACTGTTGTATGTCGGCGCATTACTTGAACGATAAATAACCTTGTCGCAGAGACAGTTTGGTCGTGCTTACATTAATGACTCTAAAAAACAATCTGTCTTGCACGACAGTGTTCATCAAACCGTTGTAGAGATTACAAGAGCGTACCATAGTTTTCAACTTGGTAAGAATCGATGGATTCGTTTGGGAATCCATTTCTAATGAAAGCAGATTTTTTCAGACTTCACCGAAAATCTTGAGAACTGTCTCCATATTGTTCAGATCGTCGCAAAGCATCATCTACAGCACACTATGCATGTCATTTTCGATTACGTGTCTAGTCACAGGCTTCCGGCACATCAGTTATTCGTTTAAACGCGCCAAAGCTCAAGAATGTATCCATTTCCTTTTCTTTACTCTCCAGCCGCGCGCTAAATATTACTAGTCAGTGCTCAGTTAGGAAACCGCTTAAACTTCAATTAGATGCTCCATCTCGTTTGCCCACCTGTAGCCTTAAGGATTACAAGCTACCTTTTAATCCGAGGGCGCGGGTTCCAGCCTGCGTAGAGGACCAAGCGACCTTTCCCAGTATCCTTAGCCCACGTGCGATTGGTGTTGGTTGCGCTGCAGCGAAGCGTCGGCACTGCGTACTGGCGTACCGCTGATGTCTTTCTGATGAGCTCTAGGCAGGGAATGAGTGCTATCTATTGCATCCACCGTGACTTTCACTGATATCATGCTGCAAAAGCCAATGAGCATTTCACCGAACTTGCGTCTCATTTGTATGGGAACTTCGAGTGCTGATGTGCAGCGTTGTCATGCTAAACTTACGGGGAGTTTCGACTGATCTTATTTGTGCATTAAAGCGGTGAATAACCTAATTGCCATACATGCACATCCTTCTGTTCTGTATAAAACGATATCTGGGGATTCCTACGAGTTACTCTTCCGCCCACCGACTTCTAGCACACGTAGTTCGAGATTATCGTGTTTCTCTTCTCCTTTCTACCAGGACACTTTCATGATGATGGAGGAGGGCGTGTTATGCTTGGTCTTTAGTCGCGACTCCGAGATGCTTGCTTCTGGCTCTAGCGACGGAAAGATAAAAATCTGGCGGATTCAATCTGGTCAGTGTTTACGCCGTTTTGAAAAAGCCCACAGTAAGGGCGTGACCGCGGTACAGTTCTCTCGTGACTCCACCCATCTCATCTCTGCCGGTTTCGATCACAGCATTCGGTGAGTCACTATCTGTGTTGCGTTTCGTTACAATTTGTTCTCTCCATTGCATGAGTTAGCGTTTTGTTCAAAGGTCAGTTGTTTCCTTGGATATCTTCAATTCCCTGGCCATTGATTACATGCCAACGAGTATCCAGATCTTTTAACGATACCGGATCCTGATTTGAATTCTACACACCATCTACTTTTGGCTTGTGGCTCATGACTGGATGTCTGTAGGTCGTATGGGTAGTTTCTAGCGTTATGCTTTGTATCCGTCTTAGTACCTATTTACCTGCGGCCTCTGTCTGTTTAGCTCATTCTCATCAACCACCGAAGTTTGGTGGACCCAGTTGCCACAACTCTCTTCGTCATGAAAACACTCACACCGAGGCTTCTCTACGTTGTGCAACGATACTACACGCTACGTAACAACGCACTGACGATGTCACCTCGATTGTAACAAAATTGCCAAGCTCGGCGAACAATTCAACTGTTATCTGAACAACCTGAGCTACCAGTTTTCATTTCTATAGCCAACAATACATAACAACGGTAAGCAAATGAAGCCGAATGCGCGTAAGATGCGGATACAATAGAATCAAGAAGAAGTACTTTAAATTAATCGGGATGGGATGAAGATTGGCATCTGGATGCAAGAAACTGAATGCGCCATGTCTGACAGCGCTTCCAACCACTGGTGCAGACCATCCCGAGGTCCGAATTCACGTACCAGCCTGACCAAGGTTATCAGGTAATTTCTCAGTGCCATTCCGCAACGTCATGGACTGGCCACCTCGAACTTCGTCCAAAATGGCGCAGCCAAGGCGTATAATGCACGCCGAGGAAGTCGATCAACAGGCATCCGACACAATGGCCGGCTGCTAGCTCTCCGGAACGATGTCCATCCGTTGCTAGTGGCTCAGCTGGCGTGCCTCTGTTGCGTTTTTCTTTTTTTTTTCTCATGTACTGCAGCACAATAGCTGAGGTGTTTTCCCACCTCTAGCTAACTTGTATACTATTAATGATAATGTGGCATACGTAGGACATACCCCAACCATCGTAAACAGTACAACTTTAACCGGTAATTCAGTGAGGCACCAGAAGGCTTCTTACGAAAAAAAACAACCGGCGGATCTCAACATGGCTCACTCTGTGTTCCCACCAGATGTGAACAATACCGGTGGTTAAACACGACTTGGCGTTTATGTTTTAGCATCAAGCTCCTCCCAGGTGATCGCGCAACTGGCTTTGATTACGCTGATGATATCGCTTTGCCTTGGTGATGACTCACTTGGTATACACGTGATCCTTGACCGACTGGCAGTTGAAGCGTCTAGACATGGTATGTGCTTCACCCCCTCCAAGTGCAAACTGCTGTTACCTGGCTGGCAATCACTCCCTCCTCAGCTCACCAGCGAAGTGACAGGCAAATCCGGGCAAGGATGCCAACAACCATTTATTTATTTATTTGGCTGGTGTCTCCGTGACTGGATTTTCCTGTCACTGCTACCGGACGCCTTCGCTTACATAGGGACCATGGATGGCTTGCGCTGCATCACCCACAGTTCCACCCACACACCCCATATTCAGTGCAAATCCGAAAGAATAAGACCGGGAGTCATGTGGATGGGAGCCACGTTTCATCAACGGAGCCGGCCCACACTCCTACACAGGCAAACACGAACACGCTGTAGTTGGGGAATCAAGCGCACACAAGGCGGTGGCTAGACCGTAGTCCGCTCCACACTGAGTGCATGGAACCGCTCTTTGAGCCTAGCACGGCCACAAGGACCGTGCACCCCGTCCCCTCCAGCAACGACCAACTGTCTCCTGGAGCCAGTATGAACGAGGTAGTGGGTAATAGACAGATAGGCACCTTGTCAACATGCACATCAAGCGCAGCCACACCGGGGATATCAAGCAACAGCCATACACTTTAAACGACAAGATGAAATAAAATAAATCCAATAATGCATACAGACACGGTGGCATAACTCTTCCCTAAATTGCCATATGAAGTAAGTTGGTTAGCAAAGAATCCACGATAGGTAAGAAATGTCCACAAATTACTTAAAAATGCTACGAACACAAAAAAATTTACCGAAGATAAGCGCAATTAGCATTAGCAACGTGGCCAGTTAATAGAACATTGTTCAGGTAGGCAGAACAAACCAAATAAAGTGGAATGAAATTTATCCAGCTTAAAAAGACCTAGTTTAAGTGTAAGTTGGTTTAGCCCAACTGCGGTGAAGAAGCATCAAGAATGCAACATCAGCCTCAGCATGGGGCACACATACATACATGGTTGGCGGCATCTGGTTTCGGATTTGCCTGTCACTGTGGCCAGCTACAGGACGCCTGCGCCTACAGAGGGACCATGGGTGGCTTGCGCTGCCCCACCCACAGCTCCAACCACACACCCCATATCCAGCGTAAACCCGAAGGAATAAGACCGGGAGGCATGTGGATGGGAGCCACGTTTCATCAACGATGCCGGTCCACACTCACTCAACAAGCAGAGCAGAAGCATACATGCCTATTTGGGGAAGCATGCGTACCAGACATACACAAGGTGGTGGTTGGGCCATACCCCGTTCCAAAGTGGATGTATAGAACGACTCTTTGAACTTAGCGCGGTCACGAGGGCCGTGCGCCCCTCCCCAGCAAGAACGAGCTGTCTCCCGGAACCAGTTTAATCTAAATAGCGGTTTTTCGACAGGTGGGCACCTTGTCTACATTCCCGTCAAGCGCGACCACACCGGGAATATCAATCAACTTTACCTTGGTGGTAAACCCATCCACTGCACTGAGGCACCCCGTACTCTAACACTGAATTTTGGTTAGCAATTTGAATTCGTAATGCCCAGATCACGAAGAAGTGCAAAATTCATTTTAAATCCATTCACGATGCGTGAACATAAACTACACTTGTTCAAGGCCTGCGTTCGCCCTGTACTAGAATAATACCGCTCGATTATTTTTACAAGCCGCAGGAAACGCGACCGCATGTGCCTAGAAAACGCGCGGCGATCATTCACCAAGACCCTCTTTGACTTATCATCAAACTTAACCACTGTCGGCGTTGTAAGGTGCTGCGACTGGAGCCACTGTGACTAAGACGCATGAAGCTAGGATTAGCATTCCTATTCGATTTGACTCACACCCATATCACTATTCACTTCAAGCGAGAACGTCGATCGCAATTAGGAATACCAAAAAGATATTGCTGACGTTAAAAATGAAAAATTATGTTCGAAGATCCGGATCAGGCTTCCTATTGAAATGCGAGCATGCGAATCGCACCCAGTGTTTAGTAGAGCAATTTCAAACTGTCTGACGGTGCACTACGTGTAAACAGCGTTACAACTTAATTGCAATGAAAAAGCCATTTGATTACAAATGTATAGCAAATCTGTTACATTCAATATATTTTCTTGGTCTGGCGCTCCTGAACTGAAAAAAGATGAAAAGTTGACAGAACCCCCTTCACTCTTCTTTACTCGGGAAAGCATACCTCACAGACGCGCCAATAAGTGTGGATTGCAGAGGAATTGCAAATTGAGGTTGCGATTACAATTTTGTCTTCATTCTTCATATTCTGCTTACTCTGCCAAGCCATGCCAACAATTGTGAGCTGAGAATGAAACGCTGACTGTATCTATCCATCTTCATTCACTTTTATCATTCGTTCTTCTCTTACTCGTCTATGCTTCCCTTGTTTTCCTCATGTAAATGTCATTTTTTTAACATTATAACGTCACAACGTGAAAAACGATCAGCGTATTGACAAGTCTTAGTTTACTTTTTTATGATCAGATTTCCATGGAGTTGTACAGATTCAAATTTTCACTTGATTCCACAATACAGTATTCAGCTACTCGATCCTAGTTCATTTTTGTAGCGGATGGAATCCCGTTTGCTGGACCAACGTCAAGCTGATACTTTTGTTGATTTTGGTTTCAGTCGTCTCTTACACCTCAGATGATCTTTTGTTTCTACTGATAAAATATCCTAAATGTAAGAAGGAATTGTTAGCGAACAAACCCGTTTTTAGTGGTTCATCATCAGGCTAATACACCACCAATGAATGACTTAAACGTAAACAACAAATAAGGGTGCAATTTCAAAGCCCAAGATGGTCTGAGTGACGACAGCGATCAAGGGTGTGTGTGGTGTTACCCACACCATGGGTCAGCATTACAAGGAGCCAGGGTAAGGTGAGTGCCTGGACAAATTTCTTTTGCGCACATAGGTCAGCGTCATGAAGCCAAATGACGATCTCTTCGGCAGCTGCCAGTAGGCAACATCTAACCACGTGTGTGACATTTGGGAACGCCTCGTGCGCCTTGATCTGGTGGTTCGAATCAGCCAAATGCGTAGACACTGCGCTTGTTACCGCAGTCACTCCGCTACACAGCCAAGCTTAACAATGTTCCCGGGTTCTCTCGGACAGTCTCCTGGCATTCCGTCCGATATATCTTGATCGACGCGAATAAGAGGAAGAGGATCCTGTTCTTAGATTCCTGATGGGAAATTGGTACTAAACTGAAGCCGAACCGTAAGCTTACCGCGTAGTAGGTTTGACCAATAGGTTCCACTATCTTGTCCCCTTTGAACGGTAACGACATGTAAACCGGTTTCCTTCCCGCTGAAATCAATTGTGCCTTCGTTTCTCGAGGCTCCATATTTCTCATTCATCGTGTATTAGCCTGATGATGAACCACTGAAGACGGGCTTGTTCGCTAACATTGTCTTCTGAGGCTTTTTGTTTGTTATAGGGTTGTATTGTCGACTATTCAATTTGACTCTCGTGCTTCCTTTATCGTAGGATTCATGGTCTGAAATCAGGCAAACTGATCAAGGAATTTCTCGGACATACCGCGGTCGTCAATTCGGTTGGATTCACACCAGACGGGCACCATATAATTAGTGGCAGCTCTGATGGTTCGGTGCGCCTTTGGTCCGTACGGTCCGGCGAATGCACAAACACATTCAAAGTGCGTTTTTACTTCGAAATTTCTCATCGTTTCTTCTATTATTTGCCTCACTCCTGGGTCATTTGTGGCTAAATTTGTCACCCTCCGGTCTACACGTCTCCTGCCTTCATCTTTCAAACTTCCTCTCGTACTAAGTGACCGGAAATTGTCATCTCCACACTAACCATCGTTGCTTGTCGTCCTCCTCCACTGTTCCATTCTCTTCTCGTGTTAACTGACAAGGGACGTCTACTTTTCTTGTAGCCGATGATATGTGCGACAGCTTTTCTAGTTTGCATTCTCAAGTATGCCACCGCTCCACTTTTATGTCCATACTCTTTTATTACTTGAGCTGTAGCGATGTGCTTTATCCTCTTGTGCTTGACGCACAATGCTGATGCGTACCACACCTGTTGCACCAGTTGGATACTCTCAAACGGCTAGTTAAAGTATGACATCTGCATGTTTCTTCCTTCCCTCCGCAATCTCGTAGGCCATTTCCGGACTGGTTGGTCATGAAGTCGCCATTCACACGGTTCTCATGATGCCGAGAAACGCGGATCAATTTGTTGTCGGAAGCCGATCTAACACTGTGGCCATAATGAATATGCAGGGTCAGGTAAGCTACGTTCGTTTGACTGTTCAATTCACTACTACTACTTTCAGTTTCATGCGTGCGACTCTACTGTGTCATTAGATCAGGGTTATGCCCTCTCGTTCATGGTCTTACTGTGGACCTGATGCCATGTGTGAAAGGGGTGTTGAAAAGCTTCCTTCCGGACGGTGCCGTGTATAACACATTGCGCCGCGGGTCCTTTATGATTATCTTCTTTGTTCGACTGGGTTGGTAGCTCCGTACTTTATCATGATTCTGAGAAAGATCTCCAAGAATTCTGTAAACATTTTACCTTCATTGTTGTCTAGTCTTTCTGGTCGCGTCGCGGTTTGTGGCGAGTTGTCGAATGCCTTTGCGTACATAAATCAACCACGCCATGGTTATCTCATTTCCCCACATCTAATCGCTATCATTGTTGACTCCATGATGTTACGCTGTAGAATCGCGCAATGCGGACGCTGCAGCACAACCGAAAATCCTGGGTTGACGCGCGCTGTCCATCGTTCAGCGGGCATCATTTAACTCAGCACGACCGCCATTTGAGCTATCGGTCGCAATTATCAATGCAATAGATGTCGAGCTTAAGATAACCTTCATGTTCACTCACAGCGATCACGCTCTCCATGTTTAACCGGTCGAATTCGAGATGATGAGCTTTTGTAGAACTCTTCTCAATCTGCCTCTCTACTAACACCTGTGGGAGCGTTTGTCGAAACTACCACGAGAAATCATTCTTCCTTTCATCGTTCATTTGCACCGATTGAACCAATTCGAACTACATATTGGGTCATGTGCGTTATCGCTTTCTACTAGAGTCGCAACGGGGGTTTGGTGCGCCACCACTTGAGTTTGGCGTAGCAATACTGTCGCCCCAGCTGTTACTCTCTATTTGTATATCGAACAAGAAGCACTTTTTTGGTAATAATCGTGTTTTCTCTACATCGAGCTTCGATGAAAATTTGTCTCTCCTTCAGCGGTGTTACCGCGTGCAAATTACGTCGCGAAGAGGAGTCTCAGTGTGGACGACCCTTCGCGAGGTCGTCATCGCCCATACCCAGCGTGGTGGGAACAGGTGATTTATAAGTCTCTTTTGTGGGTTCCTTAATAGCGCTTTAGCGAACTTAGATGGAAAACAACCTGACTGGACACGATCCTTGTAAAATACAATGCGTACGCGTTTCATCATTATCTCGCAGCGCAAAAATAGCAATCGATCCAACACCTTCGCAACGTATACGGGCAGTCTTCGCTGGCAATCAATAAGGCTCTGTTGATTGCGGTAAACTGGCCGGTATTGTGCGCTCAAAAACAACTGAAGTAGTCCATCAGATTGACGTGATCTTGATCGCTCAACTTTGATTTGCCCTTATAATTTCCACATGTACCTACGTTACTTTATCACCCAAATGTTGTATTGCGTTTGTGACTGACGAGAGCAATCAAAGTATTAACCTATCGCAACTTTTGTCTTCTGTCTGCGTTTACCCAGTGGGTAAATGGAGCATAGTGTTTCAGATTTCTCAAGCGAAGACTCCCCACATATGTTGCGATTACTATCTTTGCGCTGCAAGATAGTGATGGGACGCGTACGGGTTATATTTTGCCTGATTTGTGTCCAGTCAGGTTGTTTTCCATCTTTTGATTGTGTCGACTAAAGTCGTTCACCCAGCAAGTTATCTATGCGATATCTAATTTCTGGTTTCATCTCTCACACGACTGCCAAATTTAGTCCGAACTAACGATCGTCTATGTAGATCTTGTATTTATTTGCCCGCACTGAAGTGCTGTTTCATCAGCTGTTCACTGGGTTCCATCTTTTGGAATGCAGCTTCTGCGTATCCATCGGGACTTACTCTGACAACTTAGCTACCACTGTCCACTGACTCAATGTTCTCAGCGACACCAACCGTATGATCTTCGTCATCGACGTCTTAGTTTGGTAATCATAGATACATTGGGGACCTGCTATCTTGTCTGCACTTTTCGGCGATAAAACACGCACTAAGTTATGAGAACTTGGTTTCCTTGGTAGTTTGACTGATGAATTTAAATGTGGTTTCTCTTTGCTTGGAATGTGCTACTCATCGGATCATGGCATTACTCTCATCCATCGCAGCATCATCCATGTTTAAATACATTTCGGTTCATTGTCTTCACGGTGCGTCGTTTCCCAATTCTTCTTTATGTTGCATTCATCAATTTCGAGGTGCCACTTAGTCCTTGTTCGAATCGGCACGATTTATTCGGATTAATTGTGATCAGTTTTGATGGCATCCCCAACCGTTCGTATGTTTCCGGCCTAGGGCTAGCATTTTTATCACTGTTTCTCTCTTCCCCTTGGAGCTTCCAGCTACCACACTCTGTTAGCTTGGACACTTCTGCTGCACTACTTCCTTCTGATACATACTGGCTCGATTCCAGTGTTGTCCACACTATTTACACATCCTATGGTCGACTAGCTTGAACCATGTGACCAAAACGGTGGTATTCAATCGGTATCCTTTACTTGTCGTTGTCCTCGCTCTTCAAACCTTTAGGTGGTGCGTAGTTTCTCTAACGGCAAACGTGAGGGTGGGGATTTCATCGACTGCACCGTCAGCAGCCGTGGTGAGTGGATCTATTGTGTGGCCGAGGACCGCCTTCTGTATTGTTTCAACGTTTCCAGCGGTGGCACACTTGAACGCACTATGCCTGTAAGTTTCGTGAACACCCTTGTCTTAACATGCCCTTCATTTAGCATATGTTTTCAAGCTCTCTTGTTTGTCCAACTTATTGGCTTTATTTTATTATGATTTTCTCTAATCGGCTAGACTACTGTGTTCAAAATCAGCCTTGCACTCTGCCTTTCTTACATAATTCTGCACGCCTCGGACTTAGGGTGTTCCCGTTCCACAGCTCCCATTTACGAACGGCCGTTATCTATAGGTGTGCTAACCACCTTTTCCTTAAGGTCAAAATAGCCGGACAAAGCTTGTTTTCTTTCTGTGTCCCGTTTACGGCCGGAAACTTACTACTCGTTGTGCCAAACTAATGTTCTCTGATCCCACCATTCAGCATGTTCTACCGCATTTGCTCTTCATTGGCTGCGTGTTCCTCGTTGTTTTCATCTTCATCACAGGTACACGAAAAAGAAGTTATTGGATGTACCCACCACCCTCATCAGAACCTGATCGCGACTTATTCAGAGGACGGTTTTCTTCGGTTGTGGAAGCCCTGATCCATCTGTAGCGCACATATAATATATATATATATATATATATATATATATATATATATATATCTTATTTCTCTATACGCTGTTTCATTATTTGGCTCTCCTACTGTACCGTTCATTCTTGGGGTGCTTGGAGCCCGTCTACCATTGTCTTCATGTTACCAATGCCATCAACTTCTCGAAACCATCTGTGGTTTTTTTTTCTCCACTGACTAAATTCTAGGCACAACAAATCTTTAACACAAAACACCAATCTTAACTTGTCGTAGCAGAACAGTAAATGGAGTAATAATCCGAGTTCGTTTTGAAATCACCGAGTGAGCAATACTGAGCTCCGTCAGCCGATGTTTTCCAAGAGACCTCGTGGTCTTTCACTAGAGCTTCCTTTAAACTTGAACCACTTAGGTTGACTAAACCACGTCTTCCATGTGCCTGTTGACCACCTTCCATAGTGTGCCTTAGATTGCTGTCGATGCACCAAGTTTGGCGAAACTTCTTGGGATCCAGTCGGTTACTTGGCACAAAGGCATGAAGCAATTGCTCGAAAGACATGTCCAGTCCGGTGCGTACCGTCTTCATGGATGGGGGTCTCGGGATCATCCACATCAGTGGTTGGAGACGCTCACGGACATGGTGCAGTCTGTGGCGCTCTTTTATTCGCTTTCTTGCACCTGACTATTAGTACTCATTTTATCCTCAGTCACTGTTACTCTATTCTTTCTTAACGCCCTCTACTTATCATTCTGTTTGTGTTGTCTCATATTTCGCAGCAGTGCAATATGTTGTTATCCTGGAGAGGTGAGTCACGGCAGCTAGCTCCATCACACTTCGGTGTCCGGATCACAATATTTGTTTACCTGGACTGTTCTTGTTGGCCTAATCGTGTCCTACCCTTGCACAATGCTACAACTAGGTCACATGCGCGACCCAGTCAGCATGCAGCTCAAAATCGATATATTGTTAAAACATTCCGTCAGCTGAAGAAGAACTAGGTTATCAGCCACCTGCTGACACTAAACACTTTCCACACCCACCCGGAGTGACCCTGGGGCCTGCGTTGGCAGTTCTACAAAAAGCGATTGGCAACCGACCACCCAGCGTTCAGCACAGACTCTCACCTGAAATTCGCATCTACAAACACACTCCTAACTTCTGAGACCCTCACCTGCTTTTGTACCAATGCACGATGTCTTCCCAGTACGTCAACCGAGGTTGGTACTCGTCAGGTCTCAAAGCTTTGCGGCATCGTCATGGTAATCAAAACATGGCAGAATACTGAGATCACTAATGCTGGGTCGGCTCTACCTGGCATCGTTTTTCTACGAAACGATCGACCTGGCAGAGGAAACGGGATAATTTTGTGTCACCAATCTGACTTGCATATAGATATTACCGACGGTCCAGAAACGCGAGTTGTCGATTCTCTTTGGTGCCGTCTACACATGAGAGTCGGCGAGGTGTGTTTACTAGCCATAGTTTATCGCTCTCCAATGTCCACCTTGCAAATGGACCCCCGCCTAGTTTTTGCAATGAAGCGTGTCCTGGTACGGTCATACAGTCACGTCCTTCTGATGAGGGACTTCAATTTGCACACAACCGATCCAGCGCATTGAGGCTGGACTTTACCGCGGTGCGATAGTTTGCGCGCCTCAACGACCTATTGAGCTGTGCTGGATGGTGCCTCTTGCATCTCCGGTCATTCATATCACATTGATCAAAGGTTAGAGACCAGAAAAATTCAGCATCCAGGTTGCGGTTGGTGTGATAGTGGCAGAACGGGAATCTCGGATTAGGTAAGAGCAGGCTGATTTCCGCCCAGGACGTGGCTGTATAGACCATATATTCACCTTGCGGCAGGTGCTAGAGCAGCGCCACACATACCGCAGACCGACAATAGCTATGTTCCTTGATTTCAAGAGTGCGTTCGATTCAGTCGATCGATCGATTCTGTTCGAAATACTTGCGCGGAAAGGTGTTCCCACGAAATATATCAACATGCTTCGTGCTCTCTACTCGAACACTACAGGTCGCGTCAGGGTCTACGGTGTCCTATCGGATAGCTTTCCGACCACAAGTGGCGTTCGTCAGGGTTGTCCGATTTCCCCATTTTTGTTCAATTTCGCCGTGGATTCTATCATGGAGTGTTCCCTTGCGGAATCTCAAGATGTAGGCGTTGAAGTGCTGCCTGGTGAAAGGTTAGTTGATCTAGATTATGCGGACGATATCGTCTTGCTTTTCGACGATGTTGGGGCGGTGCAATCAACCCTGAATAGCGTGTCCAGAGTGGTCCCATTATTTGGTATGCACTTCGCACCTTCAAAGTGCAACGTGTTGCTGCAGGATCACCAGCCACTTGATGACCTCTTGACGCTTGCTAACGAAGAACTCGAGGTGGTTGATCGTTTCACTTATCTTGGCAGCTGCATCAGCAACTGACGTCAGCTCGCGCATTGCAGAGGCAAGCCTTCTTGAACCTGCGGCATCTTTGCGACAGAAGGGAATTTCTCATCGTGTGAAAGGCCGTGTATACAAGGTCACAGTGAGGGCCGTTCTGCTCTATGGTAATGAAACTTAGCCCCTTCGGCCTGAAAATCTGAGGCGCCTTCAAGTCTTTGATCATCGTTGTCTGCGAAGCGTTGCTGGTGTCGGATAGCACCAGAGTGTCCGCAACGATGATATGCGTAGGCGAGTACTAGGTGGTGATAATCATGCTAGCTCCCTAGAACAGCAGATAGCACTAAATCAGTTGCGTTGGCTCGGGCACGTGCTATGTATACCTGGTCACCGCTTATCTAGGAGGGCCTTGTTTAGTCTGCCAGGTGTAGGGTGGCTCAAGGCTCGAGGTGGACAGAAGTTGACTTGGCAGCGTGAAATGAAGTCGCTGGCGAGCAAACTGGGTGCCGTTGGTCCGTCTCGCCTTCCGGGTTGGAGTCCACCTGACTCGCCTTTTGCTTGGCTCGAGACTTTACAGGACATGGCTCGCAGTAGACACCAGTGGCGCGTCTGCTGCCGTCTCCTAATCGGACTGCCTATTTAAAGTATGTTTGGTGCTGAGTTATCTGCGGGGTAATGGCTGATTATGACTCGTGGCAGTGAAAGCCGCGAGAAAGCTGTCTCGCCGATGCCGCCTTATCTTAGCACGATAACCAGCTGTTTGTGACAGTATGTTGTCTACACAAGGTGTAGGCGCCTTGACTCTGAATGTTTGCTTAGGACATTAAGGTTTTCAGGTGATTCCCCCTTCTCCCCATCTTCTAATTCTTTATTTCATAGGTCCTCATGGTTGTATGGCAGCGAAGCATCAGTTCAAATGGCTGTTGTACTGCTGTTGATGATAACGGTGGCTCCTTAAAACATTGTTCGTACCCGCTGTGAGTGCCAGTAGATGAAGTATTGCACTCTATAAGCCTAGTCTCACACACACAGCTTGATTCCCAAGGCAAAAGAAGTAAAACTTGTAGCGGAAATCGTAAACCTGGTTCTATAAAAGTACATTTAAATTTACATCGGTGACTTACGACTAGGTTTGTAAAAGTGACCTCAGTGTTGCTTATCAGTGCACTGAAACAATCCCAGCAGTCTATGTTCGTGGTCAGGTGTGAGATGGACAGCAGCGACCAGCACGTCAACTGTGAAGTGCGTGATTATGAGCCATTGGCCGGTGTTTCGATTAACCACAGCGATCCAAATAAACAAATGTCACCGTCGTGCTTTATACTCCGTGTGATTATACACAAAGGGCATACTAAGGCTGTATGGAATATATACATATGCTGACGAGTGGGAAAAGAAGGATAACAATTGCAATTCACACCCGCTGTCATGCGGTCAGATTTTTGAACCGAAAGCCTGTGCAACCCGACAGTATCCCACTCTGTTAAACGGGCTCGCTCAGAGCTAGATAGTTTGACATTCGTGACTGACGCGCCTCGTGACTGTGTTTGTCCCACGCACGACAGCCGTTCAGAGCTAGACCGCTCACCATTTATAACTATGTCCTTTCATCTGTTTGGCTTATTGATCTTTTTGCAACCCGGTTGCTCAGCTTTGTCAGTTTTTCAATACAGCTCGTCCCGCACGGTGGTGTTCTTGCTTCCCTTTCGGAGTGGGTTCAGTTACAGTCAGACGTTATAATAGACTGGCGACGGGGAACCATGACGGTCCCTTTGGAATTTCTTCAAGAAATGCTGTCCAGATAGCAAGCACAGTTTGAGGCGTCGCAGCAGTGCGTAATTGAAACATTGACAATACGAATGTCGTTACAGTCAGCATCTACGGATTCAACGATTTCCACTGCAGACAAGCTGGCGCATAGTATGGCAGAATTTCATTACCAGCCGGACGATGACCTCACTTTCGAAGCATGGTTTCGCCGCTATGAAGACTTATTAAAAATTGATGGGCGTGAGCTAGGCGATGCAGCTCAGGTACATCTTCTTTTGAGGAAATTGGGTCCACAAGAGTATGAAAAGTACTCTAATTACATTCTACCCAAGAACCCACGCGATATATCATTGGACAACACTTTGAAACACTTGACCAGAATTTTCGGCCCCAACACTTCACTTTTCCGATGTTTTCAAGTTGTTAAACATAAGGAGGATGGTTTTGTGACTTATGCATCTAGTGGTAACGGAATGTGGACGTTTTCAGCTTAGCACACTCACAAGTGATCAGTTTAAAGCACTCATTTTTGTTTGCGGATTACGTTCTCCAAAAGATACGGAGATTCGAACACGTTTGTTATCTCGGTTGGAGTTTAATCCAGAAGTCTGACTACAGGAGCTGGTACAGGGATGTGAACGTATGTTGACACTCAAGCATGACACAGAAATGATCCAACGACACAGCGAGTCTTGTGTGGTGGATGTTCATAGTATTCCGACACGCCCCAGGCCATCGCACAATTCAGTACGTCTCTCCGACTTCGCAAGACGAGGCCGCCCGCGTAGTGCTTGTTGGCATTGTGGTCAGTGGCATTTCGCTCGATTTTCTGAGTTCAGACGATATATTTGCAAGCGTTGTGGGAATATGGGACATAGGGAAACCAGGTGTTTGCAGGGAGCCTCTGGAAGACCCTCACGAACCTTCGCCAAAATTCCAAGTTTTCGACGTTGCGTTTCAAATGTGGTGTTTGTAACCACTAGCCCGAACTATCAGTCACTGCGGAAGTATGTTACGATTGTGATAAACGGTGTTTCTGTCCGGCTTCAACTGGACACGGCTTCCAATATTACAATAATCTCTGAGTCGACATGGAACAAGTTCGGTAAACCCGGTGTTATAACTCCCGCTTAGTAGTAAGAAGACAGAATTGACACTGCTTGAAAACGTTTACTTGCACAACTGATGTTACAACCAACTGTCAGGGAAAGCCGTTAACTACACACTTGGTCGAAACCAATCGATGCTCACGTGCCATATGGTTGGCTGAAAGTTCCAAGCTAACATACAAACACACGCGCTGGAATCGATCGATTTTCACGTGCAGTCTGTGTGGCTGACATCCGTGATCTCTCTAACACCCTCCTCGGTTAAAAATAAATTGTTACACATAAGATCTTTTGCTCGGAATGACACTGAGTCGCTGAATTGGGGGGCGTGTACGTGTGGAATGTCTTCGTTCAAGTTCCACTTCTGTGCTCACACCAACGCGTTGCTCTGGTTGTGGTTCCATTGGCTTAGGCAAAGCAAATGTATCTAAAAGAATGTGTAAGGGAATCTCTGTAGTGTCATTTTGCTTAACCTGTTCGGGTGTATAACGATGTTTGATGTGATTCACATGACGTGTAGTCAATCGGTTTTGACATTCCACTTCATACAGGACATTTCCTTTTCTTGCTTTGACAATTCTGGAATCCAACGTTTATGTGTATCCCTGTAGTTGTACACAAAGACTGGGTCACCGGGATGAAAATATCTCATGCGAGTACCGTGCTTACGATTGAACTGATCTGCCATTTTCTGGTCACACTCATTAGTCTCCTTTGCTGGAAACATGGCATCTAACGGTATGCGTAAACGTCGACCAATAAAAAGTTCCGACGGTGATTGCCGGTTTGGGAGAACAGGATTCGGTGTTGAACGATACATGCGTAAGAATACATCCAAGTTTGTAGCAATATCTCCCTCTCCTTTAAGTTTAAACAGAGCACGTTTGAATGTATCCACAAATCTCTCAGCCTGTCCATTGGACTGGGGATGATAAATGGGACTACGTATATGTTGTACACCCATGGATTGACAAAATCGGTTGAACTCGTTCGATGTGAATTGTGGACCATTATCAGTGACGAGTGTTTCTGGGGAGCCAAACTGTGCGAAATAACGACGAAGAACTGCGATTGTTGAAGCTGTCGTTGGTTGAGTGACACAAACTATTTCTGGCCATTTTGAGTATGAATCAACAGTAGTTGATTTCGGCCAAGGATGAAGGTCAACTTTGATGGGGGCTTTCGCAGCCTGTGCACATTTGGAACAACTACGAACAACGTCTTCAATATCTTTATCAATATTTGGCCAATAAGCATAACATCTGGCAAGTGATTTCATTCGTGTAATTCCCTGGTGTCCGGCGTGAAGCATTTGAATCACTTTTACTCTGAGATTTTTAGGGATCACAATGCGATCTGCCAGCATTAAACAGTCGTTCACTATTGTTAAGGCATCTTTACGTACAAAATATGGTTTAATTTCAGCGTCCGATAGAATTCTTGGCCAACCGTTGCGAAGATATAAAAAATGACTCGTTGTAAACAGCTATCTGACCGCGTAGACTCACAAATGTCATTGTGCGTAACTGGTAAGTTTCGTATGGACTCCTCAAAGATAGATTTTATCTCAGCTTCAACTGATGAAATGACCGTGTCTTCATGTGGCTGCGAATTTGATCTGTTAGCAATCAGGCGCGATAAGGCGTCAACATGGCCAAAGCATTCCGAACGGATGTGTTTAATGGTAAAATCGTATCCGAGAAGTATTGTTGCCCAACGTTGCAGGCGATTTGCGGTGTGAACAGGAATTCCTTTCTTGGTACCAAATATAGACAACAGGGGCATGTGATCAGTGCATAATGTGAATTTCCGACCATGCAACATCTTATGAAACTTTTTGACTGCAAACACAATTGCTAAACCTTCTTTTCAATTTGGCTGTAATTCCGTTCAGTTGTTGTTAGCGTGCGTGAAACATGACTGACCGCTTTTTGCCTGCCATCCGGAAACTGGTGCAAGAGTGCTGCTCCAATCCCGTACTCTGAAGCGTCAGCAGCAACTATGATAGGTAGTTTCGGGTCATAGTGTGTAAGTGCAAGATCAGAAGTTAAAATGCGCTTTATTTCATCAAATGCCGACTGACAAGCTGGGGACCATACCCATTTTGCATTAGTTTTCAAGAGTTCATTTAGTGGCATCCTTAGCGAGTGCATATTAGGGACAAAGTTATTGTAATAGTTAACTAGTCCCAAAAACGACTGAAGTGTTTTCCTGTCCTTTGGAACTTGTACTTTTTGGATTGCCATAATTTTTGATGGATCCGGACGACGACCACTGGCATCAATGATTGAACCAAGATACGAAATTCGAGACATGAAGAACGCACATTTGTCGATTCGCAGCATAAATCCGAAACTCCTGATCCTGTCAAACACTTCATTTAGGTGTGCCTGATGTAGCTCAACTGAAGCGCTTACGATTATTATGTCATCCATGTAAGCCATAGCAAAAGGCAACCCGTTTAGCATTGTGTCCATTACTTGTTGAAAAATTGCCGGAGCACACTTAATTCCAAACGGCAGTCTGTTGTATTGATATAGACCCTTATGAGTATTAATGGTGAGAAACTGTCTTGATTCCTCATCAACTTCGACTTGTAAAGGCATCAGAAAGGTCAATTTTTGAAAATATTTTGCCACCATTTAACTGCGCAAACAAATCATCCGGAATTGGCAATGGGTATTGGTGAGTCTGAAGTGCAACATTTAGTCCAGTTGAAAAATCACCACAAATACGTACTGTGCCACTCGCCTTCTTAACTACCACAATGGGAGTAGCCTTGGTTAGCACGCCCAATTTCTCCAAGCGATTCAGTTCTGCATCAACCAATGGGACGGCTGAGTAGGGTACTGGCCTTTTAGGACGGAATACTGGCTTTGCTTCAGGTGCGACATACAAAGTAGCCCGAACTTTGGTGCACAATCCAAGTTCTGGTTTGAAAACATTAGCATACTTTTCCTGCAAGTTTGCCAAAATATCATTTTTCACTTTTGTATCAACAGTTGCGACATCACTTGAAGGCACATTTCGCATGCTCTGAGTTTGGGAATCACAAATTGAGCTGATTGGAACATCCCATAATTGTAACTCATCTATCCATTCAATGCCTAATAAATTTAGTTCATTTTCTGCTGCAATGTAACATGTTCCACTGCATTTATTGTTTCGAAATGTGAACTCACAGTTTAATTGTCCCAAAAAGGCGATTGGCTTGCCAGAAGCGTTCCGAGCAATACGTTTTGTAACACAGTACTCTGGTTCGCCAATGCTTTTCCAAGTCGAATATGAAATGATTGTTATGTCGGAAGCAGTGTCAATTTGTAAGGTAACTGGTAAATTGTTAATTAATAACGTGATAAACTTTCGGCCATGCCTCCCACGAGAACTGTATGTAGTGGACACTAGATTTGACTGCCTTCTGAATCGGGTTGATTGGTGCTGCTTGAACAAACGGACACAGTGTCCCTCCTTGTGACCTAATGTGCCACAATCTTGACATTTATGGAATCGAAATTCACAAAAGCGTGCAAAGTGCCAGGCGCCACAATTCCAGCATGGTGTAGGTGGTCGTTGAAACCAGCCTCTTTGCTTTGGAAATCTGTTCTGTTCCACGTGTGATTTGGTAATTTTATCAACAGAAGTCATGTCTGAATAACAGTTGTTTGACTGTAACATTTGTGAATCACGCTTTAGGTTCATCATTCTGAGATATTCCGTGGTTAAATCGTGCAAGGAAATGTCACAACTAGAGTCCAGTTTTGATATTTTGTTCTGATATCGGAATCCGCAGGCGATGTTAAGCCAGATACAAAAATCAATGCTTTGAATTGATCGTCTGACATTCTTTTATATTGGAACCTTCACATTCCATGTTCACTCTACCTGCATATGTCACAATGTCTTCGTCTTCTGCTCTAGTAAGCTTTAAACAATTATAACGAACGTTAAATATAGATGTCCGCTCTCCAAAAATTATGGTAAGCTTATCCACGGTTTCTTACAAACTATAATCTCTTGGGTGTTTTGGTAGAATGTAATTGCAATATCTTGTGTGTTCAGAACATCCAAGTTTTTGCATCAACAGCCGTACTTTTGCTGATTCATCCAATGCTGAACCGTCGACAATAAAAATGTCTTCATATCTTGTACCAAGCTAAAAATGTATTGCCACTGTCTGGGTCGTAACTGAATTCTTGAATTCCATTGGCCAATGCAACTTTAAGTTGAGTATCACTTCTGCCCTCTGGAACCTCTGATTTGTGTGCTGAAAAATTTCGTGCGAGAAC
This sequence comes from Dicrocoelium dendriticum, assembly GCA_944474145.2. Taxonomy (NCBI): domain Eukaryota; kingdom Metazoa; phylum Platyhelminthes; class Trematoda; order Plagiorchiida; family Dicrocoeliidae; genus Dicrocoelium; species Dicrocoelium dendriticum. Next base: position 98,872,510 of record OX104063.1, read on the forward strand.
TTCAAATAATTTCTGCTGTTGATCCAATTGACGTTGATTTTGTAACATTTGCATGATAACATTTTGATCAACCATCTCCGTCGCCAGACTGTTATAACTCCCGCTTAGTAGTAAGAAGACAGAATTGACACAGATTGAAAACGTTTCTTTGCACAACTGCCGTTACAACCAACTGTCCGGGAAAGCCGTTAACTACACACTTGGTCGAAACCAATCGATGCTCACGTGCCATGTGGTTGGCTGAAAGTTCCAAGCTAACATACAAACACACGCGCTGGAAATCGATTGATTTTCACGTGCTGTCTGTGTGGCTGATATCCGTGGTCTCTCCGATATTACGATAATCTCTGAGTCGACATTTAGCAAGCTCGGTAAACCTTGATGTGTTCAAACTCCACAGGATGCGTCCGGCTCGGAGTTACCCTTTCTTGGACAGTTCATTTGTGAGTTTGCATTTCGCAATTTGCATGCTACTGGAGTTTGTTATGTTACACGTTGTGGACATTTGAACTTGTCAGGCATTAATTGTATAGGCAAACCTAATTTATGAAACATACCTTTGAACAGTATTTGTGATGACCCAGATAGTTTTTCGTTGTGTCCCACCGATTTTCAGTGTTCGGTTGCACCCATAACGTTTAAAGACAGTGCATAAGCTCTATCACATTTTGCCTCTGACTACCCCCATATTTTGCCAGAAGGTCTTGGAATGTGTTCTAAGGTAAAAAGTTGTGTTGTATCCACGTAACGGTGTACGCCCAGTATTTCGTCCCGAAAGACCAGTACCATAGGTTGCTTTTGAGGCTGTGGCTGCCGAAACTGGTCGACTGGAGTCCATGGGCGTCATCAGTTCTGTGAATTAATCAGCGTGGACCACACCTATTGTAGTCATCAGCAAGGCCAATGGCAGTTTGCGTATTTGTGCTGCTTTTTTTCATCGGATTGAAGACTGCATTGAAAACGCATCAATATCCCTTACCTGTTCCCGAGGATTTATTCACAAAGCTGAATAAATGAAAGAAATTTTCGAAAGTTTATCTTTCTGTTGCATACTTTCAACTAGTGGTCGATGAGCGCTCAAAAGAACTGCTCACTACTAATACTCATCGAGGCTTGTGTCGTTACAATCGGGTACGTTTCGGAGTAAAATGTACTCCAGCGATAATTTCACAAGCAATGGATGCTTTGCAGTCCGGATTACAGTGCGCCATGGTTTAGTTGGATGACACAGTAATTGTAAGCTCCACCACTAAAGATCGCTACACCCACCTGAAGGAACGAAGTGTTTTCCAGAATTGATTCATATGGATTTCGTGTACGTCCAGAGAACTTCGAGCTCATGTTGCCCAGTGTCACACACCTTGGCGCCGTTATCGACATTTCCGGTCGTCGTCCAGACCCAAACAAAATAAAAGCCATCAAGTTAATGCCACACCCCATGAACCAAGCTACTTTGCAGTCTTTCTTGGGTCTAGTTAACTAGTATCACAACTTTGTCCTTCAGATGCACGAACTCCGGGCCCCACTAAATGCACTTTTGGCAAACGAGTCAGTGTAGCATTGGTCCTCGCAGTGCCAGAAAGCCTTTGATAACATGAAACAAATATTGTCCTCTGATCTCTTTTTAATTCATTGCGACCCAGGAATACTAATAATTGTTGCTGTTGATGCATCGCAAAACGGTATCGGTGGTGTCTTGTTGCATCAGTTCCACAATGGACATCCAAAGGCTGTGATGCATTTTTCCCGCGTGTTGACAGCCGTGGAAAAGAACTACAGTCAGGTAGAGAAAGAAGGAGTAGCCCTCGTTTTCGCGGTTAAGAAATTTCATAAGACTGTACATGGAGGCAAATTCACTTTGTACACAGACCATAAACCTTTGCTATCTATTTATAGCACCAAACGAGGAATTCCTGTTCACACGGCAAACGGACTACTGCACTGGGGAACTATCCTAGTATAGGATACAATTTCGATTTATTTTTTAAGCGTACGTCTGCGCTTGCTCATGCTGACGCATTATACATGCTGATTGCCGACTTCACTTCCAAGACGCCGGATGAAAACATTGTTGTGTCCAGCATCACTTAGATCCCGAGATTAGAAAAGTATTTCAAAATCCGGACGTCAACTTCCGGTAACAGCAGACGCAGTCAGAATAGAAACAGCAAAAATCCCCTGTTACAAGGTATTATTGAGTATCTTAGCACGGGTTGGCGTGCACGCCCCTTAGACAGCTATGGTGAGCAGTTTCGTCAAAGGAACTTCGAGTTAACCACCACTGATGATTGTTTGATGTTATCTAACCGAGGTGTGATTCCTAAGATTCTACAGAAGAAGGTTCTCAGTCAGTTTTACAAATGTCACCCGGGAATCAGTCGTATGAAATTCATAGCCCTCAGCCATGCTTAATGACCACTCATGGATCAGGATATTGAAAGTGTTGTTCGTTCATGTAACAGTTGTGGTATCGCAGCAAAACTACCCGCCAAATGTAAGCTTCATTCTCGGCAAACTCCAAGTGAGCCATGATCTCGCGTTCATATTGATTTTGCCGGACCCCTGGAGAGTTTCCATTATCTGGTAATTGTCGATGCTTACTCAAAGTGGCCTGAAATTTTTCAAGTGAGGCGCAACCATTTCCGCTGTGTTGTTACACTTACGCCATCTTATCTTAGAATTCGGTGTTCCCAAAACGGTTGTTTCGTACAATGTTTCCCAATTCACTTCTTAAGGGCTTACCGACTTTTGCAACTCACATGGCATCGAAGACATACGCACTCCAGCGTACCATCCACCGTCAAACGGGCAGGCTGGACGTTTGGTTGATACGTTTAAGCGATCATTAATTAAAATGGAAAGAGAGGGGAATATCCAGGAAATCACCGACAAATTTTTTGCAGATTTATCACGTCCAGCAGTACTTCAAACATCTCCATCCGAAGCGTTTCTCGGTAGGCGTGTCAGAACGATCCTTGATGCTTTGAAGCCATCGCTACACAAGGGAGGGCGCAATGTTAAAATGGAGTTGGCTTTTAATCGCTATCATGGAACACGCCCCCGCATTTCGTACCTGGTGGTAGTGTGTGCGTAAAGAATTTACATGACGAAAAATCATCGTAGATTCCTGGCCGTGTCGTTGAACGGATTTCAAGTGTTTTGTACATAATACAAGTGGATTCCTTCATATGGACTAGACATATAAATCATACTAGACCCCGTTTTGAAGTGCAAGGGACGTCCCAAAACAGGAAGCTTCACTACCCTTGCACCTCTTGCTGGATACGTATCAAATTACACGTCTGAAGAGCCTGTCGTCCAAACAGAAAACGTAACGACAGATCGATGATACTCAACGCGAATTAGAGCACCGTGCAGAGGCTCGAGGCAAACCCAAGAGGTGAAGCATACCAATCAAACGTTGCGTGGTGTTCAGTTTAGTTTAAAGGCGGGATGTGTTAGACGGGCTCGCGCTCCGCAGTCGCTCACATCCAATCCTGTGGCAGCACTTTACATTCCGATGGGACGAAGCTCATGCCGTGCTTATATGCTTCAGCCGCCAAACAATCTAAGATGAGTTGCATACCCTGAGGATCGTCACCTACTAAGGCGATATCGTCAGCATAATTTGAGTCGGTCACCCACTCACCCGGCAGAAGCTCTAGGCCGAAGTGTTGAAAACCTTCTAGTGCACTCGACAGAGCGTCTTCGATTGCGAAGTTGAAGAAGAATGGGGATATAGGGCAACCCTGTCACACACCGCTATTGACAGCGAATGGCGAGGAAAGTTTGTCGTAGACCCTCACTCTGCTGGAGGTTTGTAGGTAAAGTGCACGTAGGATGGCGATATACTTCTCTGGCACCCGTTCTTTAACAAGCAGCGCCATAAAGCAGGTCGATCAACGGAGTCAAAAGCGACATCTATGCCTAGGAATGCAACGATAGTGGGCCTGTGATAAATGTGGCGATATTCGAGGAGTTGGCGGAGCGTGAACATTTGCTCCACGCTTCTGCGGCCGGGACGGAAACCAGCTTGTTCTTCACGGTAGTATGATTCACGAATTGGGGATAGTCTACGGAGCAGAACGGATGCCCACAGCTTGGAGGCAACCGAAATAAGACTAATCCCGCGATGATTTCCACATGAAGTGCGAGCGCGTTTCTTGAAAATCGGGACACTAACTGATTCACCCCAAGAGGAAGGCACTTTCTCTTCATGCCAGATTTTTGCGAACAGCGAGGTCAGCTAGTCAGTGGTCGTCACTTCGCCGTATCTGAACAGCTCCGGAGGAAGTCCGTCTAAGCCGACAGCCTTGAAGCGCTTCAAGCGTCGAATCTCGAGGCAGACTTCCCCTTCGCTGAGTGGATTCAGTGGAACGAGCCAGAGTGGACAGCAAGGTGTACTGCATGTACTGGTGGATGGTGGAGGCCAATTGAATTGCGAGTGGAAGTGCTCGGTCCAGCGGTCCATACGCCCCTGTTGGTCTGTAATCGGAGACTCATCCACCTCGCAAATAACCTCACTGACACCAGGCTTCCTGAGGCCAGTGGACCGAATGTGTTGGAAAAACTTGCGGGTGTTGCCAGATAGGGCAGCGGTCACCATCTCTAAAGCACGCTCAGACCACCATGCCTCGCGATCCTTGCGTAGTCTTTGTTTGAGCAGCCGGTTGCCAGAACGGCACCGCTCGTTGCAATATGATTCCGCGGGGATATCTTTGTGGCGTTCGAACAGCTCCAGAGAACGAGCAGTGATACAAACCTTTAGGGTGTGTCGAGCTAGTCCGCAACTTGACTGTCCGGAAATAGTCATCTCTTTCTGTATACAAGTCCAGTGTTGCTCCACTTCTTGCGGTGGATTGCAACTGTGTGCGTATGCCAATGAAGACAGACAGCTCGCCTGGACAGAGGAATCAGTTAATCTGTTTACGTCAATCCTGCGGTGCTTCGTGTTACGGGATCCTCCAAAACTCACAGATTTTCGCGCAGACCAGAGCATGATCTGAGTCAGCGAAGGTGGACCAAAAGGACCTGCCGTCCAGTACGCTGCCACTCCATCTGAAGCTAATTTCAATGTGATCAATTTGAGACCACGGTTGTGTTGAAGAAGGGAGACGCCACTTTGCGGAACGCTTCTTCTTACGCCTGAAGTTAGTGCTCGAGAGCAACAGATGGTTGTCTTCGCACAATGTGAGAAGCCTCTCTCCGTTATCAGAGCGGTTCTCATTGAGCGCGTGGTGACCACCAAGGTGGCGTTCGTATGTTAACAAGTGGCCAACCTGTGCATTGAAATGCTCAACAGGACAAAGACATCCGACTTTTTAGCATTAGTCAAGAGCTGATGTAGATCCCGGTAGAATTCGTCCTTGACCGAGCTGTCACTGCCGTGAGTTAAGGAGTACGCGGAGATTACAACCAAGTTGTGTCTCTCTTCGCGGCGCTTGTTGATTCTACATAAACCCCGAAGCCGAACTGCACACATTCGGCTGTTAATCGGGAACCAGTCCAGTAGTGCCGCCTCGGCTTTGCCACTTCGTATTATACCCACACCAGCCAAACCCGCTGAGGCTGTTTCTGGATCTCTAGAAAGACGCAGGTGATATCTGGCTTCGTGGTCAGTGGGGGATGTCAATGTAAGCACAGTGCTGGGATTTTGCAACCGGGTTTCTGAAGGGCGGCAAACATCAATATCGAGGGACTCTAGGGTGCGCGCCAGACCGGCTTGCTGTCCTATCTGCATGAATGTTCGAACGTTGAAGCACACCAGACGGGACGAAGATCGGCGACGAAGGAGAGCCATGGGTTGCACTCCGTGGTTCGCGGCGCAACCGGAATCGCAGCCAGATTTCTGAACACATGAATCGGGTAACGGAAATTAAGGATTGTTAGCGAACGAACAATTGGCGTGTGATGAAGTCGCGTGAATGTGAGAAGCAGAAACGGCAGCAGATCAGCACGTTGTAGAACAGTCCGTGGTTTTGTGAGAGGGCGTGGTACTACCAGGTTGCCCAGGCCGAAGTAGTGAGTTGACTTAGGGGACCCAACGCCGAGCCGTTGGTTAAATGACCTACCTGCAAGGCAGCTGGGTTAATTCACGAAATCGCGCCCATTGAAAGTCGCTGACTGAATGTTCAGTTCATACATGTTTTTTTTGGTGGATCACCAAACAGGGGCCCAATACTACCCATGAAATCAGCATAATTACCTTACTACAAATCCCCTCCGAGGTGGTACACTGTCGCCGAACACTACGCTGGAACGGGGTACATCCGAACCACCCAGCTGGCACCACGAGGAGGTAGTTCAGGAAACTAGCGGTTAGAGGAAATCGTGATATATATATATATATATATATATATATATATATATATATATATATATATATATATATATATATATATATATATATGATAGCAGCTGTCTATACAATAGAGCCGTAGAAGACCACGTTGTGAGTGTGCATGATAAATACAATGGTCACAAAGCGAGAAACAGACAATAACTGTTTTGTTTTGCTTCTTCACGCACCGTTTTTTCTTTTTTTCAGTTTAGTGATTACGGCTTCACTGAATAAAATCACTGCATAAATTCATGCAAATCTTCCATTGTCCCCGATTCGGCGCCATGTCCACAAGTTTGTCCAACTAGCGGTGTATTTCATCTTTGACTTCCTAGCCCTGAAGACCTACAGGACTGACAACAGTTAAACTAGAAGTCAGCGCCTTGACGTCTAGTCCCCGTGTGATAGCTTGACCACTTCGCGATTTCTTCCAGCACGGTTATGCGCGAGCGAATAGAACGCGCCGTGATAAACGCTGGCATAGCACTCTTAGGGCGTGACCCAGTCACCACAGTTGGCGCAGCCTTATTAGCTTGTCGTCTAACATCGTCGTTGTAAACGTGACGTTCCCACCACACACGAGCTATTCTTCACAGACAACTGTTGTTGAAGGCCGAAATCCGATGCATGTCGTTTACACGTATCGGCCAGGACTCACTTCCGTACAACCGTACCGCATGAACGCAAGCATTATAGGCCCTATCCTTTACTGAGAGTGAAACATCATTACGACGCCACAGATTAGCGAAAGTTGATCTGACGAAGAGAAGTTTTTCTTCCAGTGGTGCCATCAGCAAAATCACGGCTATCCACTTGTTCAAGCTGCATGCCTCCAAGAATCAGCACGGGATCAGGTGGATGCCATTCCTGGAGTAGAACCTTCCATTTCGATGGAGCGAATGTCATGCCATGTTTGGTAGCTTCAATCATCAAGCGGTTTAGAATGATCTGCATACTTTTTGGTTTGTCACCGAGCAAGGCAATACCATCAGCATACTCTAAGTCAGTCGCACGATTGGCTGGAAGATGCTCTATGCCGAAACTTTGGAGACCTTCCGAAGCGCTTGATAAGATACCCTCGATCACAAAGTTAAGGAGAACCGGAGACAGAGGCATCTCTGTCGCACACCGCTAATGACTGCGAAAGGTGAAGAAAGCTTACCGGAAGCCCCCACTCTGCCAGAGACGTTGTTATATAAAACTTGAAGAATGGTGGTATACTTTCGGGTACCCCATTCTTTTGCAGACAATGCCATAAAGCAAGCCGAGTCGAACGCAGCTGGGATGTCCAAAAAGTGACAATGCCAGGCTGGCTGTAAAGGTGACGTTGCTCAAGGATTTGGCGGAACCTAAACATGTGGCCTAAACATCCTCGACCGGGGCGGAAACCATCCCGTTCCTCACGGGTGTGTAGTTTTTGAATCGGTGTTTGGCTGCGGAGTATAATGGATGTTCGAAATTTGGAGACAACGGATATTAGACAGATTCCTCAGTGCTTGGCGCCTAAGGTATGGACATTCATTTTGAAGGTCGGCACGATAGTCGACTTGCTTCAAGAAGATGGAACCTTCACACCAAATCTTGCTAACTAGTTGACAATTGCCTCGCCACCGTACTTGAACAGCCCCCGAGGAAGTCCGTCGGAACAGACAGCCTTGAATCGCTAAGGGACGAAGCTCAGCACAGAGTTTCACCTCGGTGAATTGTTCCAGTGAAACATTTCAAGGCGCGCAGTTGGACATACTTGTTAGACCACCGGAAGCAGAAGACCAACTGACTTGAGGGTGGAACTGCTCAGCCCAGCGGTTCATGCGCCTACGCAAATTAGTGATTGGTTACCCACCAACCTTGCAACTAGTCTCATTGACCCCAAATCCTCTGTGGCCGAATGATCTGAAAAAGCCTGCGAAAATTTCCAGAGAGAATTGCTGTCTCCATCTTTGAAGTGCACTGAAACCGCCAAGTTTCGCCATCGTTCCGCAGGCTTTGCTTGAGTTGTTGGCTGATGTGGCGGCGGACTTCATAGCAGCTTGAATCAGCCAGAATAGCTCGGCAACGGTTAAAAATTTCCGAAGGGCGAATAAAGGTCCAACATCTCAGAGGACTCCTGGTGGTTCCACAGAATGATTGACCGGAAGAAAGCAACACCTTCTGCAACAAACTCCAGTGTTGTTCGGCGTCTGGAGGTGGAGCACTAGCGAACGCATCTGATAGGGGGGATTACTAAGCTAGTTAGATGGGGAGGTGTGCTATCCTGTTGACATCCAGCGTACGGTGCTTTGGTTTCGATGAACCACCAAAGCCCATGCAGATGTATGTACAGACCAAACCGTGATCTGAGCCGTGGCATGGGGACCAAATCGATCTATAATCCTGTACACTGCCCCATCACCCGAAGCTGATTGCAACGTGATCAATTTGTGACCATGCCTGCGCTGGCGAAGAGGGACGCCAGGTAGCGGCGCGTCTCCTCGAATAATTGGAGTTTATGCTCGAGAGAAGAGCCCTTTTATCCTCACATAAGTGAGAAGTCTGTCTTCATTAACAGAGCGAGTCTCATCAAGGACATGGCAGCCATCAAGATAACGTTCGCATGGCAGCAGGCGACCGACCCGTACATTGAAATCACGGGCATGGACGACAACATCGGGTTTTTCGGCTTCACTCAAAAGCTGGTGGAGTCTGGGATAAAATTCGCCCTTAACCGCTACCTAATTGCAGTTGATTGGAGTGTAGGCGGAGATCACAGACAAATCGCGTTTCTCCTTGAAGTTGAGCTGCATCTAATTCGCTGTCAGTCGGGACTTTATCGAGTAGCGAGGGCTCAGCTTTGTCACTCAATGCGGTGCCAACATCAGCTGCAGATGCTACTGCGTCACCAGACAAATACAGGAAATAGTTGGTCTTGAGTTCAGTAAGGAACGTCAACTTAACTAGTGCTGGAGTCCTGTACTCGAGTATCAGAAAGGCAGCAAACATCAATAGCTCGGGATTCTAGGGTGAGCGTTAGGCTAGCATGTTGTCCATTCTGCAGATGTGTTCGAACCTTGAAGGCTGCCATCCGGAGTGGAGATCGCGATTGAAGAAGGGCCACTAGTCGCACTGTCATCGGAAGTGGATTCAAAGGAAATATTAACAAAGGTAACATTGGCATGTGATGGAGATGCATAAGCAGTTAGGAGCGCAGGAGCAGAAGAGAATGACGTAGTGGTGGCCGCAATAGTTAAGGAATCCGTGGTGCTATGATCTTCATTCGTATTAATCGCTCGTCATATCTTAACATTGTTCGCAATTGGATATTTGTTCAGTACCTTTAAACCAAATCATTAGTTAAGTACGCCACCGTTTTTGACTTTCGCTGATGCTCTATCAAAGCTAAACTCACCAAAATGACCTACCCCTGCCGTGTTTATGACGTGTATTTGAACTGACAGCTGAGTAGCCGTCCGGTATTATGGGTCCAGCCCACTCTCACAAGGTATATTCACTAATTCCTTGTCTGGAACTCTTTCCCTTTAGAACGACAGCAAACCTGCTTCTTTCCCGTAGCAATCAAGCATTGGCGCTCATTTGCTTTCTCCTCTAGCTCCACAGCCCTCTCTCGCAGCTTAGTTGTTTTGTTGCTTGGTAGTTATCTCGTAGCTGCCACTCCACCAGCCACATACCGGTCATCGAAAAAATGAAATGAGACTTATGCGTAGACATCTGTAATCTGATTGCAGCACCGAACTGTCAGGCTTCCTACGAAGTTTGACATCTCCCAAATTAGAAGTGTTTGCTAGAGAACTTGCTTTATAGGTCAAACGATGGCGTTAATACACGAGTAAGCGTTGTCCTTGCTATTTTTTTTATTTTTTTTCTCGCCTATTACGTGATCAATAACCACTCCCCTTATTGCTTTGTGTGCGTACATTCTCATTTCAAACTCCCTTTATACGGCAGTATAGTTAAATCTGTAATCGCCCGAACTGACGACTCCATTATCCCTTGATCTATCTTTTCTCACTTTAAACACCCTACGGGACATGTCAAGCACCTGCTTTTTTACCCGTTATAAATCATTGTTCATCCACTGCGATCCCCATACTGAACTATCACTGGTCAAGTTAGCTGTTTACAAAATTACCAGAGAACTGGTGCCATAGTGAAATGTAGGTATCTGTATCTCGGCGCCCCAGTACGTTTTTCAGTGATGGCTTTAATTTCTTCAGCGGGTCGTGGCTTTTATCGGTATGCACTGTCGGGCAATTGTCGAGCAGGTAGGTGACGTCGGCTGTGAACGCCGGTACTCTCAACATAAAATCTGCAGTTATCTGACAGATTCTTCATTCATTATCGTTTTCCTGTTGTATGAGTCACTTTAATGCGGCTATCGATCTTAGCGAGTCATTTCTGTAGTATGGAAAGTTCGGGATACATTGGATCCAATACCACTGTGTCCACTTTACTACTGCTGACCATCACTTTGGCCCTCGAGTTTATTAAGTTTAAAGTGCAGCGAACACAATGTTAGGGGTACTTTAAGTCAAATTCTCTCCATACCGCTTCGTTTCTTTCAAGCCGTTACCTATGTATTAGTTTGTCCTGAAATCAATTGACCATTTTAGCACACACTTGTAATCATGATTTATTTTAAACAAGCAACAATTTTAATCAACGTGACACCCATTGTTATCGACTGCGTACTAACAACGCTAAGGCAGGTTGCCGATGTCTCTTCAAACGAACTAGGCTAGTTGTCAAACTATTGGGCAAGGTACGTTTTGATATGGTTGTGGTCATCTAATTTTTCTATCTTGATGTGATTTTACAGCAAAAGGAAAAAGTGGTAGTCAGTAGGAGCAAGGTCCGGGTTACATGCTGGATGCATAAGGGTTTCGATATCGAGCTGCTGCATCTTGAGACGCGTCATCGTTGGCACAGGAGGACGTCTATTGTCATGCAGTAGGAGCATTCCATCGGAGGCATTTTCCGGTGTTCGTCGACCATCTTTTGCAGTTTTTACTAGTAGACATCAGCAGTGACCGTGACATTGTCAGAAAGAATTTCCCAGTAGATGATGTCGTGGCGATCCAACTAGACTGACAGCATCAATTTTTGCCATTCATTTCACTTTTCGAGACCTTTACTGGCGTTTCATCTGCTGAGATCCGCTGACGATTCCTGCTACAGTTTACATGGAACCCCAACTTTTCGGCTTCAGTAACGCCATGGTTCAGTCATCGATGATTGCGTCCTCGGGTAAGCATTTAAACTGCGATGGCAAAACAGTTCAACAATTGCTCATCCCTCAACTCATGTGGCACAAATTGGCCATTCTTTGGGACCATTCCGAATTGGCGCAAATGGCGATGAACTGTGGTTTTTGGAAGGCCACGGTGTGATGAAACCTCACGCACACCTTGTATCGGATCCTCCTTTAGATCGTCCTGGATGTTGCTGACAAAGTCCGCTGGCTTGCGCCCTCGTAGTTCCCTACGTTGAATCGATGAAGATAAAATTTCACCATATCTTGGATCATCCTTGCCTACTATGCCAGGCATGTTTCCATAAGCCTCGATCGCTTTGCGCCCCTGTAGGAACCCGTACAACAAGCATCCACAAACAACTTCTCGACGAATCACTCGATAAACATGCAACTCGAGATTGACTCAGTTTACGAAACCCTACGACGGAGAGAAGTAAAACAACTTAAAAACCGTCATGAGCAGCTACGAGTTGTCAACAACAACCTCAATAGCCGGGGCTAAACCATCCCACGGATCGCCCGTGTATATCAGAGAAGTTGGGCAAGCGGATGATCATGCGGCACAGATCGAGGAGGTCGATTCAAAAGTCACTTACTACTCAATCACACATTGACGACTAAGTCAGCGGATTACGTTTGACACAGCAGCGCACTCAGCAAGTCACCTCGGGTGGTGACGAAACGTTTGCATACCAATTGCGATGCTCGGCCAACAGTTGAACCCAGGAGCATCTTGATTATTTGTCAATACCGCAGCCATTACTATGGTTTACGATCGATGAACAATGTATGATTATTGTTCTAGTGTGTCCCCTTATATACCCGTATAAAATAATCTTCGAGAAGCTTCTAGAAACTTCTAGGATGGCGTCGAAAGAAATCGCTTATTTTTGGACAATCTAATACTTTTTTAACAGGATACTGGTTCGATCGAGCCACTGTAATATCTGGAGCGTCCTGTGCCAACACACCAGCTGTGAATCGTTTTTGTACTGCTGACTTCTGTGTTCTCTATCCGGTGTTCCAATTGCAACGGCAGTGATCTAACTCAAGACCCAAATGACGGGGATTTTTCTGGCCGATAACGGTTGCATTTTATAAGCTAAACATGCATCCTCCTATGGAGTTCACTGTCTTCCACTCATCTGTGCATTGAGTGTCTACTGTACTCTGATTGGCTGCTACGGTCCCCTATATTTTTAACCCAAGCCAGCTCAGAGCTTGTTGTTCTTAATTCTTTCTCCCGCAAAACCTGCCCAGGTTTGAACAATACTTTCTGCTTTATTTACTTCTACTATTTGGTAGAAGCTTCGGGTTTTATGTTGATGGTTTTAGTTTTTTTTCTCCACGGTTACCGACATGCATTGCTGAGTAACTATTTGATCAAATTCAACCCGTGCATCTAACCGAATCCCGACAAGTTCTACCCTGGCTAGTCTATCACGAAATAGGTAGAGTGATTTGGTTGACCACCGGAGCTAATTTGGTAATCACTTTCCCAAATAATTTCAGAGTATTTCTAACAGCATTCCGTGCTGTGCAACCAGTACATTCGAACTGAATTAATTTTAGTCCCATTAGTTAGCAACTCCGTTACTCCTGCTGAACCAAACTCCGTTTGAGAAAGATACCTTCGTTCTGACGTCACAATAAATTTGAGGCCATCTCATTTCTTGGTTCACTTTCCTTTGAGCATTAACTGTTCAGTCTTTATGGATACCTAGATTTTGCGGAAGGCTCCACCAAGCACGCAACACACCAGCGGGACCATCTCGAGTGTGTGGGCCACAATTCCGCTTCATACACGTGCTGCCGCGTTAATGGCCGTTTATCAGCGGAGCCGGAACAGCTCAGCCAAAACTCGGTGGTCAATTCGAATTTTAGCTTTCGGATGTTTAGGACTGCCGGCTGAATTGAGGCTAAGTGCACCGGGCTTGCTTGCTAGTCCCCATTGCCATGAGCACTTATTGCGTTCTCGGCCGATCCTTACAAGGAGCAATCCTTTCTTCTATTCTCTCCATACATCAAAACCCTTCCAATCCCCCCTAACTTCATTGGATGTAGGTATGCTGATGATGTAATCTTAGGCAGCCTTTCTCCAATTGCTTAATCATCAGCGGCACTCTAAATCGGGTTGAATGAGCTTCAACAGTCGTCTTCGTCGTCCCAATTCCTTATTCTCAACGCTTCTAGATGCCGCGACATACCTTCCGTTTTATCCGCACTGACGAACTTCTGACTGTAGCAAACACTTCTCGCCCCATGGTCGTAAGCGACCATAACGGGTCCATTTCATCCACTCTTAAGTATTTTAGTGTATATTTATCTCACAATCTATCTTAGTCAACACACGCTGACGAAATGTTCTGCAGTGCGAAAATTATCATTCCATGTCCTGAGACTCAAAGTGCTTTCAGTACCGTGTTCTTCAATTTGCAAATTTGTGCCTGCCTGTATTCTTCCCTATTGATTATATTGCTCACCTATCATTTTTCCTGGTCTTCTACAAAAAAGACTTCACATTGATTATGCGTTCCATTAAGCTCGTTTCCAAGTGTTGTGGCTTGCCCAAAGAGTCTTTGGTTGACTACGCCTGTACTAAACACTTCTATGCATGTGACAACTTCTCATTAAATGTTTTAAATGACCCTTTTCAGCCTCTTCACGGTGTTTTATCTAACGTCCTCTGCTGCTCTTCTACTCGCTCTAAATTTAAGGTTCGGTTTTCACGCACAACATGTTATCACAACTCGATCTTACCGTATTTATCCCGTTTTCTTGTGGAGTCCAGGACACTTATCAGCATAAAACGCCATCGCTTACTCGAGTGATGTGCATGCATGTTTTCTCACACTTTTGTTGCAATTTCCTGCTAATGTTATGCCTCACTTCATCCGCAGTACTATAGCATTTCCCGCAAAGTTGCATAAAAGGTCCAAAATTTTGCAAAGAATTCACAAAATTTTGCAAAGAAAGTCCGAAAGTTTGCAAAGTCCAAAATGTTGCAAAACCCTGTGCGATTCGCCAGCCGCTCAGAGCCAATCCTCTGACCTTAAGTGTGTTCTCATTGGCCGGATGCCAAGTTTCGGTGCGTTAGTCTGAGAGGTGAGTGCGGTGCCCGTTGACTGGGTGAGATTCGTGAATGAACCTTAGAGGAATGCACTTCGACGGTGCGACGGGCTTGTATGCGCCCCCCTCACATCCGAAACGGTGGATCACAATTGGTCTGAGAGTAATGAACAACTGGAACATAAGTGCACGACCGAAACCATGTCTATGATTCTAACGTCGTGGGCATGCCTTCTCGTGTTCGACAGAGTATCTCATCAAACATTCGTGACCGAGTTTTGGGCGCCTTCGTCAACGGTGATGACTGGCAGCTGGTGGCAAATGTGAACAACGTCAAATATCAAACAGCCTACTCCTGGATTCGTCGTTCTCTTGATCAGGAGCTGAGTACTACTCAGGCTCGCGGTCGTATGCGCATTTTGTCGGAGGAAGACATACCGTACGTTTGATAAGAGTCTTTCGTTTTGCTCAGTATCCGTAGGTCAGCCGCGGAGGTGAGGGTGAGATTGGAGCGCACTAATTTGCCGACCCACCAACGGCATGTAAGTCTACTGTATTTACTCACCCACGCATGTCTGGGGGTGTGAATACGACGTGAGGACGCATTGCGGTGCATGTGTCCTTGAAATATGTTAATTACCCTGGGCGATTTCGACACCGGTCAGTTCAGCTTCGGTCGATGCCGACTTTTTTGGCTGGTGGTTTGCAACATCTC
>OX104063.1:98888380-98937552 GCA_944474145.2 Dicrocoelium dendriticum
CAGGGGCGCAATACTACCAATGAAATCAGCACAATTACCTTACTACAATGCCCCTCCGAGGTGGTACACTGTCGCCGAACATTACGCTGGAACGAGTTACACCCGAACCACCCAGCTGGCACCACGAGGAGGTAGTTCAGGAAACTAGCCGCTAGAGGTAATTGTGATATATATATATATATATATATATATATATATATATATATATATATATATATATATATATATGGTTGGCGGCGTCCGGTTTCGGACTTGCCTGTCATTGTGGCCAGCCACAGGACGCCTGCGCCTACAGAGGGACCATGGGTGACTTGCGCTGCACCACCCACAGCTCCAACCACACATCCCATATCCAGTGTAAACCCGAAGGAATAAGACCGGGATACATGTGGATGTGAGCCACGTTTCATCAACGGAGCCGGCCCACACTCCTACACAGGCGAACACAAACACGCTGTATTTGGGAATCAAGCGCACACAAGGCGGTGGCTGGACCGTAGTCCGCTCCACACTGAGTGCATTGAACCGCTCTTCCAGCCTAGCTCGGCCACAACGACCGTGCACCCCGTCCCTTCCAGCAACGACCAACAGTCTCGTGGAGCCAGTATGAAGGAGGTAGTGCGTAATAGACAGCTAGGCACCTTGACAACATGCACATTATGCACAGTCACACCGGGGATATCAAACAACAGCCAATGACTTGAAACGACAATATGAAATAAGATAAATCGAATAATTCGTACAGATACGGTGGTGTAATTCTCCGCTAAATTAGCATATGAAGTAAGTTGGTTAGCAACAAATCCACGATAAGTAAAATATGTCCACAAGTTACTTACAAATGCTACAAACGCAACAGAGTTATCGAACATAAGCGCAAATAGCGTAAGCAACGTGGCCAGTTGACAGAAGATTATTCAGGTAGACAGAACAAATCAAATAAAGTGGAATGAAATTTATGCAGCTTAAAAAGACCTAGTCTAAGTGTGAGTTCGTTTAGCCCAACTGCGGTGAAGAAGCATCAAGAATGCAACAACAGCCTCAGCATGGGGCATATATATATATATATATATATATATATATATATATATATATATATATATATATATATATATGATAGCAGCTGTCTATACAATAGAGGTGTCGTAGGCCAAGCTATGAGTGTGCATAATAAATACAATGGTCACAATGCGGGAAACAGACAAGAACTGTTTGTTTTGCTTCTTCATGCACCGATTTTTTTGTTTTTTTTTCGGTTTAGTGATTACGACTTTGCTGAATAAAATCACTGCATAAATTCATGCAAATCTTCCATTCTCCCCGGTTCGGCGCCATGTCCACAAGTTTGTCCAACTAGCGGTCTATTCCATCTTTGACTCTCTAGGCCTGAAGACATACAGGACTGACAACAGTTAAACTAGAAGTCAGCGCCTTGACGTCTAGTCCGCATGTGCTAGTTTGACCACCGCGCAATTTCTTCCAATACGGTTATGCGCGAGCGAATAGAATGCGCCGTGGTAAACGCTCGCACAGCAGGCTTAGGGAGTGACCCAGTCACCTCAGTTGGCGCAGCTTTATTAGCTTGTCGAGAGGAAGGCCAGTAATACCTAACACGCGTCGTCTAACATCGTCGTTGTAAACGTGACGTTCCTGCCACACACGAGCTATTCTCCGCAGACAACCACTGTTGAAGGCCGAAATCCGATGCATGTCGTTTGCACGTATCGGCCAGGTCTCACTTCCGTACAACCGTACCGCACGAACCCAAGCATTATAGGCCCTATCCTTTGCCGAGAGTGAAACATCATTACGACGCCACAGATTAGCTAAAGTTGATCAGACGAAGAGAGCTTTTTCTTCCGGTGGTGCCATCAGCAAAAACAAGGCTGTTCACTTGTTCAAGCTACACGTCTCCAAGAATCAGCACGGGAGCAGGTGGATGCCATTCCTGGAGTAGAACCTTCCATTTCAATGGAGCCAACATCATGCCCGTGTTTAGTAGCTTCAATCACCAAGCTGTTTAGAATGATCTGCATACTCTTTGGGTCGTCACCGAGCAAGGCAATACCATCAACACACTCTAAGGCAGTCGCGCGATTGGCTGGAAGATGCTCTATGCCGAACCTGTGGAGACCTTCCGAAGCGCTTGATAAGACACCCTCGATCGCCAAGTTAAAGAGAACCGGGGACAGAGGCATCTCTGTCGCACATAGCTAATGACGGCGAAAGGTGAAGAAAGCTTACCGTAAGCCCCCACTCTGCCAGAGACGTTGTTAACTAAAACTCGAAGAATGGAGGTATACTTTCGGGTACCCCATTCTTTTACAGACAGTGCCATAAAGCAAGCCGAGTCGAACGCAGCTGGGATGTCCAAAAAGTGGAAATGTTAGGCTGGCTGTAAAGGTGATGTTGCTCAAGGATTTGGCGGAACCTAAACATTTGGCCCAAACATCCTCGACCGGGGCGGAAACCAGCCTGTTCCTCACGGGTGTGTAGTTTTTGAATCGATGTTTGGCTGCAGAGTATAATGAATGTTAGAAATTTTGAGGCAACGGATATTAGACAGATTCCTATGTGGTTGACTCATGAGGTATGTTCACCGTTTTTGAAGGTTGGCACGATAGTCGACTTGCCTCAAGAAGATGGAAACTTCACACCAACTCTTGTTAAGTAGTTGACAATTGCCTAGCCACCGTACTTGAACAGCCCCGGAGGAGGTCCGTCGGAGCAGACAGCCTTGAATCGCTAAGGGACAAAGCTCAGGGCAAACCTTCGCCTCGGTGAGTTATTTCAGTGAAACGTTTCAAGGCGCGCAATTGCACATACTTGTTAGACAACCGGAAGCAGAAGACCAACTGAATTGAGGGCGAAACTGCTCAGCCCAGCGGTTCATGCGCCTACGCAAATTAGTGATTGGTTACCCACCAACCTTGCAACTAGTCTCATTGATCCCAAATCCTCTGTGGCCAGTGATCCGAATGATCTGAAAAAGCCTGCGAAAATTTCCAGAGAGAACTGCTGTCTCCATCTTTGAAGTGCACCGACACCGCCAAGTTTCGCCATCGTTCCGCAGGCTTGACTTGTTGGCTGATGTGGCGGTGGACTTCACAGCAGCTTGAATCAGCCAAAATAGCTCGGCGACGGTCAAACATTTCCGAAGGGCGAGCAAAGATCCAACATCTCAGAGGACCCCTGGTGATTCCACCGAATGATTGACCGGAAGAAAGCAACGCCTTCTGCAACAAACTTCAGTGTTGTTCGGCGCCTGGAGGTAGAGCACTAGCGAACGCATCTGATAGGGAGGATTAATAAGCTAGTTGGATGGGGATGTGTGCTATCCTCTTTGCATCCAGCGTACGGCGCTTTGGTTTCGATGAATCACCAACGCCCATGCAGATGCATGTACAGACCAGACAGTGATCTGAGCCGTGGTATGGGGACTAAATCGATCTGTAATCCCGTACACTGCCCCGTCACCCGAAGCTGATTGCAGTATAATCAATTTGTGACCATGCTTGCGTTGGCGAAGAGGGACGCCAGCTGGCGGCGCGTCTCCTCGAATACCTGGAGTTCATGCTCGAGAGAGCCCTTTTATCCTCACATAAGTGAGAAGTCTATCGTCATTAGCATAGCGAGTCTCATCAAGGACATGACAGCCACTAAGATGATGTTCGTATGGCAGCAGGCGACCGACCCGTACATTGAAATCACGGGCATGGACGACGACATCTGGTTTTTCGGCTTCAGTCAAAAGCCGGTGGAATCCGGGATAAAATTCGCCCTTAACCGCTGCATAACTGCAGTTGATTGGAGCGTAGGCGGGGATCACAAACAAATCGCGTCTCTCCTTGAAGTTGAACTGTACCTAATTCGCTGTCAATCGGGACTTAATCGAGCAGCGAGGGCTCAGCTTTGTCACTCAATGCGGTGCCAACACCAGCTAAGACATCTGCAGATGTTACTATGTCACCAAACAAATACAGGAAATAGTTGATCTTGAGGTCAGTAAGGAACGTCAACTTAACCAGTGCTGGAGTCCTGTAATCGAGTATCGGAAAGGCAACAAACATCAATAGCGCGGGATTCTAGGGTGCGCGTTAGGCTAGCATGCTGTCCATTCTGCAAATGGGTTCGAACCTTGAAGGCTGCCAGCCGGAAAGGAGATCGCGATCGAAGAAGGGCCACTAGTCGCACTGTCATCGGAAGTGGATTCAAAGGAAGCATTAACAAAGGTAACATTGTCATGTGATGGCGATGCATAGGCAGTTAGGAGTGCAGAAGCAGAAGAGAACGACGTAGTGGTGGCCGTAGTAGTTAAGGAATCCGTGGTGCTGTGATCTTCATACGTATAAATCGCTCGTCATATCTTAACGTTGTTCGCATTTGGATATATGTTCAGTAACTTTAAACCAAATCTTTAGTTAAGTACGGCACTGTTTTTGACTTTCGCCGATGCTCTATCAAAGCTAGACTCACCATAATGACCTACCCCTGACGTGTTTATGACGTGTACTTGAACTGATAGCTGAGTAGCCTTCCGTTACTATGGGTTCAACCAACTCTCACAAGGTATATTCACTAATTCTTGTCTGGAACTCTGTCTCTTTAGAACGACAGCAAACATGCTTCTTTCCCGTAACAATCAAACATTGGCGCTCATTTGCTTTCTCCTCTAGCTCCACAGCCCTCTCTCGCCGCTTATTTGTTTTGTTGCCTGGTAGTTGTCTCGTAGCTGCCACTCCACCAGCCACATACTGGTCGTCGAAAAAATGAAATGACTTATGCACAGACATCAGTAATCTGGTTGCAGCACCGAACTGTCAGGCTTCCTACGAAGTTTGACATCTCCCGAATTAGAAGCGTTTGCTAGAGAACTTGCTCTATAGGTTAACTGATTGCGTTAGTACACATCCACTGCGATCCCCATACTGAACTAGCACTGGTCAAGTGAGCTGTTTACAAAATTACCAGAGAACTGGTGCCATAGTGTCATGTAGGTATCTGTATCTCGGCGCCCCAGTACCTTTTTCAGTGATGACTTTAATTTCTTCAGCCGTGCCTTTTATCTGTATGCACCGTGGGGCAATTGTAGAGCAAGTAGGTGAAGTCGGCTGTGAACGCCGGCACTCTCAACATGAAATCTGCAGTTATCTGACAAATTCTTCCTTCATTATCGTTTTTCTGTTGTGTGGGTCTCTAATGTGGCTATCGACCTTAGAGAGTCATTTCTGTAGTGGGGAAAGTTTGGGATACATTGGATCCAATACCACTGTGTCCACTTTACTACGGCTGGCCATCACTTTGGCCCTCGGGTTTATTAAGTTTAAAGTGCAGCAAACACAATGTTAGGAGTGTTGTAAGTTAACTTCTCTTCATACTGCTTCTTTTCATTCAGGCCATTACCTGTGTATTATTTATCCTGAAATCAATGGACCTTTTTATCACACATTTGTAATCATTATTTAGTTTAAACAAGCAACAATTTTAATCAACATGACACCCATTGTTATCGACGGCGTATACCAACGCTCAGGCAGGCTGCCGATGTCTCTTCAAATGAACTAGGCTAGTTGTCAAACTATTGGGCAAGGTGCATTTCGATATGGTTGTGGTCATCTATTTTCTCCATCTTGATATGATTTTGAAACGAAAGGAATAAGAGATAGTGTTGTGTCGCCGCTGACGCCTTCACCCCACGACCGCAAGAAGAAGTGCAAGACGAGCCAGAAAAAGACTTGTATACATGAAGTCACAGTTGCTTATATAGTTTGAATGAAAAATGAAGGGAAGCTACTAAAGTACGCTTGAGCCAACCAGCTGACGGAAAAACGTCAAATGCAACGGCGGATAAGCAACCGTGTACTCAAGAGCGAATCGCGTAGGTCCTTAAAGATAGCATCATTGGACTCCAAGCGTAAAGCGAACGACCATTTACAGGGACGGGCACTGGCCAATCAGAATGGCGAAATGAAACGTTCAAACAAAAGTCACGAAACAACCGAGAATAAGGAATGCAGACCCAAAAGTTGAAAACTAGTACAATAATTGTGTGACAACTAAATATTCCTTTAACATAACCAAGTAGAACAGTGCTGAGAAGCAAAAAACCAATAGAATATGTTCTTGCAAATAGCGCTGCTGAGAAGGACATGACGATGAGCGTCTATTAACAATGACGTGGATGTACCAATCGGGCGGACCCAGTAGAGCGTTTAAACAACAGTCAAGGAATAGAAAATAGGGAGAGTAAAGAATAGCTATCAAGCTCGTTCACAATAAATAAATGTCTAATAGCTGTTCTCCTTATAGCTAATCAGTAGGAACAAGGTCCGGGTTCCATGCTGGATGCATAAGGGTTTCGATACCGAGCTGCTGCATCTTGAGAGACGCGTCATTGTTGACACAGGAGGACTTGTATTGTCATGCAGTAGGATTATTCCATCGGAAGCATTTTCCGGTGTCCGTCGACCATCTTATGCAGTTTTTACTACTAAACATCAGCAGTAACGGTGGCATTGTCAGGAAAATTTTCCCAGTAGATGACGCCGTGGTGATCCAATCATACCGATAGCATCAATTTTGCCATGCATTTCACTTTTCCTGACCTTTACTGGCGTTTCATCTGCTGCGATCCGCTGACGATTCTTGCTAGAGTTTACATGGAACCCCAACTTTTCGGCTTCAGTAATGCCATGGTTCAGCCATCGATGATTGCGTCCTTGGGTAAGCATTGAAACTGCGATGGCAAAACTGTTCGACAATTACTCATCCCTCAACTCATGTGACACAAATTGGCCAAGCTTTGGGACGATTCCGAATTGGCGCAAATGGCGATGAACTGTGGTTTTTGGAAGGCCAGAGTGTGATGAAACCTCACGCACACTTTGTATCGGATCCTCCTTTAGATCGTCCTGGATGTTGCTGACAAAGTCCGCTGGCTTGCGCCCTCGTAGTTCCCTACGTTGAATCAATGAAAACAAAATTTCACCATATCTTGGATCATCCGTGCCTACTACGCCAGGCAAGTTTCCACAAGCCTCGATCGCTTTGCGCCCTTGTAGGAACTCGTACAACAAGCATCCGCAAACAACATCTCGAGGAATCACTCGATAAACATGCGTCTCGAAATTGACTCAGTTTACGAAACCCTACGACGGAGAGAAGTAAAACAACTTAAAAACCGTCATGAGCCGCTAAACGAGTTGTCAACAGCAGCCGCAATAGCCGGTGCAAAACCATCCCATGGATCGCCCGTGTCTATCAGAAGTTGGGCAGGCGGATGGTCACAGGGCACAGATCGAGGCGGTCGATTCAAAATTCACTTGCTACTCAATCACACATTGACGACTAAGTCAGCGGATCACGTTTGACACAGCAGCGCACTCAGGAAGTCACCTCGGGTGGTGATGAAACGTTTGCATACCAATTGCGATGCTCGGCCAACAGTTTAACCCAGGAGTATCTTGATTATTTGCCAATACCGCAGCCATTACTATGGTTTACGATTGATGAACAATGTATGATTATTGTTCTAGTATGTCCCCTTATATACCCACATAAAAGAATCTTCGAGAAGTTTCTAGAAAATTCTTGGAAGACGTCAAAAGAAATCGCTTATTTTGGGACAATTTAATACTTTTTTAATAGGATACTGGTTCGATCGAGCCCCTGTAATCTCTGGAGCGTCCTGTGCCAACACACCAGCTGTGAATCGTTTTTGTACTGCTGACTTCTGTGTTCTCTATCCGGTGTTCCAATTGCGACGGCAGTGATCTAACTCAAGACCCAAATGACGGGGATTTTTCTGGCCGATAACGGCTGCATTTTATAAGCTAAACATGCATCCTCCTATGGAATTCACTGTCTTCCACTCATCTGTGCATTGAGTGTCTACTGTACTCTGATTGGATGCTACAATGCTCTATATTTTAACCCAAGCCAGCTCACAGAGGCTGTTGTTCTTAAGTTTTTCTCCCGCAAAATCTTCCCAGGTTTGAAGAATACTTTCTACTTTTTTAATTCTACTATTTGGTAGAAGCTTCGGGTTTTATGTTGATGGTTTTAATTTCTTTATCCACGGTTACCGACATGCATTGCTGAGTAACTATTTGATCAAATTCAACCCGTGCATCTAACCAAATCCCGACAAGTTCTACCCTGGCTGGTCTATCACGAAATAGGTAGAATGAATTGGTTGACCATCGGAGCTAGTTTGGTAATCACTTTCCCAAGTAATTTCAGAGTATTTCTAAAAGCATTCCGTGCTGTTCAACCAGTACAATCGAACTGAATTAACTTTAATCCCATTGGGTAGCAACTCCGTTACTCCTGCTGAACCAAACTCCGTTTGAGAAAAATACCTTCATTCTGACCTCACAATAAATGTGAGGCTATCACATTTCTTATTAGTTCACTCTCCTTTGAGCATTAGCTTTTCAGTCTTTATGGATACCTAGATTTTGCGGAAGGCTCCACCAAGCACGCAACACACCAGCGGGACCATCTCGAGTGTGTGGGCCACAATTCCGCTTCATACACGTACTGCCGCGTAAATGGCCGTTTATCAGCTGAGCCGGAACAGCTCAACCAAAACTCGGTGGTCAATTCGAATTTTAGCTTTCGGATGTTTAGGACTGCCTGCTGAATTGAGGCTAAGCGGACTGGGCTTGCTTGCCAGCCCCCATTGCCATGAGCAGTTATTGCGCTCTCGGCCAATGCTTACAAGGAACAATTCTCTCTTCTATTCTCTCTATACATCAAAACCTTTCCAATTCCCCCCAACTTCATTTGATGTAGGTATGCTGACGATGTAGTCTTAGGCAGCCTTTCTCCAATTGCTTAATCATCAGCGGCACTCTAAATCGGGTTGAATGAGCTCCAACAGTCGTCTTCGTCGTCCCGATTCCTTATTCTCAACGCTTCTAGATGTCGCGACGTACCTTTCCGTTTTATCCGCACTGACAAACGTCTGACCGTAGCAAACACTTCTCGCCCCACGGTCGTAAGCGACCATAACTTGTCCAGTTCATTCACTCTTAAGTATTTTAGTGTATATTTATCTCGCAATCTATCTTAGTCAACACACGTTGACAAAACGTTCTGCAGTGCGAAAATTATCATTCCGTGTCCTGAGACTCAAAATGCTTTCAGTACCGTGTTCTTTAATTTGCGAATTTGTGCCTGCCTGTATTCTTCCCTATTGGTTATATTGCTCACCTATCATTTTTCCTGGTCTTCTACAAAGAAGACTTCACATTGATTGTGCGTTCCATTCAGCTCATTTCCAAGTGTTGTGGCTTGCCCAAAGAGTCTTTGGTTGACTACGTCTGTACTAAACACTTTTATGGATGTGACAACTTCTCATTAAATGTTTTAAATGACCCTTTTCACCCCCTTCACGGTGTTTTATCTAACGTCCTCTCCTGCTCGTCTACTTGCTCTCAATTTAGGGTTTGCTTTTCACGCACAACATGTTATCACAACTCGATCTTACCGTATTTATCCCGTTTTCTTGTGGACTCCAGGAAACTTATCAGCATCACGCGTCATCGCTTACTCGAATGATGTGCATGCATGTTTTTTCACGCTTTTGTTGCAATTTCCTGCTAATGTTATGCCTCAATTCATCCGCAGTACTATAGCATTTCCCGCAAAGTTGCATAAAAGGTTGTAGTGTCAATGACATTTTACTCCATCAAGTATCACCATCCAGACTTGTACACATTTTGTTTTACTTTGCACTCCTCCAAAGCCTATATATACCGGACTGCATTTTTGAACTTGGTCCGCCATCTTGCCCGCGTGTTCTCGGCTGTTGCTCTCCGACATGGTGTAACTTGTTGCTTCACCACTTTCTCCCACTGCCTTCAGGCTATATTTACATAGCCATTGTACAGTGCTATTTTCTCAAGACATTCTTTATATCCTGCCGTCTTTTGTCTTATTGTGCTACGGAGATCTTGTGTAACATTCGTCAGGACGCAACAAGGTCCAAAATTCTGCAAAGAATGCGCAAAATTTTGCAAAGAAAGTCCAAAAGTTTGCAAAGTCCAAAATGTTGCAAAACCCTGTGCGATTCGCCAGCTGCTCAGAGCCAATCCTCTGACCTTAAGTGTGTTCTCATTGGCCGGATGCCAAGTTTCGGTGCGTTAGTCGGAGAGGTGAGTGCGGTGCCCGTTGACTGGGTGAGATTTGTGAATGAACCTTAGAGGCATGCACTTCGGCGGTGCAACGGGCTTGTATGCGCCCCCCCCCTCACGTCCGAAACGGTGGATCACAATTGGTCTGAGAGCAATGAACAGCTGGAACATAAGCGCACGACCGAAACCATGTCTATGATTCTAACGTCGTGGGCATGCCTTCTCGCGTTCGACAGAGTATCTCATCAGACATTCGTGACCGAGTTTTGGGCGCCTTCGTCAACGGTGATGACTGGCAGCTGGTGGCAAATGTGAACAACGTCAAATATCAAACAGCCTACTCCTCATCATCATCATCATCATACACGTTAGCTGGAGGTGGGGAACACCTCAGCTACTGTGCCGCAATACATAGTAAAAAGAAAAAAAGCAACTGGTGCAAGTCGGCTGAGCTACCGGTAACGGATGGGCATCGTTCCGGTAAGCTAACAGCCGGCTACTGTGCATCAAAAAAATTATGCAGAATTATATAAAATTAAATAATGAGATCGTGATTGGAGGGGGAGGCTAAGAGGGATGGGGTGGGACAAAGAAACTCACAGCACGAACGCCACTGAGGTCGGCTCCTAGCCATATCAGCAAGTGTGTCCAACCAAACGTGTTCATCGTCTTTCGGACCCCAACCAGGGAGCCGAGACGCTCCAACCGAGGCCAGCTCAGAAGTGAGGGCCTTCATTCCTCTCGACCAAGTCATCGCTTGGCCACCCCTCCTCTTCTTCCATCCACACCCCCGGCGCGCAAACAACGCACGTCGCGGGAGTCGGTGGGCTGGCATGCGTAACACGTGGCCGAGCCATCGGAGCCTGGTGCGTGAAATAACGGTGCTGAGCGGTTCATTTCCTTTTCCTGTGCCATAAACAAGGCGTCGAACACGCTCGTTGCTCACGCGGTGTTCCCACCAGATGTGAGCTAAATTACGAAGGCACCGGTGGTCGAACGTAACTAGCCTCTTCAGGTCCGCTGCTTTAAGCGGCCAGGTTTCACAACCGTACAGTAGGGTCGAACGTACTGCTGCATTGTACACTCTACCCTTCAGGGCAAGAGTGATGTCGCGCCGGCGCCATAAGTGGCGAAGGTTAGCAAAAGCGCCCCGAGCTTTTGCTATACGGTTCGTGATCTCATCTTCAATCCCACGGGCGCTGATACAACTTCCCAGGTAGTTGAATTTTTGAACGACTTCTAGCTGATCCCCACCAAGGGTCAGCGTAGGGGGCGGTCCAGACCAATCTTGGAGGAACGCTTTGCACTTCGAGGGTGCGAAGCAAAGCCCGAAGTGACGGACAGCTAGTGCTAATCTGTCCAGTGCCGCTTGGCACGTCTGGGAGCTGTCACAGATTAGGGCAATATCATCAGCATACTCTAAGTCAAGAAGTCGTTCTCCTGGGAGTAGCTCCACACCTTCTAAGTCGTGTCCTGTGAACGCGATTTCCATGACTTCGTCAACAGCGAAGTTGAAGAGGAAAGGTGACAGCGGGCATCCTTGTCTCACGCCGCTGGAGATATTAAAGGGCGACGACAACTTGCCGTAAGCCCTCACTCTGCCCGAGCTACGCGCATATAATGCTCGGATAATATTCACATATTTCTCAGGTACACCTTTCCTGAGTAGACAGTCCCAAAGTGCATGTCTATCCACCGAATCGAATGCACCTTTGATATCGAGGAACACGACAACGGTGGGCCGCCAATATATGTGACGGTGCTCCAACAACTGACGCAAGGTGAAGATGTGGTCAATGCAGCCACGACCTCGACGAAATCCAGCTTGCTCTTCACGAATCTGGCTTTCACGAATGCCAGTCAGTCTGTGAAGGATGACAGAAGCAAGCAATTTGGAGGCGATGGATATCAGACTGATTCCTCTATGGCTGCCGCATTCCGATCGTGAGCCTCCTTTGAAAATTGGGACTATGACGGAGCGGCTCCAATCGGTTGGGACAGTTTCCTGCTCCCACAGTTTGACTAGTAACTCGTGTAAATCATCCATTAGGGCAGGTCCCCCGAATTTGAAGAGGGCTGGAGGAAGGTCATCAGGTCCCGCGGCTTTATTTAACTTCAACAGTTCGATCTCACGTTCGACTTCTGAGCGAGAGGGTGGATCCAAAGGGACAGCCCAGGGAGTGGGGCGATCAGTGGCCGGCGAGAAATCTAACCATTCCGGCCGATTAAATTGCCTTTCAAAGTGCTCAGCCCAACGCTCCAAGCGTTTTGATAAGTTGTAGATAGGCTGTCCACTCTCGTCACGTATAGTTTCACTAACACCAGGTCTCCTGCTGCCCGTTTCCCGTATCAAACGGAATAACTTACGATGGTTACCAAGGGCAGCGGCCATTTCCATCTCTGTTGCACGATGAGACCACCAGGATTCGCGGTCTCTCTTCAGGCTAGCACGGAGTTTTGCCCGGAGCTCTTTGCGAGTTTCATTGTGTTCGCTTCCAGCCGGAATATGCCGGCGAGCATCTATAAGTTCCAGAGACTGTGAAGAGACCCAATGTTCATGTTGGCGATTAGACATACCACATGAGGATTTTCCTGCTGCTAGTAAGGTCTGGTGAATATGAGACCAGTGAGCTTCAATTGCATCCAGCGAGCGTTTATCCAACTCGCATGACAGCGTACTTTGATACGCATTCAGAACAGCTGGCTTTGCCAGTTGGCTGGTGTCAATGCGCTCACAACGTCGTCGTGGGCGTCCGCCAAAGCGCATCCGCAGGTCAGCACATACAAGTGCATGGTCGGTGTCCACACCTGTGCTCCAAATCGAGCGACAGTTCTGGACGCAGCCTCTCCATCGGTAACTTATCGCAATGTGATCGATTTGCGTCCAAGGCTGGTTCGAGGCTGGTGGGCGCCAAGTCACCCTCCGGCGGGTGCTGTGTCTGAAATTAGTGCTCGCAAGAAATAAGCGAGCATCCTCACACAAATGAAGTAACCGCTCACCGTTATCATTACGGGAGCCTATACCATGTTGGCCGCCCAGATGCAGCTCATCTGTGGATAATTTTCCAACTTGAGCGTTCAGATCCCCAGCCAGCACTACAGTGTCCGAGCTTCTTCTGTGGCTAAGGAGCTCATTCAGTTGATGATAGAAGTCGTCTTTTACCGAGTCATCGCTACAGTTTGTGGGTGCATAGGCAGCGATAACGAATAGACACCTGTTGGTCCCGCGCGACTTCGAAGCTTTGAACGAGCCAGCCAATCGGACCGCACACATCCGGCTACTGATTGGAATCCAATCAACCAGAGCAGCTTCAGCCCGGGGACTCAGGGCAATACCAACACCAGCTTGGCCGGTGCTCGAAGCTGCATCGTCACCGGATAGGCGCAATGAGAAAGTGCTGCTAATGTCATCTGAAGGGGATCGCAAAGTGAGTACAGAGCTCGAGTCTTGCAGGCGGGTCTCCGATAAGCAGCAGATATCGATCGAGAGGGTCTCTAATGTTCGGGCAAGTGCTGCCTGTTGACCGATCTGTAGCAATGTGCGTACATTGAGGCATGCCAATCTGAAGGAGGATCGAGGGCTCCAAATGGAAGCCGATGAACTGGGTTTGACCGCTTGCTTGGACATGGGCCTGTTGACAGTGCAGGAATGACGCTCCGCGTTCACCTGTGAGTTGAAACTAAAAGACAAGCGACTATTGAAGCAAGGTGGGGGAGGGCCGAGAATTGGAGGGTTGAAAACAGGGGGGATAAAAGTGAAGCTGGAACGGGACGATAAGGGTGAAAAAGCGCAAGAGGGGGAATAAGAAGACGGGAAGGCTTGAGCAGTAGCATCCAAACCCCTATCCACCCTGCCCGATGCAGCAGATAGGGCACCGTTGATTATCCTCTGCGGTGGCCAGAGCATCAGAAATTTGTTTGAAGAGAAATTCATTGTATTGCGTGGGCAGGATACTGTCAGGTTGCCCAGGCCTAGACAGGAGAACGATTAGGGTTCTCAACCAAAGCCTTTGGTTCAAAAACCTGACCGCAAGGCAGCGGGTTTGGCATTGGGCTACAAGGAGTCCGTTTTAAGGAATAAGGAGCCACCCTCATTCCAACCCCCAACCTGGAGGACCAGGAGGCTGAGTTTGTCTGGCCTCTAACCATTGACCAATCTGGTATGAGTGGCTCTGAAGGTGCAAAAATGCACCACCCAGTATAGCTCAATGGATCATTGAGGCACACAAACCATCGCACCACGGTAAGGTCCAGCCTCATTGCGATGGAAACAGCCTACTCCTGGATTCGTCGTTCTCTTGATCAGGAGCTGAGTACTACGCAGGCGCGCGGTCATATGCGTATTTTGTCGGAGGAAGACATAGATGACATCCTAAATTGGATCCGCAAGTGACTCAACTCTTACGCTACGGGAAATGCGAGTACGGGTACGAGCAGAAATGGACAAAGACATTTCGAAGTCAACAATCGCACGGCACCTAGATGGTCGATTGATAACTATGAAGAACATCTATCAAGTCCCCGACGTGGAAGACGATGGGCTGGCATGCTCAGAACGTGCCCGAGCCAACACATGCGATGTCGGAGAATAAGATCTTGAAGACTGGCACTATTCTCCCCAAGCACGCGGTCTCGCACCTCTGCGTTGCTCACGTGGTGTTGCCACCACACCCGAGCAATCCTTCGTAGACAGCGATTGTCGTAGACTGACAGCCGCTTCATAGCTTCCGAGCGAATAGGCCAAGTCTCACTGCCGTAAATGAGTATTGCATGGACGGAATCATTGTACACCCTGCCCTTGAACTTGAGACTGACATCACGACGACACCCTAGGTGTCTCAGTCTCATGAATGCAAGGCGGGCCATTGCAATCCGTTGTGAGACTTCATCTCCAACACCACCACCCGCCGTGATGCAACTCCCTAGATAAGTAAAGCAAGGGACTTGCTCCAGAACATGTTCAGCAATGGTGAGCGCGGTTTCAGACACCGGCCAGTCCTGGAGCAGCGTTTTACATTTTCCCGGAGTGCTATTTGCACTCCCAGGGAGCGATTGGAAAAAGGGACGCTGTTGACAGTCAATGACGTGGAGAAGGAGCGTGAAGAAAGCAACCTCAAGCTTGGCGGCAGTCGGAAGAGTCCGTCTTCCAGGTTGGGGACCACGAGATGCTGAATCGCAGTGGTTGGAAACATTAGACGTCATGGCCCGCAACAGACATCAGTGGCGTCAATGTTGTTCTGCCATTTTACCATCCCTTTGGTGCACACAAAACTCACAAAACAAAACAAAAAATACAAAATGGCGTGTGTAAAACCAAAAAAATCGTTTCCCATATTTTTAATCGCAGTTCGTGTTCCCATCATTTTTCACATTTTTTCTTCTGCCATGTTTCTGATGGCACAATCTCTGTTAACAGACTGTGAATAAATATATAATATGTATATCAGGTTCCCGAGGGAATGAACACTGAGCGAGCCAATGGGATACACAGGGAATTCGTTCAGCAGTTTCTCCAACTTGAGAGCGATGGCAAGTTCTTCATTTGCATTGCCCAAGCGAACTTCAACATTTCCTGCAAACGTACTCGTGGTCGGACACCCAGAGGAGTGAGGGCCTTTGCAAAGTTGCCAACGGCAGAGGACACAATTTGCATTTAATCGGTGCACTCACGGTGGAAGGGAAAGTGTCGATGACCACCCGGAGAGGCTCATTCACAGGTCTCCTATCTCTCTAATGGTTGCGAAGCTATTTAGACAACCTGAAACGGAAGATGGAGCTCCGGCAGGTTGTCGTGGTGTGTGATAATGCACCATGTCACACACGACTGGAAGAACTGTCGTCAGTAGATGGATACGAGGGAGTAACCATACTGAGATTGAGCCCATACTCTCCGTTCCGCAATCCGATCGAGAATGTTTGGCAGGTATTGAAGGCCAGAGTGAAGAATGAGATGAGAGTGCACTATGCGGAACTTCTGGCCGGGAATCCCCAGTAACTCATGACACAGATGGAATGGAGGCTGCAGTTCCTTGAACGCATTGCCAGAGCAGCCACCAAGGATATCAGCGTTGTGGGATGTCGTAATGCTATTCGACATATGCATGTACATTTTCCTAATTGTCTAGAAAAAAATGGCATTTTTGATCACATTGCCGTCCTATATTTTTACGTATCTGGTTGTATGGTACCTCACTGGCAGCGCGTAGGGAAGTAGGTGTATTCACAGTGTTTTCAAAATATGTATGCACATACGTAAGTTTGTGTTCCTACGGGGGTTGAAGCGATATCTGCTGTCTAACGCAAGTGAATTACACTGGACTGGCTTCCAGTGAGCCATGTCCCAGTGATATGTTCAACTTATGGTCCTTTTCGTACTGGCATTCGATACGCCGTACTCTTTCGTGATCAGCCTGAGATAATGTAGCTACAGTTTCTTTGTTCGGAAAACTAGGATGTTTGGAAAGCGCATTGTAGGACCAAGTGAGCTTGCCGGGTGAAGCAACCGTCAGATATATCACAGTGTGGGATATCAGCGTGGTTAGTTGAATAGTAGTTAATAGGAAATTACTGCGCACGTCATGTCAGCCTTTTCCAAGTGTGAGAGGAACTGTTAGATGCGCAGATGGGAGTTCGCAAACGCGTCCATTGTCAGACAAGATGTCGTCATGGAAGCTGAACGAATGTATCCCGTATCTAATGGAAACCGTCTCTGTGCTATGTTTGTCCGCTGTATTTGAGTGCCAAGGCGCGTTAATTCATTACCCGATTGGAAGTTGGTCTGTCAAGTTCGGAACCCACATCAGCCGGTTCGGAAGCTTTACTTTAGATTTAAAAGCAATGATTCCTACAGCAAGCCCAATTTAATTTGCTTGCCAGAAAGGGCCGAGTGGTCTGCACGCCTGGCCTGCAATCATAAGGTCACCGGTTCCAAGCTATTTTCCTGGCCTTCTTTGTCATCCTGGATGTCTTCTCAGTGCTCACCCAGTGTCTGAAACCCCCATCCGTCGAAAAATTGACTATCCCGTTGACTAATTGTTACACTGAGCCAATACCGTGGACAGGATGATCGTGTCACGATAACTGATAATCGCTTGAATCCTGGTGCCATTTGTGACAAATGTCATTGCCTGTCGTGCAAGTGCGAAATATTGCCAAGCAGCCGGATTATGTACGGCACAAATATCTCTCAACACGACTTGGGTACGCAAGTATCCGTTACTGTAACTTTTATATCGCTTGTCGAAATGATTCTACGTTGTTAAACGTGGTACTGACAGCACATCAGAGACAGACAAGCGAAATTTTAAAGTCATTACTATAGTGTACTAGTGCAAATGTTCCCAATCTGGTTCAAAAAGCCTATTTTGACCTGACTTGGCTTATGGGCGCGCCCTTGAGGCCTATGTCAGCGACAAGACGTCAGATGTCGGAGGCCACTACATGCGACATTCGGGCGAATGACACACGTGTCCAGACTATAAACTGACACCACTTCCAATAATCTACCATCGAGCAAGCTTTTGTTATTTTATATCGCTAACTTAACGCTACGCATGCTCAGTAAGATCACTAGGTCCGTATAATTTTTGAGCCCACCTAAGACTTTACTACATTTGTGCTTGGGTGAATCTCTGCTACTGTAATTCCCTACTCTAATGAGTCACTTTTGCTCATACCAAAATGGTGGGCAACTTTTGAGACACCTATTATCAACGACGGATGTTGGACCCGGCATTTCATATCTAGAATGTTACTCCTTCAACGGTGATAATTACCACAAGCATGTGCTTTCTTACGCAGTCATTTCGCTTAATGTCATTTCGGGACGAAGACTAAGCGAGCATAACAAGGTGGTACGACTTGTCGAATTCTCAAAGTATCACCAGAGTCACTTTTGTCCGACCTCTAGGAGCACGTACAATATCATAGCCATCTTTCCATCCTTCATGGATGCTGATGGGCTTCAAGCCGAGTTCAATCAATAAATCATATGACACAACCTGGGGGCGTATTCTGGGTCTGGTGTAGTCGTAACGCACACCCTCATTCGGCGCCCTCTATGATAGACCTCGGTTTATATACGGATGCACAGAGTATTGTCAGCATACTTTATTCTCCGACCATTTGATTCCTAGTATGTGGGTAAGTGAGTGCTTTACTTCGCTTCGATGTTTCTGATGCGACTTCTTACGTGAACTGTACGTGTTGCGTAATTTTCCTCTTGCACCCTCTATTACAACCCAGCTGGTATCGTACAACTCACCGTGCCTACAGTAGGTTTCATATTGAGCATTAGCAGTGACAGATGACCAAGAGCGTGTCTGTCGCAGTATCGCTGTTCTGTTAGGTGCTTCAAATACGCATCTGCTACAGTTATCCTAAGAGTATTGGTCAATTTCCTCCCCCCTAACTCCGACTACCAGTCATGGTTGATTTATCTAGTTGTCCAGGCAGCTTGCATTGGCAACAGCCTTCTACTATGAAATGAATTTTCATGCCATTCCTGTTGTCTCTTAGATGCAAAATTAACAACCTTCTACGTATAATAATAACAATAATAATAAGGTATATTTTTCGTGGTACCAAGAAACCGCGCCCACAAAGGGACGGATCATACTTACACTGCAACATGCTCAGGCATGCGAGACTGTCAATGGTTTGGGTTTTTACAGGGTTACAATAGGGTTGTTTTTGCGAATGTTTTCATTAGGGACTTTTGTCGCCGTATGCTACCAGTTTGCGGGCATTCGCATTTGGTTGTTTTCGTTGCAACTTGATGGCGGAGGTTTGATGGGGAGGGGAGTATGGAAAGCATGAAACACTTAGAGTCACCAATCAAAATCAGATGAGTAATACACGATCTTACTTAATAGACTGGAGTAATACAGTTGGAGCGTTGTGTGAGTAGCAAGTTAGGGAGTTTCGAAAATAAGTAAAAGACTATATTGAGGTAACTCCAGTGGATCATCAAACTCAATTTGCTTTATCAGAATAAAATAGACAGTATTCACATCATAGGGTGTTAAGGCATAGCTTAGTGTCTAGACATTCCTTGGTTTAATTATGGAGTTGAACTAATCAAGTTGTGTTTTGGGCTGCCAGATGGTTGAGATTCTGGGTGAGCTCAGTTGCATTCCTTTCAGCCTTCACTTGGAGGTGGATATTTAAGGCCTGCGTGACTACGCACGGAAAAGTGATATTGAAAAGGGAGAATTAAACAGATGAGTAGACGAAGCAATTAACGTCTATTCACTGCAAAACCAGGGCTTATTCAGTGCATCGTAGTCTTATAGAAGATGCCGATGACAGAGTGATTATGAAAGCGCAATAGTTAACCGATTTTTGGTCTAGAGATAGAGAGGAAATGCACCACAACTAAGAACGAGGCCAGGATCTAAGGAATATGTTAATGGGAAATATCTGTATGACAGTAGGACGGTAGAGTTGAAGTAACTAGGACCCAGGAGCACAACAGATTTAATGCAGAATGAAGTTGGGTAAGAAAGAACAAATGAAGTTATACGGTCATTCATGGAACCGTCTCCCAGAGATCTGTTTCCATGCGAAGTTTCACCGGCACCTCCACGCCCCATCTAACCATGTATCGGTGTTGTTTAAAAGCACGCTGCCCACTACCGATTATATGCTTCATTTGGGCAATTGTTTTCTTTTGGTGAGCTAGTTACTCAAGCCAGTCAGCCGTTTCGTCATTCATAGTAGTTTTTGCGTGCGTAATGACCGGGACCACCGGTTGGCGTCATATGCTATTAGGTGTGAGTTCAGCAGTTCATATTGGACCAGCTTTTTAATTTCTGCGCACTTTTTATACTTACCAGTGGGTCTTTTGGCGTGGGTATACATGTTGCTTGGAAGCTTCAAACCATCACCTCAGACCAGCCCCCTCGTAACCAACAGAATAACAGGAGAATGGGATGAAATAGTTAAATTAGGGGGTAGAAATATCAACGAAATAAGTATACAAATACCATGTC
Organism: Dicrocoelium dendriticum; assembly: GCA_944474145.2. Classification (NCBI taxonomy): domain Eukaryota; kingdom Metazoa; phylum Platyhelminthes; class Trematoda; order Plagiorchiida; family Dicrocoeliidae; genus Dicrocoelium; species Dicrocoelium dendriticum. Next base: position 98,908,512 of record OX104063.1, read on the forward strand.
TCGCGACATTGTAGGATGCCATATGATTGGGTTTGATAAAATACTGCGGAAGTTTAGAATAATGAGTTGGCTTCTCCATTCACTACGCACTAGGTGATGCAAATTATCCGGATGCCATAGCACAGTAGCATATTTAAACTATACGTAGGTGAGATAAAGCATGAGATACACATTTTTTGTTTCTCCACCTATAACTGGGACTTCAAGGGTGACATTTTCGAACATAAAATATAGGTATGATGGAGTGTGGTGAACCTGCATTATAGGTTATATATTGTTTGGACCTAATGAAAATAACACATCTGTGGACACTTGAAGATCGAATGTTTTCATTATGTTCTGCATAGTGAGAAAGGCTCCCAAGTTCATTGTAAATTTGGTTAGGTTTTACTTGCCCGTACTTTCAATGGTAGCTTGTTCTGTATGTGAGTATACTTTACCAGGGAGGAGTTGGATCGAATCTTTAAGTTTTCCTTTTTACTGATAGTGAGTAACCCCTATTTCTTGTGGAACAGGTTGAGGAATATTGAAATTCAAGATCTATTCCGGTCGTGTACACCCGGCAATGTATGATGTTGTAACAGAGAACTAGATTATTTCTCAGGGGCCCAGCCATATGGGGTTTATTTTGAGGCGGCGACATTAGTCTTCATAATTCAGAGTGGTGGACTGGCCAATAAGAAGTTTGGTGAAAGAACGCTGAATGTTTTCTAAAGCTATTCGATCCGTTCTACGCAGGTAGCCATAGATAATTGTGCAGTACTCCAGCATAAGTCTCCCGAAAATCTTAAACATTTCCAGTCTCGCTTCAGGTCGAACAAAGGATTTAGTGATATAGGCTTTCAATTGCCTTGCGTTTTCTTTCTAATATGAGACATGCTCGGAAAAGTTCAGCGGTGCGGAATATATTACTACAAGGTCCCTAACTGAAGAAGAGTTTGGGGTGTTTGTACCTGCTAGGGTGATGGAGCCATCCGGTATGCAGCATCCATACCCAGGCACTTGCGATTTTCCATCGGCGAATTTTATTGACCAATTTTTACTCTAATAGTCCAGCGCAGTATGTATGTATGTTCTTAAGGCCCGACTCAAGGCTGTCGGGTGGAAGTGGGTAGACGAGTTTACTATCGTCTGCAAAGTGGTATGATCGTCCACGTTTTATAGAATCACCTATGGTATTTATATACATTAGGAAGACCGTTGGTCCAAGGACACTGCCTTGGACAGCTCCGCTTGTAACGTCTCTCGAGGAGGACAGTTGCTGGCCTATTTTAACGCTCTGTGTCCGATCTTCTAGGTAGGATTTAAACCAGCTTAGTAATTAGTTGCTGACTCCGTAAGAGTGCAAAACAGAAGCAAACGTGTATGTGGTACACCATCGAAGGCCTTGTGCATGTCTAGTAGAATGACAATAACTGCCATGCCACTTTCAGCAACCGATGTTACTTGGTCGATGAATTGTATTTGACAGGTTACACAGGATCGCTTCGTAAGAAAGCCGTGTTGTGCATATTTTATCAGGTCTAATCCTGTTAAGAATTGAACAAGACCATTCTTGACAATTCGCTCCAGTGCCTTTGAGGCTGCGGCAGTATGATTAATAGGGCGATAATTTGTCATTGCAGATCGGGAGCCTTCTTTGTGTTTTGGTGCTATTATCGAGTGTTTCCACTGTGGAAGGAAAGATCCACTGTTTAAGGATCATGCGAAGACGTTTAACATCAGCACAGGAATCTTTTTGCCTCCATACTTGTCGACAGCTGGAGGAATACCATCGGGTCCTGGCTGAAATGACGGTTTTATGGAGAGTGTGCTCCTTTGAACATCACACAGGCTCACTGGAATACTCGAGAGCTCTTCATCCGTTTTACAAGAGGATGGGACGTACTGATATCTGTAGTGAATAAGGCTGCATAATAAGAGTTCAATGCTTCACACATTTGGCTAACGTCATCAGTTGTTGAGCCATCTTCTAACGTCAGACTTTAGACTTGATGATTCTGCTTTGGGTTCCTCCTGTTGAGAAATTTCACCAAGCTTTGTAACTTTTGTGGATTTTTTAGCGTTTTGTTTTCTTCGATGATTTCCACTTGCAGTGCCTGATGTTTTAGTTTCAGTAGAGTCCCATGAATTTGCAGTAATGTTGCAAATTATTGTGTTTGCGATATTGGGACCTGAGTTTCTTCAAGTTGGTGGCAATTTTGAAGCATAGCTTGCGTCAACTACTACTGTTCTGGGGGTCGTTCCACAGTGTGGGTGCTACTAGGCCGGTACAGGTGAGAAGATTGTTTATAACTTCGTTCGTGGCTAAGCTTGGATCCCGTGTTAAGAAAAACTTGTCACAACGCAGCGTACTGAGGAGATTGTCAAATTTGGTCTAGCCGGTGAGATGGATGCAACGAGTACGCTCGCCACTCGTAGCTTGCTTGCTATTTTTTCTATTCATGCTGCGTAGCACAGTATTGTGATCGAAGCGCATTGGTTGGCTGTCAATAGTGACGAGCACTAACAGAATGCCCATGGTAAATATCAGATCTAATTTGTTGACTCTTCTTGTAGGTTGATTAACTTGTTGAGTCCAACCGTTGATCTGAATGCTATGGATTATTCCCATGAGGCTCCCTGACACTTTAACTGTAGGCGTCATCCAGTCAGTATGCGGTAAGTTGAAATCTCCACATACAAACTTATGTTTGTAGGAAATATTTGACACAGCGTTGATAGCATCAACTAGTTGTTCAGTATGGTGATTGGTAGCGCTAGGAGATTTATAGATGCAACCCAGCCGTAGGTTACTGGAATGGATTGCTAACCACAACGAATCTTCTAGGTCATTGAGAGCCAGAAGATCAACAGGCATCACTGTGATATCATTTCGAATGTAGATAGCGCATCCTCCTCCTCGTTTGCTCAGACGATCTTTTCGAAACAGGTGGTAGCCAATAGCTTGAAGCTGAGAGTCACTTATGTCTGAGTTGCACCATGTTTCAGTGATGAAAACAAAATGAGGAGTTTTAAGACAGACGAAGTTGAAAGAAGTTGCAATTTAGGTAGTAGGGAACCAATGTTTCTAACAGCAGAATCTAGAGTATGTATGGAAAGAGGTGGTGCAGGTAGAATTAAGAGTGACTGTTTGCTAGCGTTGTTATTGGTGATGTGCCACAGTGAGGCATTCGTGCTTTGGAGATCTCTAGGGTGCATTGACACTAATGGAGAAGGTGTTCTAGTACAGTGATCAACTGTTGGTTCATGGGGCCTAGTGGTGGAAATCCCAGTGATGGGGGGTAATGTTGGCGGATATGGTGCATTTATATTTAATTTGACTGTGGGATGTTCCCTTGTTTCTCACAGCCTTAATTGAGAATTTCGCTCTATGGTTCTGCACTGTAGGGGATACAGGTGCAGTACACACAACATGCGCACGTTACTCGTAGATGGAGCAGCCGAGATAGTATTGGTTTCGGCTATTATTTTGCGGAGATTTAGTTCCTGGGGTTGTTTCATATTACTTAGCGATTTAGTAGGTGTAGTACTGTTCAGTGTATTAGCAACAAGAGTAAAGGTTTTAGTACGTCGAGGATCTCTCAGAGACACTAACGGTGTTCTGTCACGGTCTACTTCACTGTCCACTTGGTGGATTGTGGATTAACACAATTGTAGGCTTTTCTTTAAGAGCTAGGCCTCTTTCTAACAGTGTTTGGTCTTTTCTGACTATAGCGTTTTTGAATTCAGTTCTTGCAGTAATCAGTCGTTTAAATCCGAAAATCAGAGAACTTCAGTGAAACCGGCACGACTTCAGTTTCGCGAAGCCTTATGCAGACGCAGTTAGGCCGATTCATGTTGCAGGCGGTTTTAATTTTTTTCTATACTCAGCCTATCGGGTATATTGAATATAATCACATTTTTGATCTGCTCACGCACTACTGGGTTTCAGAGGTGGTGTGATAAGAATGAGCCTGCCGTACTTAGTCTATCTAAATGAAGGTTAGCTGAGTCTTTCATTAGTTCACAGAATGCTAAAATTTGGTCTTAGTTAGTGCTAAATTCACTGCTTGTTTTTTAGTGAATTCATTTCTTCCTCGAGGAGGTTAATGCGTTTAAGCATTTCAAGCAAGATCTTGTACGTATTAACAATGTGTTTGGCTGCGGTTTCCAGTTTATTTTTATTTTTCTAATCGAGGAAGCATTTCTTTTTATTGAGTTAGCCGTCATTCTCAATAAGTGCACAGCTTGTTGAGGTCTAAAGATGCTAGAACGGATACTGAGTAGTATGAGATGGTTAGGTGGGTCTAGAACTCAAATACAGAACAGTAAGAACTTATCGGCTACGTTCCACTGTTAGTCAGGTGAGCGTTTCGCAGCTCACGTGTTGGGTCCACCCACCAGTCCGATGTGGACGGTGTAATGGGAGTATACACTCGAACGAACGTGCGGTGTCAGCCCAGCAAGGAAGCCGTTAGGCTGCCGCAAGGAAAAGCGGCAGCTGATTGGACGTTCACACGTTTCTCGCATGCACGCTGATTGGCCAACAGCTGGAGTTTGTTTGACTGAATCAAAGGAAAAATGTCATGCATTCACAAAGGTCGTTAATTATGGATCCAACTAGCTGTATATACCGATATGTTTCACTCGCCCGATGCCTGCGTTTTCGCCTGGTCCTTTTGTTTGCAGAATATACGTTTTGTCCCTGAAGGACCGACTTTTTACATGGTGTCAGAGAAGGAGAATAACATTAGTACCACCCAGACGATGATTGGAGCTGCACCGGCTATTCAAATGCCTGCCCCGCTGAACATGGATGAACGCAGTTTGGCAAGCAACTGGCGTTTGTGGAAGAGCAAATGGATGGATTTCTGCACTTTATCGCGTCTGGACGAACAACCGATGGCGTACCGCTTGGCCATGTTTCGACACGCAGCAGGAGATGATGCGCGCCGCGTGCTAGAGACATTGTGTTACGACAAGAGCGAAGATGCCAACAATCTGGAGACAGTTCTTGAGAAGTTCAGTGAATACTGCGAAGGCCAAACAAACAAGACATTTCAACGCTACCTCTTCTTTTCGCGGAACAGGCGGCCAGGTGAATCCGTTGACACGTACGTCACTGAGCTAAAGATTTTGACCCGATCCTGCAGTTTCTGTAAATGCATGGCGGACAGTCTCATACGGGACCGCATTGTTCTTGGGATCAATGCCGAAGGTTTGACGAAGCGACTATTACGAAAGCGTAACCTATCTCTGCAGCAATGTATCGAAATCTGTAACAGTGAGTCCTCCACTGCCGATCAGTTCCAGCAGATGACAATCACAGGTGATCCAGAGTTGTGCGCCGTTTCCAGGAGCAAAACTGCGAGGGCCACGACCGCGCGACAGGAGCCCTGCAACTTCTGTGTAACACGACATCCGAGGAACCGCGAACAGTGTCCGGTGTGGGGCCGCATTTGTGTCAAATGTGGGAAGCGCAATCACTTCGCCCGCTGCTGTCAGTCGACAGATGTCAATGCACTCGTTCCAGACAAATCAACAGAAGACACCGAACAATCGATTGGTAACGTGTCTCAGAAAGCGTCGCAGAAGTGTGTCTACTCAAGTCTTCTGATCGAGGAACGGTCGGTGCGATTCCAGTTAGACACAGGCGCGACGATAAATATTTTGCCCAGAAAGCACTGCCGCGGCGTGCAAATTCAATCGGATCAAGATTATTTGAGCATGTGGAATGGTTCCAGACTCAAGCCAAAGGGCTCAGCGACAATTGAAGCGGTCAATCCGAGAGACGGTGTTTTGCATCGTCTGCAGTTCGTGATCGTGGATGAGGATCTCACGCCGATTCAAGTAAGCTTATTGTTGATCCTCTGCTCTGCTTCTGCGATTAACCGGTCGCATTTCTCAGCTAAGATAAGCAAGCATTTAACGAGGGGATGATGGAACACGCAGTACAGAACCAAAATGCATCTTGGGTGCTATTTTGTTCCCGTAACTGTTGTTGGGACACATTTGCACATTTCGTATGGTACCATGCTAAACAGTGCGAACAAGCCAGACCGATTTTTACGACCCGATGACATTCTCCTAACCCGCAAATGCCTTTCGATGGGAGTCTCTTCGGTTTCGCCTTTCTGCCATTCAATTTGGTGTCGTTACCTTACCCAGTGGGTTGGTTAGCGTTCTGTACTTTTACAGCTTTGAGAGCGGCGCACATCGGTCAGGCGAGCGTGGTGGTTGCAAGGTCAAAAAATATAAAAAAATAAAAAAAATAAAAAATAAAAAAATCACTAGCTTCTTTGCCAGTCATTGATCGTCCTGCTCCCTAGGTTGTCCCTTTGACTCTCCTATCTCATCCAGAAGTCACACTTGAGATCGGACTGTTGAAAGTGAATGAGGTCCCAGAACCAAATGAACTACCTAGAGCTTTTCTCATATTCGCGGAAGCAGCTCTCATAAATGATTTGCGCGGATAATTAGCGAAACAATGGGAACGTAAAACTGTCTATCAACTGAAGCTGCTCTTCCCATTCCCGATTTCCAGTGTGGAGCTGAGGTTTGGCATCCATAGAGGGATAAGTCTGATACCCATCCCCTACTATGTGTTTTAAAAGTCATGTCCGTTGTTTGGTGAACAAGATGCACGCTGACGGTCATTAACATATGGGTTAATTAAGCTGTTGGCCTTTCCTTCGAACGCATGCGCGGCCGTGAACCTGTCCGATACACGGGATCACGCCCCTGGCTTGGTCGAGCCCGTTGTGAATGGAGTCAATACGAATGGAAATTGGGTGTTGCCCGTCCGAAAACACTGCACTACTATGACTTGTTTCGATGTTATTACCTCTCATCAGAAAGAGTTAGCAGGCATCGAACCAGCGACCATTGAGATGTTAGTTATGACCGCTACCCCTAAGCCACCGGGTCACGACGGGCAACACTTGACACAACGGTTTAATAGATGAGGTTGAGGGTCATTTTGAAGCACACGTTGTGTGGAGTCAAACGGTTTCACAAAGAGAGCTTGAGCGAGCAAACGAGATGTCCGTTTGAGGCGAGGGGACAGGTGAGGCACGGATGACCAGAGTGAACAATGTTGACCTGATATTCCAAAATGCTCTCTGCAAGGGCCGATCGGTTACCTCATTTTGATGCCACCTCAGGCCATTTCGACCGGACTCTCTCCATCACTTAGAGGCGCAGTACAGGCCACCGTCCAATCTCATAGTCAACTTGTCCATAACGTAAGGAGGAGAAAAATATCCAACGCAGTGGAATGTCTACAATGTGCACAACCCATTAAAGACGATTGGAGTTTCGCGATCAGATTATCCGTTGGTGCATTTCAGCGGCTATTCTGTGAAATTACCCGCATGTTATGTGTGCGACGGTGTACTTATGCGATTTTTGCTTGCGGACTAGGTGGTGATCAATCTTGAGTAGGCGCTGAACCTGCCGCATTGTGCACACCGCCAGTCCATTTATGTGTTACCCACTGCAATTGCGTATAGCGCAGTAAATGCAAACTGCCGCCAGTCCCTGACCAGGTTCACATTTGGTGTGGTGCTTGCGCACACGGATGACTGCAGGCTTCCATGGATGTTGTAACCGCCCTCAGGGCGTAATGTCCAAGCAGTTCTGCCCCTGCTGCAATTGGCAAAATGTTCCTTCGCCACTTGTTGTCCTTCAACAACTTGTGGCTCAGTAGTCCTATATAGTAACTCTTATCGTGTACACAAGTTATGACCGAACATTAACTATGCCTGCTTTGAACTCTTGCCTCGTTTGGCATGTTCCGGTACGCGAACAGGGAACGATCTATACGCACACGCAGTAGAGAATTTGGTTCTTTTGTTAGGAAAGCTTTCACTGTCTATACCGCCCCTTATCTAACCCTTTGGAAGACGGATGATAAGGTGCAGTAGTTACGTGTTTAACGCCGTTCGAGCTAAGAAAGTTGGAAAACTCGGCACTGGAAAACGCCGGCCCATTGTCAGACACTGATGTTTCGGAAAGACCAAACGTCCTCCAACGTTGTGCGCAGTTTAGTTATGGTGCTAGCTGAAGTTGCTGAGGCCGGAATGTGGGCTTTAATCCATGTAGAATGAGTGTCAACGATAAATAAAATCATCTGGCCCCCGAAAGGACCAAAACAGTCTACTTGGACGCGTTTCCAAGGTTTTTCTTTCCACTTCCAATCCTGCATTGGCGCATGGAAGAGGCGTTTCGGTTCTCCTGACAGTCTGCAACTTCTAACCGCTACAATGTCATCGTCTAATTCGGCACCACACATAAAAGTGAGGTAGTGACTTCTTTTTGTCAACTCCTGGGTGCGCAACATGTAATTCATTGGATATACTTGACTGAAATCGTGCGCACTACGGTAAGCATCCGTTCTGGAGGCTGAGCTCAGACATTCTATTCCGGATGGACATGAGTTCTTCGGGTGTGTATGTGGCCACCCGAATTGAGCGTAGCGCCTCAGCAGCAATAAAACAAGGTCACTATCCGCTTCCTGACGTGTCTGTCGACGTGACCAGGGAATTATTGCGCTGCTGAACCAAGCTTACGAACTCTTGTGCAGTAAACTTCTCCGATGGTATCTGGTAAAGGAAGACGAATAAGGACATTAGCTGTGGTATTCTTCCAGCCGAGAATATACTGTATTTTGCATGTATATGTAGAGAGAACTAGGAACCAACGAACCATCCTGAGTGAAGCCATTTGTTGAATCCCCCTCTCATGGCCAAGGAGGCAAACAGAGGTTTGTGATAGGCATAGATCGCGAAGGTTCGGCCAAGTAAATATTGGCGAAATCTGGTAGTACCGAAGAGCACAGCTGCGGCCTCTCGATCAAGCTGCGACTAATTTCGTTCTGCTGCTGTCCGTGTTCTCAAATCATAAGCAATAGGTCTTTGGTAGCCCCCGGTAATTCATACGTGTTCACTCACCGATACGGGATCGCACAGTAAGACGGTGTAACGGTTTGGGTGCCCCCCTACCAAGCGAGTCATGCTGGATGGGGCTTTACAAGCATCGTTACAGCCATTCATAGCAGCTAGACCATCGGTTATGGGTTAGCTAAGCTCAAAATGGGAGACTGACTGGGCTCCTGGTCAGTGCTATGACTACCCATGGAGTGACGGGGCATTACACCCTGAGGACGGTTACAAAATCTAGGGGTGACTGTAGTCACCACATCAAATGTGAAACGGATCAGCGACTGGCGGCAGTTTGCATTTACTGATCTCTACGCAATTGCAGGGGTAACACATAACATGACTGGCGGTGTGCATAATGCGGACAGGTTCAACATCTACTCAAGGTTGATCACCACGTAAGTCCGCACGCAAAGACTGCATAAGTACACCGCCACACCCATAGAATGCGAGTAAGTTAACAGAATAGCCGTTGAAATGCACCAACGGATAATCTGATCGCGAAAGTCCAGTCGTCTTTAATGGGTTGTGCACATTGTATATATGTTTCTCCTCCTTACGTTATTGATAAGTTGACTATGAGATTGGACGGTGGCCTGTACTGCACCTCTAAGTGATGCAGAGAGTCCGGTCGAAATGGCCTGAGGTGGCATCAAAATGAGGTAACCCATCGGCCCTTGCAGAAAGCATTACGGAATAACCTTGTCCACTCTGATCATCCGTGTGTCGCCTCAAACGGACTTCTTGCTCAAGCTCTCTATGTGTAACCGTATTGACTCCATTCACAACGGGCCCGATCAAGCCAGGGGCGTGACCCCGTGTTCCCGACATATTCACGGACGCGTATACATTCGAAGAAAAGGCCAACCGTTTAATTAACACATATGTTAATCCCTATCGGCGTGCACTTCAACGAATAACGGACATGGCTTCTGAGACACACATAAGTCGCTCGCCTCTGCCGTTCTTCCTATGATGCTTGGCACCCGTGAAAGTCAAGGTTACAAAAAGCAGGCCGGGTTTTGTCGTGCTATAGGGTGTATTGACCATATAAATAAAAAGATGAATGTAACATGATTAACTACGCAAGCAATTCTCCTGAATTTTCAATGCTTGACCCGAGGTCACATCCTCATGTGTGTGCGCGCGGGTGCGCATTCAACTCTAGCAACTCTCTGTGCTTGTCGTTCGATTGATATCGACCGGTGTTCATTGTGTGAATCCTACCCTACCCATTACCTCGCCGGACGCCTGCAGCCAAATCATACACCGTGTGTGTGTGTGTGTGTGTGTGTGTGTGTGTGTGTGTGTGTGTGTGCATTTTCGAGTGTACAAGTCTCCCCATGCATGTGGGTGACCGCATAATGACCTCGCGCGTCCCACTCCACCGGTCACCAGACGGCTACCCTCGGTACTTCACCAACATTCGCCAAACCTGACACCTCACCGCACCGTGTGTCGCATTCCACTGAGCGCTTGTCCACACACGGTCTCGGTTATGTACTTTATCCAATTGCTCAATGCGCTTTTTATGGTTGACAAACGGAAGAGGATACCCTCTTGTTGAGCGTTCCTCTAACGCATTTGTTGCTAACCAAGAACGCTTGCAACTGAGGTTCGTTGTATTCGAGAAATAATGTTATGTAACTAGCACCGTACACCTCGGATCCACCTTGGCTTTTGAACTAATCGGGATCGATTGATACGTGTGGCTCTGCGACAACGTTTTAGTCGTTACAATGTTTTTATTTCTCGCTAGTGCGAGAGAGTATTCCCCCAGTAGGACAGACTAGTAGGTGTACATTTATGATTATGATTGATGCATACTGACCACTAATGAGGGTAATTTACACTGATGCATCATTTTCAAATTGTCACATGTAATCCCCCATAGCATTGGAGAAGGATCACTTTGGTGGGTAGTTCTGACATACATGCGGAATTATCCGACTGTATGGTAAGGTCATGTCATTGTCACATTTTCATTGTGCCCACTTTAGGAAGCAGTTGTACCTTCTAGAAGAATTGGGGAGAGTTCCCAGTATTTATATATTAGTTTTCGTTCATGCGTTACATAGGTCTACCTTCGTTCGTTACCAACTGTAGATATTCCGTACTTTAAACCGCCACTACTCATATTGGCGTCCCATCAAAGCTATCTTTAATTCGGTGGATTGATGTGCCTTTCGTGATTGTCTGTTCAGTGCAGGGGCACCCGAGAAGTACTTAACTGATATGAAGGCGCTGTGTGCGGGTTGTTCGGGCGGATTGTAGGCTTGTGTCATACTGTCGCCACCTCTCAAGATCTCCGGTCGTATAAGGCAAGAATGTCTGTTGTCACCCTCATGTTGACGAAGTTAGAGAAACTGCGTTCATTGGTCGCTGCTTAGCACTTGTAGAGCATATTTCAAGTTACCGATTTGCAAAATGCCAAGGATATTGCCTTAATTTGTGACAACTCACGAACCCGTCGAGCAGTGTTGGAGACATCTGCATTGGCTATCAATCTTTTCGGACTGTTTTGAACCCCTCGAAATGCGGAGCTATCTCTTAGGATTGACAGGGACCAAACCCTACACTGAACCTTGGTGGAGATCACTTAGAATTCATTCAACAGTGCATTTACCTAGGCAGCTGTATCACTGTTGACAAGGTGCCTACCTGTCTATTACCCAATATTCCGTCCATACTGGCTCTAGGAGACAGTTGGTCGTTGCTAGAGGGGACGGGGTGCACGGTCCTTGTGGCCGTGTTAGGATCAAAGAGCGGTTCCATGCACATAGTGTGGAGCGAACTACGGTCCAGCCACCGCCTTGTGTGCGCTTGATTCCCAACTACAGCGTGGTTGTGTTTGCCTGTGAAGGAGTGTGGGCCGGCTCCTTTGATGAAACGTGGCTCCCATCCACATGCTTCTCGGTCTTATTCCTTCCGGTTTACACAGGATATGGGTGTGTGGGTGATGCAGCACAAGCCACTCATGGTCCCTCTGTAGGCGCAGGCGTCCTGTAGCTGGCAACAGTGACAGGCAAATCCGAAACCGGATGCCGCCAACCATATAACTTTCTAGAATACATCAAGTCACAAACCGTACAGCAAAGGATAGGGGCGCTTTTTCTCAACGTCGCCACTTATGGCTCCAAATCGCCGTCAAACTCGTTCTGAAGTATAGTGTCAGCAACGGTGCCATCTGCTCATTTCCACTGTATGTTGAGAAACCTGGTCTATCGGCTCGACAGACGTAACGAAAGTGGTTGCGTTTAACCACCAGCACCTTCACAATTCATCACAACTTATTCGTTGCCTTATACCTCAGTACTCGGTCGTTCAGGGACAAACGGTTTATTCAACAAGGCAATCTCAGCGAAAATGACAGCACAACTAACCTGTAGAAAGCCTGGTTGTGTATAACTAAGCCACCTCCATTGCTAACAACACTTCTACACTCATTAGCTTCTTCCTCTGTTCCAGTCATGCAAATGCACTCCAGCGCAGCCACCTATTAACCAAGCAGCAGAGACGCGAAGACATCCGTTCGTTTGCGACAATCTGGCAACTTGCTTCGCCTCGTGTCCCTGGTTACATACCCGCATCACATCTTCCACTTTTTCTTGACTGGCTGCATTGGCGTTGCTGAAAACTCCGTGAACACTATCGTTGTGATTCGCGGCCACCTCATGGTGTCCGCAGGATTTCCCGAAATGCCATAATTCCGTTAGAAAAGTCTTGGACATGATCATTTTACCTTATAGTTCGATGACAAACATGCAGCGATCATTTGTTAGATCATATCTGGCAGTCTACATTAGCTTTGTGAATGGCCCATGTAAAACCAACTCCTTCCAAGAAGAAACTTGGACTTGCCAGACTTAAAATGTCGGTGAACGCAGCTGTTAAACATCAGTAAGGTGGTGTGGCAACCTCTGTGATATGAAGGGTAGAAGCTTGATATGTCATCTTCCGTCCACGCAAGCTCACATAACCCAGAGTTTGGCCCACGGGGGAGGCGAAAAGTAAATCTTGGAAGATGGCCCCTTTTTACAGTCATTTCGAAAGTTCCTATCCTCTGCAATCGGCCAATCGGAGTGGTCTATTGGCGAGATCCCTCACAGGGAAACCCACAAGGTATGCGTGGATATTTCGGTGTTTGACCAGTGTGCTCATTTCACTGCGCAAATTGAAGTGAAACTATCTCTGTGATGTTACAAAAAGGTAGCTGTTCTGTTTACTTTATACTTCATTCAACGTTCGACTTATCGAAGTAGTCAAATTTGTGGTGTGTTCTGGATTCTTGTGTCCAGTTATTGTTTTTAGTTTAGTATTTGTGCACATAGCATACAAATGGACCGCTGGCTGAAGACGCGAACATGGATAAGTATGTCACAGAAGTATTATTCATCGTCTAAATCTGAGGTAGTAATAGCTGGACTATTTAATGTGCCTTCTGAGAATGAAGAAACTGAGACGTTCCAGATGTCTATACTAAGATACCGTGCAAATCTGTGCCAACCGGAGCCTCTGTACCGGCAGGTAAGGGACATGAATACGAACTTATCTTTCTTCTGGCTTTATGCATTCCAACAGTTGCCCACAGTGTGTCTTGTGTATTAAATTGCATCCGTACCGTTCTATAGTGGCTGTAAAAATGAAGCGGCAATTTGAAAAAAAAGCATGGGAGCTGTAGACAGAAACATGGAGTACTTTGGGCGTAAGCAAGATGAGCTTCTGAACACCCAAAAGTACATGCTTCACACGACTCAGACTATGAATGAAAAGGCAACTGAAGCATCTCACATAGTTATCGTAATGCGCTTGCAAGAGAACCTCACACATTCGCCAGGAAACACATCAAACCATCCGCAGTCAAAGTGGCTCTGTGCATGCTGGATGAAAAATCAGCAAAACAACTCTGTACTACCACTTTCAAATGATGCAGTATCCCAAATAAGTAAGACACTAGAAACTGCTGTTCAAGAATTTAAACTCATGCATCAGATATACTCACTTTGCTCTTCAAATAGATGAGTCAATATATGGGGCAGTACTTGTTGTGTTTCTTGAATCCTGAATACTGAATACTGTATTATAGAGCAAGTAGAAATGAATTCTGTACAACTCTTTCGAAATATGGCGAAAGACGATATAAAAGTTGTCAACCGTGAATATCATTGTGGTTCTCATGTAATATGTAAAATATTCAACTTACGATATTTCAGGAATCACAAATTTGATATGTCCTCGTAAGTGTGCAGTCGTTCTCTGAATCGAATAGAGGCAAAATACAAATCTAACAACGTTTTGAACTGCTACACAGATGTTGCCTCAATCATATGTTCGGGCAAACTGTTCCAAATGTTTACCACTCTCCTTTCGAAGCACAGTGGGTGGGGAACACATTTCATATCCGGCACGACAAGTTTGTATCTGTGTCCGCGTGTGCTGCATGGCCCTCGTAAGTACAGTATTGGCCTTAGCATGGGGAACCCACCAAGGTGTAGAATTCGGTAGGTCATAATGAGGTCGACTCGCACCCGACGGTATGACAAAGTGTAGAGCAATACTTTCTCGCACCGGTCTTCATACCCAAAGCCACGTAAACTCGGGATGAGCTTGATAGCAACGTGTTGGACCCGTTCGATCTTTTGTGCCTCGCATCGGGTAATCGGAAAGTAGGCGGGCGAACCGTACTCTAGCATTGGTCTAATGATAGAAGAGAACAGGCGAGTGGCAACCTCTTCAGACCATGTGCCGAAGCTACGTTTGAGCGCCCAAGGCATGCGCAGTCCGTACCGATATAACCTGTTCGTGTTATCCACGGACTTCAAATCGTAGCGTGAGAGTACACCTAGGTCCTTCACGGAGGGTGTGGGATATAGCGTTTGGCCGTCAAGAGTGTAGGTTCGGCCGTTAGCACGCTTCCCCAGGCTCATAAATACAGACTTGGCTGGGTTGACCGGGAGAAGAACCTCTGCAAACAATGTGGATAAGCGGTTGAGATCTTGCTGAAGTAGAAGAAGATATGCTTTTGTGTGAACTTCTACCGATGAACACTAGTGGCGCTAAGATGTTCAACGTCGTAGATAATTGTAAACACGAACAAAACGTTCCAAGGGATAAGTGTATCGGTATTTACATTGATGGTGCCAAAACAATGACAGTGAAGGTCGTTGGTGTTTTGACAAGAATCAAAATTCTTGCAATAATCTGCAGCAGCAACCAATGAATTCTTCATCGACAAGCATTTGCCGTAAGCAAAATGCCACCCAATCTCAGTACTGTACTTGATAAGGTTGGGTAAATAATTAATCTCATTACATTTTGGCCTCTGAATAGCCGAGTGTTCAAGATTATGTGTGACAACAGGGGAGGTGTTTACACATCTTTAATGATCCACACTGAAGTAAGATGGCTCTCTCGTGGCAAAAGATTACCGCATTTGTTAGAATTGCGCATGGTAGTATTCGTTTGCCTCATGGATCATCAATTTGATTTGCAATTCCAAATGACTGATACCAAGTGGTTGGCAAGACTTTCCTATTTGTCCGATATTTTCGCGAAAGTAAATGACGTTAACCCAGCAATACAATGCAAATCTACGATCATATTCAATGCAAATGACAAAATTCGAGGATTCGAAGTTAGAATTTTCGGCGATTTCTGTTCGCATTGGAGATATTGATAGCTTTCTGGCATCAAAGAACATTTTTGAAGAGATGAACGAGAGCACAGAACTTCCATGGGTTTTCTCGGACGAAATTGGGCAGCAGTTGGAAGATCTGACTGAAGCCTTCCCTCAGTATTTCCCCGCGGAGAAACTGAAAGCATTTTAAAGGGTGATGAACCAGGTTCCTGTACAGAAAAGCATCCTTTCACATCTCTTCAGTAGGAGAAATTCATCGGCTTGTTATCAAATTCTTCCATTCTGGAAGTGTTTCACAAAGTGACACTGTCTGATTTCTGGTGGAAAACGAAGGACGAGTATCCTGTCCTAGCGGAAACAGCTGTCGCCTTGCTTTTCCCATTTGCCGCAGCTTACTCCTGCGAAAGTACATTTCCGAACTGCACCTATACGAAAAAAAGCACCGCAATAGACTTGAAGGTGAACAAGGTATAAGATTGCAGCTTTCCTCAATTACACCGAACATCAAAAAATTCAGCGCTACATATCAGAAACATTTTCATTCGACATTTACGATACTTTGTTTTCCTGCCTACATTCAGCATTCTTCATATTTTAACAATATTACTGAACACCTGTGATATTTCAGGGTACAGTAATGGAAGTTTTCAGAACACCTCGCCTCATTCGCATTTTATTAGAAACTAAGCAGCTGGTCCACAATATCTCAGGAGGTACGCTATGAGAGATTCCACAAAAAAGGGTCCACTACCGAAAGCTCTCTTGAATCGCTGCTCCATCACTGTGTGATCTTTACAACACCTGCCGTTTTCACCTCACCGTAAACCGTCGGGTGCCTTGCTTCAGGTTATCCTTCCCTGTGTCGTCTCAGCTGTACTCGCTTTCTTCTTACTATCTGCCCTTCAGTATTGACTTCACATGATCTTCCCCCACCTTCGCAGTTATGGCCCAGAAAAAGTGCACCACAGCGCCGTTGCTTCATGTACTGGGTTTTGACGGTTGAGTGATGTGTTACACATGCCAGAACACTTGCTCTCGCGACAAGTGTTGCTCGTCCGGCGTCTGGATCGAAAAGTAACTCGGGAGGCCAGATGATGATTGGGAGAAAGGAGCGATGGACTTCACATCGAACTTGGCCTCGGTTGGTTCTTCCTGACTCCCTGGCTGGGGTTCCAGAGCTGAAGAACAAGCTTGGTTGGAATAGTCGACGTGGATTGGGGCCAGCCTCAGTGACGTTTGGGTTGCTTATTTTTCTTCTCCACATTGTTTATCCTCCCATTTCAATCACGCTCTCATTCTCAATAGAAAAACTAAGTCACAATATTTTTGTCCTTCCTCTTTCACTACCGACTAATTGAATGTATTGCAATACATGTAGCATTGCGATTGGGAAAAACAGGTACTACTGTGCCAATAGTTATTAGTAACGAGAAAACGAGACGTTAACGACCCAAAGGCGGATCAAACCAACAGATGAAGAGCACTTGGGGGCCGCTGCACGGGGAATAGATACAGAAGCAGTGATCACCGAGGAAGCATCCAAGAGAAAGTTCGAAGATGATTCGTGGTCGGTGCTGATGCATATGGCTGATACTATCCGCCGTAATAAATCATCGTTGGCACCTTATGTTCTTACATTGGTGCTGTGACCTACCAAGGTTGGTTATGAAGATCCACTGGCCGGAGCCATTTGAATAAGGGGATTTACGAACATTCCTAAAAGATGTGGTGGTGGCGCTTGAGGTGAAGACCGACCGGGGGCCGGTTGGCTGCACAGCAGTGTCTCCTCAACAACAGGTTGAATGGTCTCCGTCAACGTTGAATGAGCTGCCGCTAAGGAGGCTTTGCTATCCGGACCGGACAGTCCAGTCTACCGCCAAGAGGCAATGCGGCGGATCCTCTCTTGTTTACGGTTCACATCCGTGGTTTTGTTGTATCGTGCCCTGCGCGGAGTGAGCGAAGCGTCAAGATAACACTCACTGGTGGATCAGTTCCAGAGGGGTCCCAAGCAGCCAAATGCGGACAGCGTCCAGATTGCGAGCACCACGTTGAGAGTTCGCCTAGATGAGCTTGCACAGGTGGCCCGTGAACGGAGCGACGCGGAACTTGCTGCGTTGGATGATGAATATCATGAAAGCATGGAGTCGTTGGATAGATTGGAGCGAATGATAGACCAACTCGTGCAAGACGTTTGTGAGCTTTGCGTTCAGTGCTCGGAGGAACAACAAAGGAAGCGTTGTTACTTCCTTTGCGACAAACCGGGACACAGGAAGCGACAAAACCCAGCAAAGAGCACTGCAGCCCATGTACCAAATAAACATGTTCAAACTCTTTCCTCAGGGCGCTGGGTAAGGGGAGGCGATCAAAGCGATGGTGGATGTAGATGGAAGGATGAAACGATATCTGCTTGACACAAGTGCCGCACAGTTGTTGTGGAGTTCTTCGAGCTGGACAACTTGATTACAAACGTTTCGCCACCATTCGAGGTGGTGGTGATGGTGCGAGTGCCTCAAGGTTTTTGATCAGCCATGGACCAGGCGGAAAACTTCCATCATGTTCCATGATCGTGAGGGATGTTCAGGGCTACACAGTATGCATAGATGATATTGTAAGGCACGCCGTTTGAGTAGGGATCCGGAAGCTTAGACAATTCTTAGTCTTGTCGCCATTTCCTTGAGTCCTACAAGGTTTTCGTCGATTTATACGAGGGAAGCAGTTGGGTGAATTACGGGTCTTTGCCACTCATTGCTCGTGGAGGAACTGCCCAGCTCCACTCGGTTGTTGCCGTGTTACACGTGATCCCGGTCCTGCAGTCAATCAGCAGCAAGTAACATCTCATGTGTACGGATGACGGAAGCCCGCATGGATTTCGTGATTGAATCGAGCATAACATTCTGCTAATCCAACAAAGGTATCGCCACAGAGGCCTCGGGGGGTACCAATTCATCTGCAGACTGTAGTGAAGAAGCAAGTACAGGAGATGCGGATGTGATCGAAGGGACATACAGCCCATATATTTCCCCAGTTGTTTTGGTGAACAAAGCTAATGGGTAGTACCGTTTCTGTGTGTACTTCCCAAGGCTGAATGAAATCTTCCTAAACGGTTCCGTCACATTGCTATCTCTTGCTGACATTTTGAGAGCTTGCAGCAGTCGAGGATATTCACGGTTCTGGATCTGAGGTCTGGATATCGACAACTGACCATCACATGTGAAGACCGGACAAACTACGTTTAATGGCCGATGAGATGAGTACTGCATGCCTCGTACACTTTCTCACGTCTGATGCTGCGTTCACTGGATGGCTTAAAATACGTGGCAGTGTACGGGGGGTTATATCATCATGTATAACAAATCAGAGGGGAGCACAGTGGTCATCTCGAAGCAATCTTGGAACGAGTTCAACAATCTTGACGCCATATAAACGGGCGGAAATCCCCAATTACAAAAACCTCTGTGACATTACTCGGCCATAAGGTTGAGCAAGGTGAACTGAACCCACTGTCTGAGATAATACTGACAACCTCAAAGCGCACCCTCAGGGCGTTCTTGGACCGTGCAGGGTACTACGGCAAATTCGTCACGGAGTTCAACAATCTGACCTCGCCGTCGTATGAGGTGATGAAACAAGAGAAGAAATTTAGTTGGACTACAGCAGCCTAACGGTATTTTGATCGCATTCAACAAGATATGGGAAAACAGGAACTGACCCTGAAGTGGTTCATTGCGACGGAGATGTTCACGGTGACTACTGATGCTACTGACGTCGTAGTCGGACCAGTTCCGAAACACAGCTACGGGATGATTGAGTATGCCAACAGAACCTTGACACCGGCGAAACCTAAGTACTCAACCGTAGAGAAGTAATGTCTCGCAACTGTGTGGGTGTTGGACAAATGGCGGTCGTACCTGCTAGGTCAGCGATTTCACAGGGAAACGAATCACATTCCTCTGGAATAGATTAAGTCCGCGAAAGGCCCCAAGTAAAAGCTGGCGCGACCGGCGCTACACCTTTGAGAATATGACTTCACGACAAACCGCGTACCGGAACTTTAGCACACATGCCAAACGAAGATGAACTATCGAGCGTGGCTTTCGGCATCAGTAGTACTGTGAGGGAGCAAGACCCGGGACAATTGATAGCCGAACAACGCAAGGACAAATTCTTGAACTAAGTGATCACTATACGAATAACCTATCAATCCGCTATAAACAACAGCCAAGGAAAGCAGTGCGGATTGTTTGCGAGGAATTTAGAAAACTGCAAATTGTGCTGATATCCTGACGTGGATGCCACTAGGTAATAACACTTCAGTGCCGGTGCTTCCGACGAAACTAAGGCGGAAGCTGATGAATTCCTGTCACGAAATTGCGCACACCGTTTGTGCCGGGACCTACCATCTGAAACAACGCGCCTACTGGTGAAACATGAATAAGCATGTAAAGGAATACGTGCTTTCGTATAAGCAGTACCAGCTTTTGAAAACCGACGATAAAGGAACATAACAACCATTCTTGTCTATTCAAGTATGTACAATTATTGAACCTTTCTCGGTCGTCGTAAAGGGACTGTTTCTATTGACCAGGCGGGGTAACCAATACATATTGTTGATGACCGAGCATTTTACGTGCTGGTTTGACGCAACGGGAATCCAGGATCAACGGGCGAGCACCATTGTCCATGCCGTCAGGATAAATGTGATAGCAGATCACGGAATCTCGAAGGCCATATTAACAGACCAGGGTCCTTGCTTCGAGAGTGAGAAATTTCGGATATGCAGTTCTTTTGGTCGAATACGGTCCTTATGATCCGAATGACTGAGGCCTACTTCTTAGTGAACTAAAGTCTCAGTAGATATTACATGTCGCAATCCAACCACACGACGGGTACTCCAAATCCGACTTTGAATTCTCGACCTGCTTAGAGGAACTCGGTATCGGGAACGTGCAAACAATCGTCTGCCATTTGCAGACGAATGGGCTGATAGAGCGGGACAGTGAGACAATTAACGTGTGGCTGACAGATAAGGGACGAGACTGGGAGGAAGCTTCACCGCTTATTTTGCTGAACTATCGAGCCTCTAAACAGGTATCCACAAATAGATATACATTTCAGTTTATGTGCGGTTGTGCACGTCGACTACCCGTGCATCTGGCAATTGGAAGATGGCCGACCTATCGAATACCTGCAAAAACGTACTGGACACTCGAAAACAGCTAACCGGAAACTGAAAGTTACTCTGGTGTGAAGGAATAACAAGTACTAAACATACAATGCCATACCGGGGGTGAGTTTCCAATCGGTTCGAAAGTGAAATACAGCGATCATCAACATTCACCTAAATGTGATCCAGGGAAGGGAAACTCCTGCCAAAGTCGAGTGGGCTTTATGGGCTGCTCAACCGACGAGGCCAAGTACATACAATTCCTCTGTAGGGTGATTCACTGCGAGTACATGCCAGTGAACTGATGAGGCGGCACGAACAGAGCGCTTAGGAATTACTACACTACGAACTCCTAAGCATTTTTCTGTTGGTGTGTTTATATGGTTCGCTGTTGGCTCATTGTAGTGTGGCTTTCTTGCTACTCTCCTGATAATGACACTAAGCGCTGTAGTACTTACTTTCAATCTACCACACTCCTCCTCCTTCAATTGGTTCGCCTCCGCCGTTCCTGTCCGTTGTCTTTTTGACTTTCTGGGCCACTCATTGTGCGGAGGGGTTTCAACTTTCAATACATGTCGACTCAGAAACAGCGCGCGGTAGGAGACTTCTTGGAGGAAGTTCTAGGTTGAGTGCAACAGTCCTAGTCAGAGCTGGTGCACATGGCTAATAATATTTGCCGTAATAGATAACCGTTCGCATCTTGGGTTCTTCCAGCATGACAGAGGTCTGATTTGATCGCTGAGCCTAGCATGCGTTTCTGATGGCTTTTCTGTGGCCTCGATAACCACTGTGAATGAGATGTGTGGTAAAAACTAACGTTCCCTTCGCTCTTTCCAGGATGTGATGTAGTACAAACTCGTGTGTTGGGCTGACTTAAATTCAGTTTTCATGTCAGTCTATCTGATACTGATATGCTAAAGAATTAATGGGAAGTGCATATGTCTGCATTGTATCACTCACCATATGGAAACCAGTACTTTTCTGAAACACCTACCCATTGACGAGGAAACAAGACGTCGAATCAGAATGCCTGCGACTACCGGGGGAACAATCATAGCTAAGCTACGGTCTTGATGCCAATTGTCATTCTGTTTGCCCTCCTAAAGATATATTCCACCTCAGACAGGCATATGGGGGCACCCCAGCCAGTCATTTCCTTCTAAATGGATAACGAGTGACCGCTGCTTTTACGAATGAGCAAAGTGTTGGTCTAACACAAACGAATGCTGCATGTCCCAGTCTGTTTACAATCGCTGTAACGTGGTAGTATTCACACTGTCCAGTTCATGGAATTCACGCGTCTTTTAGAGCTCTGCTGTTGACGCATCCTTCCTCTAGCACTGATGTTTACCCTCATTTTGCGCTTTGTTAGCTTAACCGTTAGGTAGTCGCGAGCCTTATCAAGACCTGAGTACTTGCGTGATGTATTTTGCACAACTTGACAGAAATGTCCCACACCATGTTAACTAAGGGTACTAGCAGACTTCAGCAATGTGGTTAGGGACCAACATCGCTGATGTCTGTACGGCGGCGGACGTTCCAATGCATTAGTTATCCACAGCAGTACACTTCTATCCTCCTAGTGAATAACGCTTTTACCTCGCAGTGCAAAAATTCTGAAATGATACTTTACCGGCTTGTTTGGAATGTACTGGATAAATCTACATCGCTCCCGAATGGCAGCAACTTTTCACCAGTTGGGAGGAACTCACTGATGGAGTAGGTAGGTAGGCCCATACCGCATAGCATCAAGTTTGTTTATCTCTGATCTCATATCTTTTTGTCATCAAATCGTATCGCCGACAGCAGAAACAAAAAACGCCTATAAGCTCGAGATATTTTATTGAACTCCTATCGCAGTTCAAGCAGTTGTGTCCAGCCCGTTTAACGTCTGACTAAGTCAACTGTCCCAGGAATGCCACCAGCTCCTTTTTATAGTGATCTTCGCATCTTTTTCTGTTAAAAATTTCACTGTATACTTATAATTTGCGTACTGACACAATGAATACTTTTCAATCCTTTCATCTGAAATGCTGCAACTTCGTTTTGAGTGGGTCTTGCATCGTTTTAGCTCCAGGAAGAAGCTTTGCAACATTTAGGTCTGAAGTTTTCGCAAAATTGCTGACACAAGGAGTCTATGACCAGTTAGTTACGTTGACTTTGCTGATGTGGTAACCAACACGTTCATCGTCATCCTCGCTGCTCACAGATTCTACATCAGAAGGCGTCAATTGCCTACTGTCAATTACTAATACACTTACATTAACAATTCCATCTTCATCATCTTTTCCTCTTCTTCGAACCTCATCAGACATTTTGCCTGACTGCAGCATTACCCTAATCGTACCAAGCAACTCTCCTAGTCATATATACAAAATGTCACTGCAAATAGGAAATGGTCAGAAAAACCAAAATACGTGACACCAGTTGTAATTACAGAACTACTCACCTGATGTATAGCGTACACCAAACCGGGTCTTCCTAACAATATCTTCTTCCGCCAACTTCAGGTGACGTTTTATCGGAAAACAAATGCATCACTGCTAGTGTCAGGAACCCAACGAATAACAGATGCCAACCTTTTGCTAGTGCGATTACGTGATTACCCAAAACCAAACAAAATTGCTTTGGTTTACAAAATGCATCAACGCGAGGGGCTAAGGGTTAAACGGGGGAATTTACGGCCACCTGAACAAGTTTCCATCAAGGCTGTGGCATAGTTATTGTTAGTCCCCTGTGTTCCAGCAAGCTCTTGATTACATGAATCTGACATCGCATGACGATCTTCGAATTGTGTAACTGAAAACCTGCTGTGGCCAGTAATTCGTCACCATCTAGGGTACAACAAGTTGAGTCCGTAACCGGAAAGCTATGTTCTCTCAAAATTGCACCCGCACTGTGCTCATACCGCACTCACTTGTATTTCTGCGCAAAACTGCGTTCAACCAGATACATACCCACATGACCGGATCAATTGCGCTACGAATCCGATGGTATATGGCCCCGTATCCGATGTTGTAGCGTGCTTGGCCCCATCTGCAACCCTGGCATGGCGTGCTTCCACGAACTGAAAACCGCGCAAAACATATGCGAAGGTGGTCGCGACAGGTTTCCCTTGGGGTCTGTAGCGGACTTAAGCTATTCCAAAGGAATATGCTTCGTTTCCCTGTGAGATCGCTGACATAGCAGGTACGACCGTCATTTGTCCAACACCCACACAGTTGCGAGACATTACTTCTCTACGGTTGAGTACTTAGGTTTCGCCGGTGTCAAGGTTCTGTTGGCATACTCAATCATCCCGTAGCTTTGTTTTAGAACTGGTCCTACTGTTGGATATATATATATATATATATATATATATATATGTTGGATATAGGCAGGAAAACAAAGTATCGTAAATGTCGAATGAAAATGTTTCTGATATGTAGCGCTGAATTTTTTGATGTTCGGTGTAATTGAGGAAAGCTGCAATCTTATACCTTGTTCACCTTCATGTCTATTGCTATGCTTTGTTATCGTATAGGTGCAGTTCGGAAATGTACTTTCGCAGGAGTGAGCTGCGGCAAATGGGAAAAGCAAGGCGACAGCTGTTTCCGCTAGGACAGGATACTCGTCCTTCGTTTTCCACCAGAAATCAGAAAGTGACACTTTGTGAAACACTTCGTGAATGGAAGAATTTGATATCAAGCCGATGAATTTCTTCTACTGAAGAGATGTGAAAGGATGCTTTTCTGTACAGGAATCTGGTTCATCACCCATAAAAATTCCATCAAGTTGCCCTCATCTTTCATGGAGAGATATTGATAGAATACCTCATTAAGATCTTCCAACTGCTTCCTAAGTTTGTCCGAAAGAACCTGTGGAATTTCTGTGCTCACGTTTATCTCTTCAAAAATGTCCTTTGATGCCAGAAAGCTATCAATATCTCCAATGCGAACAGAAATCGCCGAAAATTTTAACTTCGAATCCTCGAATTTTGTCATTTGCATTGAATATGATCGTAGATTTGCATTGTATTGCTGGGTTAACGTCATTTACTTTCGCGAAAATATCGGACAAATAGGAAAGTCTTGCCAACCACTTGGTATCAGTCATTCGGAACTGCAAATCAAATTGGTGATCCATGAGGCAAACGAATACTACCATGCGTAATTCTAACAAACGCGGTAATCTTTTGCCACGAGAGAGCCATCTTACTTCAGTGTGGATCATTAAAGATGTGTAAACACCTCCCCTGTTGTCACACATAATCTTGAACACTCGGCTATTCAGAGGCCAAAATGTAATGAGATTAATTATTTACCCAACCTTATCAAGTACAGTACTGAGATTGGGTGGCATTTTGCTTACGGCAAATGCTTGTCGATGAAGAATTCATTGGTTGCTGCTGCAGATTATTGCAAGAATTTTGATTCTTGTCAAAACACCAACGACCTTCACTGTCATTGTTTTGGCACCATCAATGTAAATACCGATACACTTATCCCTTGGAACGTTTTGTTCGTGTTTACAATTATCTACGACGTTGAACATCTTAGCGCCACTAGTGTTCATCGGTAGAAGTTCACACAAAAGCATATCTTCTTCTACTTCAGCAAGATCTCAACCGCTTATCCACATTGTTTGCAGAGGTTCTTCTCCCGGTCAACCCAGCCAAGTCTGTATTTATGAGCCTGGGGAAGCGTGCTAACGGCCGAACCTACACTCTTGACGGCCAAACGCTATATCCCACACCCTCCGTGAAGGACCTAGGTGTACTCTCACGCTACGATTTGAAGTCCGTGGATAACACGAACAGGTTATATCGGTACGGACTGCGCATGCCTTGGGCGCTCAAACGTAGCTTCGGCACATGGTCTGAAGAGGTTGCCACTCGCCTGTTCTCTTCTATCATTAGACCAATGCTAGAGTACGGTTCGCCCGCCTACTTTCCGATTACCCGATGCGAGGCACAAAAGATCGAACGGGTCCAACACGTTGCTATCAAGCTCATCCCGAGTTTACGTGGCTTTGGGTATGAAGACCGGTGCGAGAAAGTATTGCTCTACACTTTGTCATACCGTCGGGTGCGAGTCGACCTCATTATGACCTACCGAATTCTACACCTTGGTGGGTTCCCCATGCTAAGGCCAATACTGTACTTACGAGGGCCATGCAGCACACGCGGACACAGATACAAACTTGTCGTGCCGGATATGAAATGTGTTCCCCACCCACTGTGCTTCGAAAGGAGAGTGGTAAACATTTGGAACAGTTTGCCCGAACATATGATTGAGGCAACATCTGTGCAGCAGTTCAAAACGTTGTTAGATTTGTATTTTGCCTCTATTCGATTCAGAGAACGACTGCACACTTACGAGGACATATCAAATTTGTGATTCCTGAAATATCGTAAGTTGAATATTTTACATATTACATGAGAACCACAATGATATTCACGGTTGACAACTTTTATATCGTCTTTCGCCATATTTCGAAAGAGTTGTACAGAATTCATTTCTACTTGCTCTATAATACAGTATTCAGTATTCAGGATTCAAGAAACACAACAAGTACTGCCCCATATATTGACTCATCTATTTGAAGAGCAAAGTGAGTATATCTGATGCATGAGTTTAAATTCTTGAACAGCAGTTTCTAGTGTCTTACTTATTTGGGATACTGCATCATTTGAAAGTGGTAGTACAGAGTTGTTTTGCTGATTTTTCATCCAGCATGCACAGAGCCACTTTGACTGCGGATGGTTTGATGTGTTTCCTGGCGAATGTGTGAGGTTCTCTTGCAAGCGCATTACGATAACTATGTGAGATGCTTCAGTTGCCTTTTCCTTCAATGAACAATGATTTATAACGGATAAAAAAACAGGTGCTTGACATGTCCTCTAGGGTGTTTAGAGTGAGAAAAGATAGATCAAGCGATTATGGAATCGTCAGTTCGGGCAATTACAGATTTATTTGCGCTGCCGTCTAAAGGCTTTGAAATTATACTGTTCGCACGCAAAACCAAAAGGAGAGTGGTTATTTATCCCGTAATAGGCGAGAGAAAAATATAAAAAATAGCAAGAACAACATTTACTCGTGTGCAATTATCTTGCGTTGACGGGATACAGAAATCCAGTTTCTGCAGTAGTAGCACATATCAAATTGTTTGCTAGGGGTTCGGATTGACTCATTCTCGAGTAGGGTTATGGCACTATCCACTGTCTGTTGTGCATTAGTGCCAGCATCTGGTAGTCATTGGCTATAGCACGTGGTGTAAATGTGACAGAGTTTCGTCAAGGCATTTTTGAAAAGGGATAGGGTGGGTGCATGAACTACATGTTCCGAGACGGCGTTCCAAGGCTGTGACACTCGAAGGGAGAAATAGTTTCGCCGACATTCCAGGCGGCTGTATTGCGTGATCAGCTTAAACTGGTGACCTCTTAGCGGGGTGATTGACTGAGTATTAGAAGGGAATGTCATGGGTGGTTGGGGTTTCTCAGGATCTGGTACACCATTATGATATCTCCCCTTAGACGCCGATAACGTCAACTGTATATTTTGAGGATCTTCAGCTTGTGTGGGTAGGGGAGACTGGTCAAATCTCTGACGCTTTTCGTTGCCCTAAGTTGTGCAGTATCGAGCGCGGTAAGATGGTGCTTGAACCAGGGTTGCCATGCTTGAATAGCGTATTCCGCGTGCGGCCACACGTACGCACTAAGCATTTTTGGAAAGACTGAAGGGTAAAAACTTTACGAAAGCTCTGCAAAGAAGGCCGAGGTACTGGTTTGCTTTCTTAGATGCCTTTTCAGTTTGCTTCAAACAACCGAGGTTATCTTGAACTATCACGCCGAGATCGCACTCGTGAAAAGGCCGCTGTAGGATTTGTGGTCCTAGGCGGTACTTGTGTATACTCTTGTGCCGTATGCCGAGAACTTTGCACTTGGTGACGTTGAAATGCAGCATGTTCTCAATGGACCATGTGTACGCTTTGCCCAGGTCCTCCTGTAACACTGTGTGATCCTCCACTGCAACGATAGTACGCCATACCTTTAGATCATCAGCAAATAGCAAACAGTTAGACGATAGCACGCTCGCGAGATCATTTATGAAAACCAGGAACAGGCGGGGTCCAAGTACCGAGCCTTGAGGTACGCCGCACTGAACTTCGATGGATTCCGAAAGGTTGCTTCACACCCTCATATTCAGGTGACGTTGCACGAGAAAGTCTCCTATCCAGCCCAGAACAGGATCGCCGATTCCATATTTCTGGAGTTTGTGGAGGCGAATGCGATGGTCTATGCGGTCGAATGCCTTTGAGAAATCCAAGTAGGCCGCGTCGACTCCTACACCAGCGCCCACAGATTCCGTCCAGCTTGCACAAGCATTTAACAGATTAGTGGTACAGGAACGATTTTGGCGAAACCCGTGCTGCTCCGGGACGAGAATTTTGCTGTTCTCCAGGTACCCCATCAAAGCTTCAGCTATAATGGACTCCATAACCTTGGAAATCACAGGAAGTAGTGTTATCGGGCGATAATTTGTTGGTTCAGCACGACTACCACTTTTGTAGATAGGCGTGATGATTCCGTGCTTCCACATCGTGGGGACGTGCATCTCGTTCAGACATCGTTGAAAGAAAATTGCTAGTGACGCTGCCAAACTCATGGCAGCAACTTTCAACGCCTTCGGGTGAACGCCGTCCGCACCCGGGGAGCTGCACTCACGCAGAGACATCAACCTCTTCAGTACAGCTGCGGAAGTGAACGATTTGTGATTAAGCCCTGATGGCGGCGTTATCTGCTTAGGCAGAATGTATGAGGATTGCACGCTTTGGAAGGTACGGCCAAATTGTTGTCCAAGAAGGTTGGCCGCCTCTTGTGCGGTTTGGGCTAACGCGCATGCTGTGTGCAGAGCAGGAATACCGCGCTTAACACGGCGCAAATTGTTTACGTGTCTGTATGGCAGTTTGGGATTGGAGCAAAACGATTCCACTAGAACTTGTTGGTTCTGCAGTTTATCTTCCCGGACTAGTTTGACACTGTGGTTTCTTTGTATTGTGTAGACATCCCAGGTATGGTGGTTCGGGGAGGCTATGTAGGTGTGCCATGCCAAGTCTCTTAATGCCATGCATTTAAGTGTCCAGCTCCTTACGAAAGACTTCACCCTTTTAGGCCGGCAGAGTTTGGCTTCAGATGTCCTTGCCGCGAGCTTGGTAAATATGTTGACGAATTCTCCGCAGGCCATCTCAGGGGTCAAGTCGGTTAAGAACGACCAGCTTGTTGCATCAATAAGGTCGGACTGGGCGTCATAGTTGGTTACGACATGATATTCCTCGGCA
>OX104063.1:98938051-99088902 GCA_944474145.2 Dicrocoelium dendriticum
TATTACTGGTGAATCAGTGCCAGAGCGGTCCCACGCAGCCAAACGCGGAACGCGTCCAGATTGCGAATATGACTTTGAGAGTTCGCCTAGATGAGCTTGCACAGGTGGCCCGTAAGCTGAGCGATTCGGAACTTGTTGTGTTACATGATGAATATGAAGAAAGCATGGAGTCGTTGGATAGATTGGAGCGAATGATAGACCAACTGGTGCAAGACGTCTGTGAGCTTGCGTTCAGTGTTCGGTGGAACAACCAAGGAAGAGGCGTTACTTCCTTTGCGACAAACCGGGACACAGGAAACGACGAAACCCAGCAAAGCGCACTGCAGCCCATGTACCAAATAAACGTGTTCAAACTTCTTTTTTTGAGGCGCTGAGTACGGAGAGGCGATCAAAGTGATTGTGGAAGTAGACGAAACGATGCAACGATATCTGATTGATAGGGGTGCCGCAGGGTTTTTAATCAGCCATGAACCAGGCGGAAATCTTCGATTATGCTCCATGATCGTGCGCGATGTTGAGGGTTACGCAGTGTGCGCAGATGATATGATATAACGGGTCGTTGTAATCGAGGTCCGGAAGCTTAGACACTTCTTAGTCTTGTCATCATTTCCTTGAGTCCTACAATATTTTCGTCGATTTATACGAGAGAAGCTGTTGTGTGAATTACGGGTCTTTACCACTCATTTGTCGTGGAGGAACTGTCCAGCTACTCTCGGTTGTTACTGTGTTACAAGTGAGCCCGGTCCTGCAGTCAATCAGCAGCAAGTAACATCTTATGTGTACGGATGTCGGAAGCCCGCATGGATTTCGTGATTGAATCGCGCATAACATTCCGCTAATGCAACAAACGTATCTGGAGACTGAGATGAAGAATCAAGAACAGGAGATGCGGATGTGATCGAAGGGAGATAAACAGCCTATAAAATTCTCCAGCTGTTTTCGTGAACAAGACTAATGGGAAGTACCGTTTCTGTGTGGACTTCCCAAGGCTGAATGAGATCTCCCTAAATCTTTTCCTCTCATTGCCATCACTTGCTTGTCGGCCGGTGGCCAAGTGGTCTGCACGTTTGCTTTGCAACCATCGGTTTGCAACCACCGATTCGAATCCACGTGGGGGTGGGCGTCCTCACGGTATACGCAGCCTGCGCGCGGCTGGTATTGGTCGCGCGCCAGCGAAGCGCCGTCACGGCGTACAACTGACACATTATTATTATTGCTTACTTTTCGATAGCCTGCAGCAGTCGAGGATATTCACGGTTCTGGATCTGAGGTCTGGATATCGACAACTGACCACATGTGAAGACCGGAGAAAAATTATGTTTTATGGCCGATGAGATGAGTACCGCGTGTCACGTACACTTTCTCACGTCTGATGCTGCGTTTACTGGATGGTTTAAAAACGTGGCAGTATACGGGGGTTATATTCTCACGTATAGGCAATCAGGAGGGAGCACAGTGGTCATCTCGAAGCAATCTTGGAACGAGTTCAACAAGCTTGACACCATATATACGGGCGGAAATCCCCAATTACAAAGACTTCTGTGACATTACTCAGCCATAAGGTTGAGCAAGGTGAACTAAACCCACTGCCTGAGATAATACTGACCTCCGCACAGCATGGTTTTATGAAAGGCCGCTCGTGCATCACCAACCTACTGTTGACAAGGCACGAGTGGTTACAAGCGATGAACCAAGGCCATTCAGTCGATGTTATTTACATTGACTTAAGTAAGGCTTTTGACAAGGTTAACCATGTAGTGCTCCTTGACAGGCTGAGGATGTACGGTGTTAGTGGTTCGTTACACAAATGGATCAGAAATTTCCTTGTTGATCGGAAGTGGAGAGTCCAGGTGGACAACCATCTAACGGACTGGTATCCATCGAGCAGCGGCGTGCCCCAAGGCACTGTACTGGGGCCGATATTGTTTCTGATCCATGTAAACGATGTGCCTAAGCTACTCCAATCACCATGTGCGCTGTTCACAGATGACTTGAAGGTGTGGAGAGTAATCCGCACACTCAATGATTGTGATTTACTTCAGCAGGATCTCGACAGCCTCTCAACATGGTCTGTAGAGGTTAACCTTCCGATCAACCCTACTAAGTCGCAATTCATGAGGTTGGGTAAATGCGAGCACAGCCGAACGTACACAGTGGCTGGTCAACCGTTACATCCCGCGTCTTTCGTGCGCGACCTCGGTGTGCTCTCACGCTGCGACATAAAGTCCATTGACAACACGAATAGGCTGTACCAAAACAGCCTTCGGATGCTTGGGGCGCTCAGGCGCAGCTTCAGCTCTTGATCCGAAGAGATTGCCACTCGCCTCTTCGTCTCGATAATACGACCAATGATAGAGTACGGCTCTCCCGTATATTGTCCCATCACGCTGGGCGAGGTAGAAAAGCTTGAGCGGGTGAAGCATGTAGCCACTAGGCTGATTCCCAACTTACGAGGTATGCCATATGAAGACCGATGTAAGAAACTAGGGCTGTACACCCTAGCACTTCGTCGGCTGAGGGTTGACCTCATCATGACGCACCGGATAGTACATCCGAGTGATTACCCCATGTTGAGACAACTACTTCATCTGCGCACACCAAGCAACACGCGAGGACACCTGTACAACTTATCGTACCGCAGCTGAAGCGGGTCGCTCACCAACTCTGTTTCGAACGTAGAGTGGTGAATACCTGGAACAACCTGCCGCAGACGGTAATAGAGGCGAATTCAGTGGCCGAATTTAAGAAGCTTCTAGACAAACACTTTGCAGAGAAAAAATATAGAGAGCGCAACGATAATTAATACGCAAATGCCCAAGAGCGACAATTGATGCAGCTACACAGAGTATGCTCTACTCGCTGCTTCTAATCAGTATCAGTATCAGTACCCTCAGGTCGTTCTTGGACCGTACAGGGTACTACGGCAAATTCGTCAGGGAGTTCAACAATTTGACCTCGCCCTCGTCTGAGCTGATGAAACAAGAGAAGAAATTCAATTGGACTACAGCAGCCTAACGGTCTTTTGATTGCATTCAGCAAGATACGGGAAAACAGGAACTGGCACTGAAGTGGTTCACTGCCATGGTGATGTTCACCGTGGCTACTGATGCTACCGACGTCGTAGTCGGACCAGTTCCGAAACAAAGCTACGGGATGATTGAGTATGCCAACAGAACACTGACACCGGCGAAACCTAAGTACTCAACAGTAGAGAATGAATGTCTTGCAACTGTGTGGGTGTTGGACAAATGGCGGTCGTACCCGCTAGGTCAGCGATTTCACAGGGAAACGAACCACATTTCTCTGGAATAGATTAAGTCCGCGAAAGGCCCCAAGTGAAAGCCGGCGCGACCGGCGCTACACCATTGAGAGTATGACTTCACGACAAATGAAGCTGAACTACCCAGCGAGGCTTTCGACATCAGTAGTACTGTGAGGGACAATTGATAGCTGAACAACGCAAGGACAAGTTCTTGCACTAAGTGATCACTATGCGAATAACCTATCAATCCGCTATAAACAACAGCCAAAGAAAACAGCGCCGATTGTTTGCGAGGAATTTAGAAAACTGCAAATTGTGCTGATATCCTGACCTGGATGCCACTAGGTAATAACACTTCAGTGCCGGTGCTTCCGACGAAACTAAGGCGGAAGCTGGTGAATTCCTGTCATGAAATTGCGCACACCATTTGTGCCAGGACCTACCATCTGAAACAACGCGCCTACTGGTGAGACGTGAAGAAGCACGTAAAGGTATACGTGCTTTCGTATAAGCATTACCAGCTCTTGAAAACCAACAATAAAGGAATATAACAATCATCCTTGTCTATTGAAGTATGTAGAATTATTGAACCTTTCTCGGTCGTCGTAAAGGGACTGTTTCTGTTGACCAGGCGGTGTAACAAATACATGTTGTTGATGACCGAGCATTATACGCACTGGTTTGAAGCAACGGGAATCCAGGATCAACGGGCGAACACCATAGCCTATGCCGTCAGGATACATGTGATAGCAGATCACGGAATCTCGAAGGCCATATTAACAGACCAGGGTCCTTGCTTCGGAAGTGAGAAATTTCGGATGTGCAGGTCTTTTGGTCGAATACGGTCATTATGATCCGAATGACTGAGGCCTACTTCATAGTGAACTAAAGTCTCAGTAAATATTACGTGTCGCAATCCAACCACACGGCGGGTACTCCAAATCCGACTTTGAATTCTCGACCTGCTTAGAGGAACTCGGTATCGGGAACGTGCGAACAATCGTCTGCCATTTGCAGACGAATGGGTTGATAGAGCGGGACAGTGGGACAATTAACGTGTGGCTGACGGATAAGGGACGAAACTGGGAGGAAGCTTCACCGCTTATTTTGCTGAACTATCGGGCCTCCAAACAGGTTTCCACAAATAGATATACATTTCAGTTTATGTGCGGTTGTACACGTCGACTACCCGTGCATCTGGCAATTGGAAGATGGCCGACCTATCGAACACCTGCAAAAAGGCACTGGACAGTCGAAAACAGCTAACGGGAAACTGAAAGTTACTCTGGTGTGAAGGAATAACAAGTACTAAACATGCAATGTCAACCGGGGCTGAGTTTCCAATCGGTTCGAAAGTGAAATACAGCGATCATCAACATTCACCTCAATGTGGTCCAGGGAAGGGAAACTCCTGCCAAAGTCGAGTGGGTCTTATGGGCTGCTCAACCGACGAGGCCAAGTGCATATAATTCCTCGGTAGGGGGATTCACTGCGAGTACATGCCAGTGAACTGATGAGGCGGCACGAACAGAGCGCTTAGGAGTTACTGCACTAGGAACTCCTAAGCGTTTCTCTGTTGGTATATTGATATGGTTCGCTGTTGGCCCATTGTAGTGTGCCTTCCTTGGTACTCTCATACTAATGACACTAAGCGCTATAGTACCCACTTTCAATCTACCACACTCCTCCTCCTTCAATTGGCTCGCGTCCGCCGTTCCTGTCCGTTGTCTTTTTGATTTTCTGGGCCACTCATTGTGCTGAGGGGTTTCAACTTTCAATACATGCCGACTCAGAAACCGCGCGCGGTAGGCGACTTCTTGGAGGAAGTTCCAGGTTGAGTACAACAGTTCCTATTCAGAGCTGATGCACATGGCTAATAATATTTGCCGTAATAGATAACCGTTCGTATCTTGGGTTCTTCCAGCATGACATAGGTCTGAGTTGATCGCTGAGCCTAACATGCGTTTCTGATGGCTTTTCTGTGGCCTCGATAATCAGTGTGAATGAGGTGTGCGGTAAAAACTAATGTGCCTTTTACTCTTTCCAGGATGTGATGTAGTACAAACTCGTGTGTTGGGCTGACTTAAATTCAGTTTCCATGTCAGTCTATCTGATACTGATCTGCTAAAGAATTAATAGGGAGTGCAGATGTATGCGTTATATCAATCATCATATGGAAATCAGTACTTTACTGAAACACCTACCCATTGACGAGAAAACAAGACGTCGAATCAGAATGCCTGCGATTACCAGTGGAACAATCAAAGCTAAGCGAAGGTCTTGATGCCTATTGATGTCATTCTCTTTGCCCTCCTAAAGATATATTCCACCTCAGACAAGCATATGGGGGAACTCCAGCTAGTCATTTCCTTCTAAATGGATAATAAGTGACCGCTGCTTTTACGAATGAGCAAAGTGTTGGTCTAGCACAAACGAATGCTGCATGTCCCCGTCTGCTTACAATTGCTGTAACGTAGTAGTATTCACACTGTCCAGTTCGTGGAATTCACGCGTCTTATAGAGCTCTGCGGTTGACGCATCTTTCCTCTAGCACTGATGTTTACCCTCACTTTGCGCTTTGTCAGCTTAACCGTTAGGTTGTCGCGAGCCTTATCAAGACCTGAGTACTTGCGTGATGTATGTTGGACAATATGACAGAAATGTCCCGCACCATGTTAAGTAAGGGTACTAGCAGACTTCAGCAATGTGGTTAGGGACCAACATGGCTGATGTCTGTATGGCGGCGATCGTTCCAGTGCATTAGTTATCCACAGCAGTACACTTCTATCCTTCTAGTGAACAATGCTTTTACCTCGCAGTGCAAAAATTCTGATATGATACTTTACCGGCTTGTTTGGAATGTACTGGATAAATCTACATCGCTCCCGAATGGCAGCAACATTTCCCCAGTTGGGAGGAACTCACTGAGGGAGTAGGTAGGTAGGCCCATACCGCATGGCATCAAGTTTATTTATCTCTGATCTCGTATCCTTTTGTCAGCAAATTGTATCGCCGACAGCAGAAACAAAAAACGCCCATAAGCTCGAGATGTTTTATTGAACTCCTATCGCAGTTCAAGCAGTTGTGTTCAGCCCGTTTAACGTCTGACAAAGTCAACAGTCCCAGGAATGCCACCAGTTCCTTTTTATAGTGATATTCGCATCTTTTTCTGTTAAAATTTCACTGTACACTTATAATTTGCATACTGACACAATGAATACTGTTATGACGCTGCCCTTTGCCTCTGCCTCTGTGCGCTACCAACCAGCCGGGGAAAACAAAACGCAGAGCATGCTAGGCCGAAGTATATTGGGCACAAAACATGGCTACTTTTATAGGTCACATGCGCTTACCTCGCCTCTATCACTGATGTGAGTCACACCGCTTGTCTGAACACATTCGACTCTGGTAGCGACCATCTCTCTCTGACTGTAGGTAGGATCACGTCCGCAACATAGCAACCCGTGCGGTGACGACGGTCTGATTTTGTCAGCTTCCGGTTTGACCATGACAACGAGCCTGTCAGCCGCTCACGTGATCTGGCCGATCTCGCCCGCTAGTGTGCGCAATCGTAGTCAGCTGTTTCGCCTCCGTAACAAATACTTTTCAATCATTTCATCTGAAATGCTGCAACTTCGTCTTGAGTGGGTCTTGCATCGTTTTTAGCTCCAGGAAGAAACTTTGCAACATTTAGGTCTGAAGTTTACGCAAACTTACTGACACAAGGAGTTTATGACCAGTTAGTTAGGTTGACTTTGCTGATGTGGTAACCAGCACGTTCATCGCCATCCTCGCTGCTCACAGATTCTACATCCGAAGGCGTCAATTGCCTACTGTCAATTACTAACTCGCTTGCATTACATTAACGATTCCATCTTCATCATCTTTTCCTCTTCGTCGAACCTCAGCAGACATTTTGCCTGACTGCAGCATTACCCTAATTGTACCAAGCAACTCTCCTAGTCATATATTCAAAATGCCACTGCAAATAGGAAATGGTCAGAAAAACCAAAATATGTGACGCCAGTTGTAATTACAGAACCACTCACCTGATGTATAGCGTACACCAAACCGGGTCTTCCTACACAATATCTTCTCCCGCCAATTTCAGGTGACGCTTTATCGGAAATCAAATGCATCACTGCTAGTGTCAGGAACCCAACGAATAATAGATGCCAACCTTTTGCGGGTGCGATTACGTGATCACCCAAAGCCAAACAAAATTGCTTTGGTTTACAAAATGCATCAACGCGAGTGGCTAAGGGTTACAGGGGGAAATTTTACGGCCACCTGAACAAATTTCCATCAGAGCTATGGCATAGTTATTGTTAGTCCCCTATGTTCAAAGCTGACATCCCATGACGATCTTCGAATTGTGTAACTGAAGACCTGCTGTGGCCAAAACTTCGCCACCATCCAGGGTACAACACGTTGAGTCTGTAACCGGAAAGCTATATTCTCTCAAAATTGCACCCGCGCTGTCCTCATACCGCACTCACCCGGATTTCTGCGCAAACCCTCGTTCAACCAGATACATACACACATGACCGGATCAATTGCGCTACGAATCCGATGGTATATGGCCCCGTATCCGATGTTGTAGCGTGTTTGACCCCATCTGCAACCCTGGCATGGTGTGCTTCCACGAACTGAAAACCGCGCAAAACACATGTGAAGGTGGTCGCGCCAGGTTTCCCTTGGGGTCTATAGCGAACTTCAGCTATTCCAAAGGAATGTGGTTCGTTTCGCTGTGAAATCGCTGACCTAGCGGGTACGACCGCCATTTGTCCAACACCCACACAGTTGCAAGACATTCATTCTCTACTGTTGAGTATTTAGGTTTTGCCAGTGTCAATGTTCTGTTGCCATACTCAACCATCCCGTAGCTTTGTTTCGGAACTGGTCCGACTACGACGTCGGTAGCATCAGTAGCTACCGTGAGTATCACAGTGGCAATGAACCACTTCAGGGTCAGTTCCCGTTTTCTCATATCTTGCTGAATGCGATCAAAAGACAGTTAGACTGCTGTAGTCCAATTGAATTTCTTCTCTTGTTTCATCAGCTCAGACGAGAGCGAGGTCAAATTGTTGAACTCCCTGACGAATTTGCCGTAATACCCTGCACGGTCCAAGAACGCCCTAGGGTACGCTTTGAAGTTGTCAATATTATTTCAGGCAGTGGGTTCAGTTCACCTTGCTCAACCATATGGCCGAGTAATGTCACAGGAGTCTTTCTAATTGGGGATTTCCGCCCGTATAAATGGTGTCAAGGTTGTTGAACTCGTTCCAAGATTGCTTCGAGATGACCACTGTGCTCCCCTCTCATTAGCTATACATGAAGATGTAACCCCCGTATATTGCCACGTTTTAAGCCATCCAGTAAACGCAGCATCGGACGTGAGAAAGTGTACGTGGCACGCGGTACTCATCTCATCGGCCATAAAACGTAGTTTTTCTCCGGTCTTCACATGTGATGGTCAGTTGTCGATATCCAGACCACAGATTCAGAACCCTGAATATCATCGACTGCTGCAAGCTCTCAAACCGTCAGCAAGTGATGGCAATGGGACGAAAACATTTAGGAAGATCTCATTCAGCGTTGGGAAGTCCACACAGAAACGGTACTTCCCATCAGCTTTGTTCACCAAAACAATTAGGGAAATGTATGGGCTGTATGTCCCTTCGACCACGCCCGCATCTCCTGTACTTGCTTCTTTACTTCAGTCTGCAGATGAATTGGTACCCCCGAGGCCTCTGTGGCGATACCTTTGTTGGATTAGCGGAATGTTGTGCTCGATTCAATCATGAAATCCATACGGGCTTCCGTCATCCGTACACATAAGATGTTACTTGCTGATGATTGACTGCAGGACCGGGCTCACTTGTAACACAGCAACAACCGAGAGTAGCTGGACAGTTCCTCCACGACAAATGAGTGGCAAAGACCCGTAATTCACACAACAGCTTCTCTCGTATAAATCGACGCAAACATTGTAGGACGCAAGGAAATGGCGACAAGGCTAAGAAGTGTCTAAGCTTCAGGACCCCAACTCCAACGGCGCGTCTTACAATATCATCTATGCACACTGTGTAGCCCTGAACATCCCTCACGGTCATGGGACATGATCGAAGTTTTCTGCCTGGTCCATGGCTGATCAAAAACCCTGCGGCACTCGCACCACCAACTCGAATGGTGGCGAAACGTTTGCAATGAAGTTTCCCAGCTCGAAGAACTCCACAACAACTGTGCGGCACTCGTGTCAATCAGATATCGTTTCATCTTTCCATCTACCTCCACCATGGATTTGATCGCCTCCTCTTACTCAGCGTCCCGAGGAAAGAGCTTGAACACGTTTATTTGATACATGGGCTGCAGTGCGCTTTGCTAGGTTTTGTCGCTTCCCGTGTCCCGGTTTGTCGCAAAGGAAGTAACGCCTCTTCCTTGGTTGTTCCACCGAGCACTGAACGCAAAGCTCACAGACGTCTTGCACCAGTTGGTCTATCATTCGCTCCAATCTATCCAACGACTCCATGCTTTCTTCATATTCATCATGTAACACAACAAGTTCCGAATCGCTCAGCTCACGGGCCACCTGTGCAAGCTCATCTAGGCGAACTCTCAAAGTCATATTCGCAATCTGGACGCGTTCCGCGTTTGGCTGCGTGGGACCGCTCTGGCACTGATTCACCAGTAATAGTTGTCTTGACGCTTCGTTCACTCCGGGCAGGGCACGATACAACAAACCACGGATGTGAACCGTAAACAAGGTAGGATCCCGCGCATTGCCTCTTTGCGGTCGACTGGACTGTCCGGTCCGGATAACAAAGCCTCCTTACCGGCAGCTCATTCAACGTTGACGGAGACCCTTCAACCTGCTGTTGAGGAGACACCGCTGTGTAGTCAACCTGCCCCCTGTCGGTCTTCATCCCAACGGCCACCACCACATCCTTAAGGAATGTTGGTAAATCCCCTTCTTCAAATGGCTCCGGCCAGTGGGTCTTTATAACCAATTTTGGTAGGTCACAGCACCAATGTAAGAACATAAGGTGCCAAGAGTTATTTATTACGGCGAATAGCATCAACCATATGCGTCAGTACCGACCACGAACCATCTTCGAACTTTCTCCTGGATACTTCCTCAGTGATCACTGCTTCTGTATCTATTCCCGGTGCAGCGACCCCCAAGCGCTTTCCATCTGTTGGTTTGATCCGCCTTTGGGTCGTTAACGTCACATTTTCTCGGTATTACTATACTACTAACTACTGGTACAGTAGTAGTTGTTTTACCCAACCACAATGCTACTTGTGTCGCAATACAAGTCAACTAGCCGGCAGTGAAAGAAGAAGGCAGAACAGAAGTATTGTGCCTTGTTTTTATGCATTGAGAATGAGAGCGGGGTTGGAATGGGAGGCTAAACAACATGGGGAACAAAATAAGCAACCCAAACGTCACTGAGGTTGGCCCCAAGCCAAGTCGACGAGTTATTCCAACTAAGCTTGTTCATCAGCTTTGGAACCCCAGCCAGGGAGTCAGGAAGAACCAACCGAGGCCAAGTTCGCTATGAAGTCTATGGTTCCTTTCGCCAAATTCATCATATGGCCTTCCGAGTTATTTTTCGATCCAGATGCCGGACGAGCAACACTCGTCGCGAGAGCGATTGTGTTGGCATGTGTAACACATGACTCAACTGTCGAAGCCAAGTGCATGAAGCAACGGCGCTGAGCGGTGCACTTTTTCTGGGCCATAACTGCAAAGGTGGGGGAAGATCATGTGA
This sequence comes from Dicrocoelium dendriticum, assembly GCA_944474145.2. NCBI lineage: Eukaryota > Metazoa > Platyhelminthes > Trematoda > Plagiorchiida > Dicrocoeliidae > Dicrocoelium > Dicrocoelium dendriticum. Next base: position 98,949,089 of record OX104063.1, read on the forward strand.
AGCCAATACTGAAGGGCAGATAATAAGAAGAAAGCGAGTACAGCTGAGGCGACACAGGGAAGGTGAACCTGAAGCAAGCCACGGTGAGTTGACAATGACAGGGATTGTAATAACCACACAGTGATAGAGCAGCGACTCAAGAAACGTTTTGGGTCGTGGGCCTCTTTTTGGTGGGAGCTCGCATGGCGGACCTCCTGAGATATTGTGGACCAGCTGATTAGTTTCTAATAAAATGCGAATGAGGCGAGGTGTTCTGAAAACTTCCATTACTGTCAACTGAATTATCATAGGTGTTCAGTTATGTTGTAAAAATATGAAGAATGCTGAATGTAGGCAGGAAAACAACGTATCGTAAACCTTAATGTGTCGAATGAAATTGTTTCTGATATGCAGCGCGGAAGTATTTGATTTTCGGTGTAATTGAGAAAAGCTGCAACCTTATACCTGGTTCACCTTCAAGTATATTGCAATGCTTTGTTATCGTATAGGTGCAGTACCAACAGGTACTTTCATACGAATAAGCTGCGGCAAATGGGAGAAGTAAGGCGACAGCTGTTTCCGCTAGGACAGGGTACTCGTCCTTCGTTTTCCACCAGAAACCAGAAGGTAACATTTTGTGAAACACTTCTTGAATGGAAGCATTTGATATCAAGCCGATGAATTCCTCCTACTGAAGGGATGTGAAAGGATGCTTTTCTGTACAGGAACCTGGTTCATCACCCACAAAAATTCCATCAAATTTTCCTCATCTTTGAAGGGGAAATACTTAGAAAAGACCACATTCAGATCTTCCAAATGCTGCCCAATTTCGTTCGAAAGAACCTGTGGAAGTTCTGTGCTCTCGCTTATCTCTTCAAAAATGTTCTTTGATGCCGGAAAGCTATAAATATCTCCACTCCGAACAGAAATCGCCAAAGATTTATAACTTCGAACCCTCGAATTTTATCCTTTGCATTGAATATGATCGTAGATATTTATTGCATTGTTGGGTTAACGTCATTTACTTTCGCGAAAATATCAGACAAATGGGAAAGCCTTGCCAACCACTTGGTATCAGTTATCCGGAACTGCAAATCAAATTGGTGATCCATGAGGCAAACGAATGCTACCATGCGTAATTCTAACAAACGTAGTAATCTTTTGTCAAGAGAGAGCCATCTTACTTCAGTGTGGATCATTAAAGATGTGTAAACACTTCCCCTATTGTTACACATAATCTTGAACAGTCGGCTATTCAGTGGCCGAAATGTAATGAGATTAATTATTTACACAACCTTATTAAGTACAGTACTGAGAGTGGGTGGCATTTTGCTTACGGCAAGTGCTTGTCGATGAAGAATACATTGGCTGCTGCTGCAGATTGTTGCAACAGTTTTGCTTCTTGTCACAACACCAACGACCTTCCCTGTCATTGTTTTGGCACCGTCAATATAAATACCGATGCTCTTATCCCTTGGAACGTTTTGTTCCTGCATACAATTATTTACGACGTTGAACATCTCTGAGCCACTAGCGTTCATCGGTAGATTTTCACACAAAAGCATGTCTTCTTCCGGGGACAGTTGAGGTTTTACAAACACAAGCAGCACAAGTCCTGCCACATATATTGACTCATCTATTTGAAGAGCAAAATGAGTATACCGGATGCATGAGTTTAAATTCTTGAACAACAGTTTCTAGTGTCTTACTTCTTTGGGATACTGTGTCATTTGAAATTCGTAGTACAGAGTTGTTTTGCTGATTTTTCATCCGGCATGCACAGAGTCATTTTGACTGCGCATGGCTCGATGTGTTTCCCGGCGAATGTGTGCGATTCTCTTGTAAGCGCAATACGATAACTATGTGAGATGCTTCAGTTGCCTTTTCATTCGCTGAACAAGGATTTATAACGGGTATAAAAGCAGATGCTTGACATGTCCTGTAGGGTGTTTATAGTGAGAAAAGATAGACCAAAGGATAATGGAATCGTCGGTTCGGGCAATTACGGATTTAACTGCGCTGCCGTCTAAAGACTTCGCAACTATAATGTTCCCACGCCAAGCCACAAGGGGCGTGGTTATTAATCACGGAATATGCGAGAGAGAAAAATAAAAATTAGCAAGAACAACGCGTACTCGTGTGCAACTATCTTGGCTTGACGGGATATAGAAATCCAGTTTATATAGTAATAGCGTTTATCAAATTTTGTGCAAGGGTTTGGATTGACTCATTCTCGAGTAGGGTTATGGCACTATCCACTGCCTGTTGTGCATTAGCGCCAGCATCTGGTAGTCATGGGCTATAGCACGTAGTGTAAATATGACAAAGTTTTGTGAAGGCGTTTTTGGATAGGCACAGGGTAGGAGCATTAATTACATGTTCCGAGAGGGCGTTCCAAGGCTGTGACACTTGAAGGGAGAAATAGTTTCACCGACATTCCAGGCGGCTGTACTGCGTGACCAGTTTAACCCGATGACCTCTTAGCGGGGTGTTTTGACTGAGTATCAGAAGGGAATGGCATGGGTGGTTGGGTGTTCTCAGGATCAGGTACACCATTATGAGATCCCGCCCTAGACCCTGATTACGTCCACTGTATCTTTTGAAAGTCTTCAGCCTGAATGGGTAGGCGAGGCTGGTGAAACCTCTGACGCTCTTCGTTGCCCTACGTTGTGTAGTATCGAGCGCGGTGAGATGGTGCTTGAGCCAGGGTTACCACGCTTGAATAGCGTATTCCGCGTGCGACCTCACGTACGCGCTAAGCATTTTTGGAAAGATCGAAGGGTCAAACTTCCCGAAGGCTCTGCGAAGAAGGCCGAGGTACTGGTTTGCTTTCTTAGATGCCGAGGTCATCTTAAACTATCACGTCGAGATCGCACTCGTGAAAGCTCGCTGTAGGATTTGTGGTCCTAGGCGTTACATGTGCATACTCTTGTGCCGTATGCTGAGAACTTTGCACTTGGTGACGTTGAAATGCAGCATGTTCTCAATGGACCATGTGTACGCTTTGTCCAGGTGCTCCTGTAACACTGTGTGATCCTCCACTGCAGCTATAGGGAACCACACCATTAGATCATCAGCGAATAGCAAACAGTTAGAAGATAGCACGCTCGCGAGATCATTTATGAAGACCAGGAACAGGCGGGGTCCAAGTACCGAGCCTTGAGGTACGCCGCACTGAACTTCGATGGATTCCGACAGGTTGCTTCGAACCCTCACATTCAGGTGACGTTGCACGAGAAAGTCTCCTATCCAGCCTAGAACAGGATCGCCGATTCCATATTTCTGGAGTTTGTGGAGGAGAATGCAATGGTCTAGACAGTCGCAAACTGAGAAATCCAAGTAGGCCGCATGGACTCCTACACCAGCGTCAACAGATTCTGTCCAGCTTGCACGAGCAATCAGCAGATTAGTGATACAGGAGCGATTTTGGCGAAATCCGTGCTGCTCCGGAACGAGAATTTTGTTGTTCTCCAGGTACCCATCAAAGCCTCAGCTACAATGGACTCCATAACCTTGGAGATCACAGGAAGTAGTGTTATCGGTCGATAATTTCTGGTTCAGCACGGCTGCTACTTTGTAGATTGGCGTGATGAATCCGTGCTTCCACATCGTGGGGACGTGTATCTCGTTCAGACATCGTTGAAAGACAATTGCTAATGGTCCTGCCAAACTCATGGTAGCAGCTTTCAACGCCTTCTGGCGAATGCCGTCCGCACCCGGGGAGCTGAACTCGCGCAGAGACATCAGCCACTTCAGTACATCTGCGGAGGTGAACGATATGTGATTAAACCCTGATGGCGGCGTTATCTGCTTAGTCAGAACGTATGATGTTTTGCGCACTTTGGAAGGTACGGCCAAATTGTCGTCCAAGAACTTTGGCCGCCTCTTGTGCGGTTTGGGCTGACCCGCGTGCTGCGTGCTTGACACGTCCCGTAGGATGGTTGAGGTGAATATGATGAAATCAAAAATGTGTCTGGGTCATCTATCGAACGTCTGCCGAGATGAATAGTTTGATAAGTAACATCAGTGTAAAATTAAAATAAATTATCGAGCGTAAACGTTCAGAAAGACACTGGGGTGCAGTGATCATTGAGGTAAGGAGTGAGAAAAGTAAAATATGGTCGCTCACTTAGGTCCATTTGATACATAAATCCTGTTGAAATGCACCCTTGGCGTAATCTACAGTAGGGAAGTTTAGGTAACAGATGGAACCCCACTGATTTCGATCGTCCGTCAACCTACCCTTAATTGTATTGGGTTTGGATTCGGGGACATTTGTGCACACAAGGTTTAGGGCACCATAGTTGCGCCTGGTGGCTACTGGTTTTGGATTTGGGGCCTTAGTATCCGGTGTTTTTGGTGAATTTGTGAACGGCCTTGATGGGGTCCATCCGTGCTGCGACGCTTTAGTTTTCTCTAGTTCGGGCACAAAGGTTGCCGGTGCCCTTTCCGGTGTTTGCTTGGCGACAACCGAGGCGTACGTTGCCGGGTTGTTTACTGTGGTTGGTTGACTGTAGCTTACGGTCTCCTGTGTAGCGAACAGACTACTAGGTGCAACACACTGTAGAGAAGTTGAGGCATGCGCGCTGCAGGCAATGTTTTTACTTGTAGGAGAGAGAGAGAGAATAGTGTTGGTACTGCTGGAGGCCGTCGTTGGGGTTGGGTTGGGACGCCTGGCTCTCTTCTTCGGCCTGAATAGGGAATTTGGGGTGTTATTTTCACATACAAGTGCAGGTCCTTTTCCTTTCATGGCGCTCACCAGTTGCTCGACCGCTTCTGTTAGTCTTTCACACCTCTTCAGTAGCACAGCTAGACAGCTAACAAATGGGATAGAATTGCATACTTGGCAGAAGCAAAACGCCTCTGCCGTGTTAGTGTACCCTTGTGTTGGCCCCGTCCCAAGGCAGGTAGTGTGATAGGATTTCAAACACATGGTACACACCAGACCATTTTTTACCACTTTAGCACATGATTCGCATTTGCTTTTCATACGAGACATGTTCACAGTAGGCGTGCTGTTTTAAGGGGTAGCATGTACTTTTGGGTGTTCAGCAGCTCATCTTGCTTTCGTCCAATGTACACTTTTCTGTCTACAGCCCCATGTGATTTTTCAAAATGCCGCTTCATTTTTACAGGCACCATAGAACTGTTCGGATGCAAGTTAATACACAAGACACATTGTGGGCAACTGTTGGAGTCCATAAAGCCAGAAGAATTATAAGGTCGTATTCACATCCCTTAACTGCCGGTACAGAGGCTCCGATTGGCACAGATTTGCGCTGTATCTTAGTACAGGCACCTCGAACGTCTCAGTTTCTTCCTTCTCAGAAGGCACATTAAATGGCCCAGCTATTACTACATCAGAGTTAGACGATGAATAATACTTCTATGACACATTTATCCATGTTCGGGTCTTCAGCCAGCGGTCCATTTGCATGCTATATGCACAAATACTAAAATAAAAACAAGAACTGGACACAAGAATCCAGAACACACCACAAATTTGACTACCTCGATAAGTCGAACGTTGAATGAAGTATAAAATAAACAGAACAGCTACCCTTTTGTAACATCGCAGAGATAGTTTCTCTTCAATTTGCAAAGTACAATGAGTACAGTGGTCAACCACCGAAATATCCACACATACCTTGTGAGTTTCCCCGTGAGGGATCTCGCCAATAGACCATTCCGATTGGCCGATTGCAGAAGATAGGAACTTTTGAAATGACCGTGAAAAGGGGGCCATATTTCATGATTTAGTTTCGCTTCCGCCGTGGGCCAAAATCTGGGTTATGTGACCTTGCATGGATGGAAACTGACACATCAAGCTTCTACCCTTTATATCACAGAGGTTGCCACACCACCTTACTGATATTTGACAGCTGCGTTCACTCACATTTTAAGTCTGCCAAATTCAAGTTTCTTTTTGGAAGAAGTTGGTTTTACATGGGCCATTCACAAAGCGAATGTAGACTGCCCGATATGATTTAACAAATGATCGCTGCATATTTGTCATCGAACTATAAAGTAAAATTGTAATGTCCAAAACGTTTCTAACGGAATTATGGCATTTCGGGAAGTCCTGCGGACACCATGGGGTGACCGCGAATCACAACGATAGTGTTCACGGAGTCTACAGCAACGCCAATACAGCCAGTCAAGGAAGAGTGGAGAATGTGATGCGGGTATGTAACCAGAGACACGAGGCGAAGCAAGTTGCCAGATTGTCGCAAACGAACGGATGTCTCCGCGTCTCCGCTGCTTGGTCAATAGGTGGCTGCGCTGGAGTGCATTTGCTTGACTCTAAAATCCACACACTACTCTCATTTGTTTTGGTGAATAACCCTACACAATATTTATAACTGAATCGATGCAATGATGACTTATCTGCCAATCAGTTAAATATTTTCGGATATGACATGTTTATGAGAAATCGGCCTAGTCGTCCAGACCGTGGCTGTGTAATTTATCGGAAAAAATCGCTCGCAGCAGCAACGTTCGAGAACCCAGTGCTAAACGATATCCAGGAATCACTATGGCTTACGATATCAGTTAATCAGCAGCAGCTGATTATGGGATGCATATACAGCGCGCCAAACTGCAGCCAAGAAGACCTAGAACTTTGATGTTTGCATTTGAATGTGCTGCTAGCCTACCATTTACACATAAGATTATTGGAGGCTGAGAATGCATTCTTGATGCTTCTTCACCGCAGTTGGGCTAAACCAACTCACACTTAAACTAGGTCTTTTTAATATGGAAAAATTGCATTCCACTTTATTTGGTTTGTTCTGCCTACCTGAATAATCTTCCATTAACTGGCCACGTTGCTTACGCTAATTGCGCTTATCTTCGGTAACGTCGTTGCGTTTGTAGTATTTTTAAGTAACTTGTGGACATTTTTACTCATCGCGGATTCGTTGCTAACCAACTTACTTCATATGCTAATTTAGCGAAGAGTTATGCCACCGTATCTATATGCATTAGTCGATTTATTTTATTTCATCTTGTCGTTTCAAGTGATTGGCTGTTGCTTAATATCCCCGGTTTGGCTGCGCTTGATGTGCATGTTGACAAGGTGCCTACCTGTCTATTACCCACTACCTCGTTCATACTGGCTCCACGAGACTGTTGGTCGTTGCTGGAGGGGACGGGGGTGTACGGTCCTTGGGGCCGTGCTAGGCTCGAAGAGCGGTTCCACGCACTCATTGTGGAGAGGACTACGGTCCAGCCACCGCCTTGTGTGCGGTTGATTCCCAAATACAGTGTGCATGTGTTTGCCTGTGAAGGAGTATGGGCCAGATCCGTTGATGAAACTTGGCTCCCATCCACACGCCTCCCGGGTTTAGTGCGTCGGATTTTCCCTGGATATCGGATGTAGGCGCAGGCGTCCTGTGGCTGACCACAGTGAAAGGCAAACCCGAAATCGGATCCCGCCAACTATTGCAGATGATTTCAATCTTCCTTCGATTTCATGGCTCATTGGAACCGCTCCTTTGAAATGCCAAAATCTGTTCTCCTGTATGCAATTGGATAGCTGGCAGCAGCACGTCTCCCAACCTAGCAAATGTGAAAGTACTCTGAATCCCACTTTTTCATTGGGCATACCTGCAATCAATGTTAACATTCTTGATGAATTTCCGGAGAGCGGTCATCGCGTGATCAAATGCCGCCTAATGCTACGCATGGCCTATGCACGGAACACAATGCATTATCATCTGTTCGGTTCCGTCAACTGGGACTCTTTCAAGGGCCTGGTTCGTTCAATGAATTGGGATAAATTCTTTCTCTCTTCATGTCCTCAACAGGTGACGGACCTGTTTTCAGGTGTAATTGGCTTCTGCATCAATTCAGCAATAGCACTGAAATGTGCTTACCAAACTGAGCATAATTCGGATTGCAAGGTGTTGAAGGCAGCACGAAAGCTTCATAAGATTCGTCAGAAATTCAGGTTAACTGCTGACTTTTGCACTGTTCTTACAGCATTCCAAGCTCGTCGAAGAACAGAGCCATCGAAATGACAAAACTCTTATTCTAAAAGAGTATAAATCTCTGAACGGCTCTAGCAAAACAGCTGAGCTAGCTAAACTTTTCCGCGCCTGATGAAACATACTACAACGCGCCAGGTGGTATCTGCGAAGCTTTCAGTGCTTATTCTGCCGAATCAATTGTCAGTGAGTCATCAGACACACCAGCACTTATCATGTCGCACAACAATGAAAGTCTACGCGCAGTGGAATTCGCTATGGTGAAAATCACTGGTCAAGTTTCTCATCCATGCTCCTCAACTTGCGTAGGTCCTGATGAGATCCCCCTTGTTCAATAAAAAACAGGGATAGTGACTTCCTTCGGCTTTCGCTCAACGTCTTTACACTCTTTTAACACCGGAGTACGCCTTACTCAATGGAAAACATCTGTCGTTATCCCGCGACACAAAAATGGCGCCGCCCACGAGGTTAAAATCTTTCACCCCGTCAATCAAATACATATCGTATTTAGGATAATGGAAAGGATAGTGAAACATGAACTATTTGTATTCTTAAACGAGGCTAACATCATCAGCAATTCGCAACACGGCTTCATGCAAGATCGATCCTGCGCAACATGCCAGACAGACTTTTTAAACCATACAACGGCTGCCATTGGCAACGGAAACAGTGCCGTAATCCTGCACCTGGATATGCAAAAAGCCTTTGAGAGAGTGCCTCACAGAAGGTTAGTTAGCAAACTGAAGGCTACAGGCATTGAAGAACCGATGTTTTCTTGCCTGTCTTTATATCTAATTCGAGACAACAGGGGGTGCGCATCGACGACCATTTCTCTAAACCGGAAGCAATCACCAGTGGAGTGACTCAAGGGTGTGTTCTTGATCCTCTTCTTTTTCGAATATATATTAACGATATATTCCAGAAAATAAGAAATAGTGTTGCATTTATCTTTGCTGTCGACATTAAAGTTGTCTAGTCACAACCACGTGCAAATACCCAGGGAGCCATACGTCTCATTCAGGATGACCTATCTGCCCTTGACTCCTGGTGACAACTGTTGCAGATGTCATTTGCCGTGGACAAGTGTAATATTTTATCGTAGAAATGCCAAGTACGGCCAGACAGTTTATTGCTACAAGGCGCATATATCTCGTAATGCAGGGCAGTTCGCGACTTAGGCCTGCGATATTCAGTCACGTTAAAGTTTTCGGAACCCCGTGACTTTCAAGTTTCGAAAGCCATGAAGACCATCGGTTACATCTGCCATCATTTTTACCTCACTGGATCTCGCATATCGCCTTACAAAACACATGTATTGCCGTGTATGGCATACTGTTAAGTGTTCCAGTCTAATCTGCGGAAATCGAACCAACATGCTCTTGAGTGGGTCCAGAGATGTTTCACGAAAAAGCTATGTGGATATTCCTCAAAGTTGACATACAAAGAGTCACGTGCTAAACTTGGATTTGACCCAGTTTGGCTTCGGAGAATGAAACTGGACCAATATTTTCTTTATAGGATCATAAATCGTCCAATTCGCAGTCTTGATAACTGTGTTCACATATATTTAAACATCAGATATCCAATCTGTAACAAAGCGATAAAGGTCATGATTCTAAAATTTACTACGAGAATCAGAGAACGTTTCTTTCTAACCCACTACTCAAAGATTTGGAACAGACTTCCAACAGATATCAGAACAGGCTATACACTTTCCACCACACTCCTTCACAAGCAAACACATGCACACTGTATTTGGGAATCAACCGCACACAAGGCGGTGGCTGGACCGTAGTCCTCTCCACAATGAGTGCGTGGAACCGCTCTTCGAGCCTAGCACGGCCCCAAGGACCGTACACCCCCGTCCCCTCCAGCAACGACCAACAGTCTCGTGGAGCCAGTATGAACGAGGTAGTGGGTAATAGACAGGTAGGCACCTTGTCAACATGCACATCAAGCGCAGCCAAACCGGGGATATTAAGCAACAGCCAATCACTTGAAACGACAAGATGAAATAAAATAAATCGACTAATGCATATAGATACGGTGGCATAACTCTTCGCTAAATTAGCATATGAAGTAAGTTGGTTAGCAACGAATCCGCGATAAGTAAAAAATGTCCACAAGTTACTTAAAAATACTACAAACGCAAAGAAGTTACCGAAGATAAGCGCAATTAGCGTAAGCAACGTGGCCAGTTAATGGAAGATTATTCAGGTAGGCAGAACAAACCAAATAAAGTGGAATGCAATTTTTCCATATTAAAAAGACCTAGTTTAAGTGTGAGTTGGTTTAGCCCAACTGCGGTGAAGAAGCATCAGGAATGCATTCTCAGCCTCCAATAATCTTATGTATAAATGGTAGGCTAGCAGCACATTCAAATACAAACATCAAAGTTCTAGGTCTTCTTGGCTGCAGTTTGGCGCGCTGTATATGCATCCCATAATCAGCTGCTGCTGATTAACTGATATCGTAAGCCATAGTGATTCCTGGACATCGTTTAGCACTGGGTTCTCGAACGTTGCTGCTGCGAGCGATTTTTTCCGATAAATTACACAGCCACGGTCTGGACGACTAGGCCGATTTCTCATAAACATGTCATATCCGAAAATATTTAACTGATTGTCAGATATGTCATCATTGCATCGATTCAGTTATAAATATTGTGTAGGATTATTCACCAAAACAAATGAGAGTAGTGTGTGGATCTTAGAGTGAAGGGAACGAATGTTTATCAAAAATACTGAAATAGATGTCAGATATAACGAATATTGTTTAGGCTGTTATAAACACTGGTGTTTCAAGCATTGTGCCTGCATTGTTGAAAAAGTGCGTGTATTGCCAAAGGTGGAAGCTGATTTGGCGTTGGCTACGGCGGAGGGGGTCGCGACTGAGGATGGCCCTCTAGAAAATGGTTCGAGGAAAAGAGTCCATGATTGTTGTAGGAGCTTGTAGGAGCTGGAGTTAAGTTGTGTCCTCTGTGTCATGTCACTAATATGCTGTTGATTGGGTAACGCATTAATAGCAGTCAGTGGCTTGCTGTCATTTCCAGCTATGGGTAAAATCCGCTTACTTGCGCTCGATATACAAGGCTTCATTATACGCGATGGGGTCAGTTCATACACCACCATCATCATAATGCGTGTGGTTCCTTGATGGAATCGAAAAGTTGTGGTATCCAATTACACCGTGTGTAAGGTACATAGATGGTGGCGCGTCTTCCATAACTTTATAACCAATGGATGTGCGTTTATCCAAACAAAATGACGATACAGAGTCGCCTAATGATGCTTGTGATAAATCTAGGTCAACCGCCCTTTAACTATCGATCAATGTGACCGGATCCATCGATATTCTCGATGAGCTTGGTCACTGACCAGAGCAGACTTTGGGTGGGACATGACAGTTCGAGGCATGAGGTAGCGGTTTTGCATGCAACTGGGATTGAGCAGATAATGCAGTTGTCATTCGCTGTCCACATTGTTGTCAGTTTGCATGTGGGAAACAGCATTAAAAAACCCTATATAACTGCCAGAACTGATTATCCAAAAGGAAGCATCATCCACATCACTAGTTTTATGGATGGTGGTCGTTTTGGGGCTTGGTCGGCTTATCCTGCACTATATCTTAGTTAGCTTGTAAATCATGACGGCCCGAAGCTGTCCCCCGTGGCCCAGTGGTATAAGCTGATGACTGGCAGTTCAAGCCGCTAGTGGTCATGGGTTCGAATCCTGATGGATCCCATGGATGCGCACTACTGATGATGCCCAACAGGCTGAAACTGCAGTCTAATGCTTTTCCAGGCATGTGGACGACTATCTGATTTGGAAACTGGCTGCGGAAAACCTCACTTAATTACTTCAAAATCCCCTACTCATAAGTTATCATGCTTAGCCGTGAAACTGCGGCCTGCTGAGGTTCTCCAGTAACCAATTTGCATCTGACGTTGATCTTAATTCCGAAGTGCGCGAATTAGGTGTTCTACCGGCCACAGCATCTAATGCAATGGAGCTATCAGTGTATTCATTGTTAATTACAAAATTCACTTTGTTATTCATCGCTTCGCTCCTATTTACAGCAAGCGGAGTATTATTCTCAAATTTGTGGTGGCCACTAAGTGGTGCACTATCAACTGCGTGCGGGGCGCCAGATAGCTGTTTGGTATTCCGGTTTACCTCAGACTTTCACCTCATTATCTCTCGTTGTAGCGGGGTTTTGTCCTCCATAATTTTCAGACGTTTGAAAGTCGTATTGAGCACAATGAGATTACGCTTTTAAATGAATTGTTTAGCAATAAGTTCATTTTGTAACTGCAAAACTATGGGATACGCGCAACGCATTACATTTTTGCGTAGTCTGATGCAGCTGGACCAACAAGCTTCCATACCGCATGCAGTGAGAAGCACTTTATGAGCCGTTTTTAATGGTAACTTGTCTGGTACATTAAAAATCACCGCATTGCGTGAACTTCGGTCGAAATGGAGTCTATCAGTACACTGCACTTCATGAGGTTCATTTTAGCAATATTTGAGGGCGATTCAAATAAGGCAGCTTGACTCTGCAAAGGTTGCAATATCGATGTGAGCATATCGACTTTTAATGCAAGTTCAGCATATGCAGTTCCAGGTACGAATGGACATTTTTCAAGTGTTTTTCTCAGATCAGCATATAGTCCAAGCGAATTTCCCACAGCGCCTACACTGCTTTGGATATTTTCTTTACTACTGCTTCCAGCCGTTGTGAGGAGTACCTTAGTTCGTTGTCTCAGCTTTTGAATTAAAATGGAAGCATCCTGCCTATAATACTTTTTCTTCATCGAGCGTGTCCTTACTGTAGACGTGATAATGAAACCGAAGTAAGATACACTGAAGCAAAATCAGAGGAGCTAAGACAATGTGTGCTAGCTTCTGATCTTTAACTGAACATCCACGTCTACTATAATGCTGGTAACAATAGTAACTTCCGAAAACTGAGCGCTTTAGTTAGGAACAAAAAGAACGCACCGCAGTGAACTATTTGAATCTCCGTCTCCTAGGTGCACACGCCGTTACTTTGGAAACGCGAGCTCCACTAATTCCAAACGTGTTGTTGTTGTCTCACGTTACACTGACACACTGGTTAGCAGTCGGGTCAGCACAGGGGTTCCTGATTTTCCACGTGACAGGTCACAAGCGGTTGCAGGTGAATCCAGACAGGCTTCGGAACGAAGCACCGACTGTCGATCTGGTCAAAGCGCCTCTTGGCGTGGCACTATTGGTGTGCGGCCGGTGGGTTCATTTTAGGTGGTAGCCTCAGTAACTGCGACACAGTCACAAGCTTAGCGGTAGATCCCTTATATTGCAGCCTGTATCTGCCTTACGCAGCTACCGATAAAAGCAGTCGTGTAGTTATTGAAGAACCCATACAATATTCCGAAACCATTGACCTGTTGGTATCTATTACCCCATGGGAAGTTTTTTTCTTTACCGAAGTTATTCGAAGCAATTATCTGCTGTCCCTATACTTTTGCTCTTTGTTAGGCCTAGTAGGTGTGTTTACACTTATGGCTTCGATGCTCTTATTCGTATTTTGCCTTATTTTCTCGATTCTTTTATTTGTCTGTACACCACTGCCGGTGTTGTCGTGTATGCTGGTTGAACTCCATAGCTTCTTTCATTTGGCCCACTGTTCGACTTTTACCAAGGAATGCTTATTTGCTCCTGCGAGCAGTCCTCGCGTGTTGCAATCCAAGACACACGGCAGGTACCAAATCCCAAAAATCAAATTCTGACCGCTGTGTCAAGCATTGCTCGCGGAGGTCAATGGCCTAGTAACCGTGGCGATAGCCACCAAGCGCTATGCGCCGAGTTCCACTTCCAGCTCGGCCATCTCTACGTCAGGAGTCCAAACCAGGACGAAACAGTCGGTCATGGAGTGCAGGGATGGGATAGATCCACAACATTGTCCCATTTTTCTTCTCCAGTATGGTCACCGGTAATTTGATGTTCTGTAGTACTCATCCAACGCCACAATGTCTCAAAGCCAGTAAACACGAAGTACTTACGCATCCCGTAGCCTATTCTCGTGTTGTCATCTTGTTCCCCTGAGCCACGATAGTATCCTCCTCGAGTCACTTTTGATAATCTCCGCCGCCTACGAGACATCACTTTCGCCCCAAAAGGCAAGAGTACGGTGCAGCCGTTCGTCCAACCCTAATTCCGGGCTGAGTTCCGAAAGATGATGAACACGCGTGGTTTGATACGTATATTTAAGTGGACGGGATTAACTTGTGATATAGATATCAACACAATAGGTGTTCAAAGTGCCACCGGCATTCTGTTTGCAGTGCAGAAATCATCTGAAACAGTTGGCAAGAACTTTCTCAAACGTTTCCGCAGTGATGACGCGACATCGGTTCACGATGTTTTTTTCAGCTTTACCAATGAATTCTGACTTGTGTTGTAAAATCTTCCTTTCGAATAGCCCCAAGGAAGAAATGCACGGGTATTTGTAGGACTAGTAAATACTAGTCCAAGACGGTGCGTGTAATCCAGCACGGATATCAGAAGGCAATTGAAGTCGAACACAGCGGACTATATTCGACGGGCTACAAAAAGACGTGAACGGATGTGTTAGTGGCTTAGTAGGTTACTACTCGACTAGTCGGCAGATTGAAAATATCAGAAGGTGTGCACTAACAAAAATGAAGTATAAGTATTGAGGCGTGTTCGTGTGTATCAGTACAGTAAAGTTATAAAAGGAGAGGCCGACCCTAAGAATACAATGTACGAAACAGAATTCAATAGTGTCACTCAAAAATAAAGTAATGAGAAAGTGGTGACTTATCGCAGAGCACAAATCCTGTTCGTGGGGAATTGCAGGTCGCGGCCAGTCCGGTCGTGTGACGATTGTCTTGTCGTCGTGGGCGTAGCGCTTTTCGCGACGGTTGTCGAAGCACTAGTCGGAACGGTCGTATGGCGTTCGTTGTACGAGAGTAACACTGTAGTCGGTCGGGGGTTGTTGTTGGCGATGTACTATACTGTTTATATAATGCTTCGTTCGGGCGTTCAAACATGTGGGCCGTAAGTGGTACGATGTGTGAATGTAGGTCAAGAGGAATTTAATTACACAATGTGAGAATGTGGTATCCAAGACAATCTCGATAAGACTGTAGTAGTTTTGCTATGTTGACCTCGTTTGTGATGTAGGTCAAGCGAGACTTAATTACACGTGCACATGATGATAAAACCTTCCGTTCCGAAGATAGTGCAACGGAATAAAAGCTCATGTGGAATGCGACCTCACAAGTGCGACGAAATAAAACTTCATATGGGATGTGATCTCACAGATGAAGCGAGACAGGACCAAACGTTAGCGTGTTAACTTACAGCTTAAACGTGTATCTAGCCGGATGTAAGGGAGCTTAAAACAAGAAGGCATGACGTATAAAATATCAGCAATGCACTTGTACTCAAAAGATCGTAGTTATCTTTTGGGCGCCACAGTTCAAATCGGGTGACCAATCGGGCCACTCCGCTGGTCGGCCCTGACCGATCCATCGGTGACCGAAATCCCGCTAAGACAATCACTTACCTTTTGGGCATAATGTGCAGGTGCGCCACCATGTTACCACCAATTGCGGAACTACACAGGTCTGCATCATTTCCTTGGAAATCGATGCTATGGAAGCCATGGTATTGGTACTGCACAAAAAGAACCTGTTTGTCACATTCCTGGAAAATAAACATGCGCGCACGAATTTTCGCCCACTTATTCCAACCCAAACCATGACGTTTGGACTATGTTGCATACTTGGAGCTCGGTAGCGCCGTGGAGTAGATACTGCCCCAAAATACGGCTTTTGTATTCCGTTCAAATGGAACACTGGTTCATCGGCAAAAATAATGGAACGAATATCCATATGACCCAAGAACCAGCACCTAAATGCATGCCGGTTCTCTGGATCGCAGGGGTTCAAAACTTACACTTAAACTTCACTATACAGACGAAATTTTCTTCCATTTACCGTCCGCTGAACCACTTGACTTGTGGTATCACAACGCTGAGCCATTGTGCTGATGATGAGATCGGGGTTTTCGGTTACTTAGCGGATAACGCCGCAAACTGGAAACTCATTGGATCTGGTGCGAGGCCGACCAGTATTTCTGGCGTTGCAAGCACTACCAGCTTTTTCGAACTTTTGCACCAATTTCAGAACGTAACAACCAATTACGGGCCACGTTCCCGCGTCCTCATTGTCGCATCATCGCGCAGTGTCTGCAGCGGTTAAACTGCCCTGGCCAAACAACCGAAGAATCAGATCGTGCTGATTAACAGCCAAGTATTGTTACTCCGATTGTAGTGGCACGGAAGGCAAGGATCACTAGCAGAACGGACAAGCCGCGCAAACTAAGGAAGATGAAAAGTAACGAGGACACCGAGAACGAAAGTCGACAAAGCAGCTCGAGGCCTTCGGGACAAGCCGGAAATGGACAACGAACGACAAAAAATGTCAGGCCCAGGCCGAGAAGAGCGGGGAAGGTATTAGTGAACACCCCGAATTTCCGGAGAGATACGCGTTTGACCGCGCCTCCAGGAATAACCACCAGGAGAGCGACGCAACCCCGATTAAACAAGTCAAGAGCATTAGGTCGAATCCAGCCCGGTCAGTATAGATCGTGTGGAAACGAAGAGGCGAGGGCAAATCAGCGAGCGGCGACTTCACTGACCGGCTGAAGTCGGGGCATGAATGTGACACCAAGCGAAAGGACAACGTGTGGTGCGTGGTGGTCGGCAAATGTCCTCTATAGGTGCACGCGTGCATGCTAGCCCGTGAACTTGTGCGTTGGCAATAAAGACTGTGCGCCCCCACCGTCGTTCTGGTTACACGACTGCAGATAAGTCGCCGACGAACGCGCACCACCGTACTCCATCTCTAAGACACTGTTCCAAAACAGGAACCATTCTCCTCAGTAACCTCCCCGTTTGGCCAAGCACTGGTGGGGCAGCCATAAAACGGGTTAAAAAAAGTAAATGCCTGACAAGTCCCGTAGGATGTTTAAGGTGAAACTACGTGATAATGCCGTGTCGATAAAAAAACGCGCAAGATACACGAGTCATTAATTGGTTTGCAGTGCACAGCTGTGAGTTCTTCCGTCTTTATTTTAAGGGGATCTGATACCGTCCACTGTTTGTTCTGCGCCGAGGTCGTCACTTGATAAATACGTACTATCTCACGTCGTGTAGATGTGTCAGAGTGTCGTCAGATCACTTTGTATTGTGATAAGGTGGGGGCATTAATTACATGCGCTAGAAAGGAGTCCCACCCCTGTGACACTCCGAGGGCAAATATGTTTCCTCGACAATCCAGCCGGCTATACTGTATGGCCAACTTAAACTGGTGGCCCCTCAGAGGTGTGTTTCGGTGGAGGTTCAAAATATGATGGCAAGGGGGTTGGGGTTTTATGGATCTGATACACCACTATGAGATCGCTCCGTAGACACCGGTAACGTCCGTGGTACACTGTTAGAGTTTTCAGTCTGAGTTGTTAGGGTAGGTGGGACAAACCTTTGCTAATCTTAGTCGCCCTGCGTTAGGCAGTTGCGAGTGCAGTGAGGCGATGCTACTGCTAGGTTTCTCACGCTTGGACAGCTTATTCCACTCACGGTCTGATTTACGAGCCAAGCAGTTACTGAATGACTGAGATGTCGAACTTTCCGAAAGCCTTACGCGGGAGGCCGAAGTGCCCATTTATTTGTTCTTCTTTTTGGAACCTTTCCGGTCTGCCTCAAGAAACTAACGTCATTTTTCACAAGCACGCCATGATCGCACTTATGAGAAGCGCGCTGTAGAAGTTGTGACCTTAGCAGGTCATCGTGAGTGCTCTGATGGCGTATTCTCAGAACTTTGCGCTTGACAACGTTGAACTGGACCCTGTTCTCAGTGGACCATATGTGAGCTCTATCCAGATCACTTTGCATAGCTGTGTGATCCTCCACTGTAGTGATAGCCCGTCTTATCTTTAAGTCACCAATGAATAGTGGGAATTTTGAAGATAGCACCCTCGCGAGGTCATGTGTGATAACCAGGAACGGGTGAGGCCCTAGTACCGAGCCTTGAGGTACTCCGCACTAGGTGTCGATAGGGCCGGATAGGGTGCTGTGAACCCTCACCTTCATTTGACACTGAACGAGAAAGATGTCTATCCAACCCGGAACGGGATCACCGGTTCCATAATTTTGAAGCTAATGACGTGGAATGCGATGATCCAGCCTGTTGAATGCCTTTGAAAAAGCTAGATAAGCGACATCTACTTCGACATTCTCATACACAGATTCCATCCACTATGAACGAGCTACCAGCGTGCCAGTACTACATGACCAATTTTTGTGGGATCCATGCTTCACCAGAGTGAAAATTTTGTTACTCTCCAGATATCCCATGATTACCTCAGCGAGGACGGACTTCCTGACCTTTGAGATCACCGGAAGCAGGGTTAACGGCCCATAATTCTATTGTTCTGAACGGCTGACATTCTTGTAGATTGAAGTGACGATCCCCTGCTTCTATCTTGTGGGAAACTACGTCTCATTATGACATGGTTAGAAGAGTGTTGCTAACGGTAAATTTAAGTTTATAACGGCAACTTACAACGCCTTTGCGTGAATGCCGTTTGTACTCGTGCATGGACATCAACCACTTCAGTACATCCGCCGCAATAAAGGAAATGTGGCTAAGTGCTGGTGATGACGTGATCTGTGAGAAAATGGGTAGGGCGGTGCCTTCGGGAAAATATGAGCAAACTGATGTTTTAGAGCGTTGCCTCCTCCTTACGTAGTCTGCGCCTACCCACACGCGGTGTTTAGAGGAGGGATGCCTTGCCGAACTTCGCGAATTTTCTTTACAAACCTTAAAAGGAGTCTCGGATTTTAGCAGAACTACATCTCCAAATTCTGCCGGCGTTTCAGTTTCTCTTTTAGAACCGGTATGACACTGATTTCGTTCGATTATGTAAGCATCCAAGCTTATCTTGTTTGGATTGGTATTGCATGCTTTCCAAAGTGAGGCTCTCAAGGTCATTCGTTTCCGCGTCCTTCTGCTCTGAAAGAACTTTACGAGTGTAGGAACATAATCTGTGATCATTTTTTACAAACGTGCTGAACTAGTTGGCGGATTCCCTCCAAGTGGATTCTGGGGGCTGTACAGCTAAAAGCGACCAAACAGGGACCTCGGTGGAGGTAGATAGAATGCTGTGAGGTCTTATTATGCTTACCTCTTCGATGTTACCTTTGTGTTGTTCTGCGTAAAAGAAGTAGCAGAAAAAAACAGTATTGCGTGCTCGCTGCGCCCCAAAGAGGCTGCTCAGTTTTACTGTATCAATCCTAAGCTCGTCCTTAATAAACACGAGGTTCAGAATGGCTGGTTTGTTCCCCGTTTTGAGTCTCGTAAGGGGAGTGACGTGATTACTAAGTGGTAGGCCAAAGACCAGTTCTTGCAGTTGAGCCTTAGGCTGATCATCAATGGAGGCCTGGACTAACGCGGGCAAATTGAAATCTCACAAGAAGAACATGTCAGATTGAGCGAAAACGGTTTTCGGAGTATAATCTGGACGACTTTCCATTTCTATAGTTGACATCTGAGAGCGGTATACGAAAACAACTAAATGTGTTACCGCGCTTAAGTTGCAAACAGCACCCAAAGGAATCCACAACTTGAATCCCTGGGCCATCAACCACTTAGAGATGCAGGTCACTGTGATGGTATAAAATTACGCTACCTTCCATACTAGGTCGAGCTTTACACAGGACGGACCTGCCCGGTAGAACGATCTCGATATCAATGATTTCATCGTGCAGCCAGGCCTCAGTTATCATTATCAGACCCATAGATGTCAAGGCTTGGCAAGGATGAAGTTCGGATAGATTGTTGAATGTGCCCTGAGCCTTGGTACACATACAGGATACATCTCCCAATGTCAGCAGCAAATCTGAGAGTGTGAGCGTCAGGTGTGAGCTTTCGCCGACCTTCATAAGTTCGGCTAAAACCGCTGCCAATGAGCTTTGCGCAACTGCCACTACAAGTGCAGGCAAGTGAGCGACTAAACAGATTTAAATCCACTTTGAAGGCTTTTCCCACCATGCAGAATATAACGAATACATGATTTCCACGTAGCTACAGATGGGTTAATTGCATCTGGCTCTAACAATGTATGAGAAATGATTCGGCATCACCACAACCCAGCTTCAGAGGCGTAGCATAGGGGTGGGGGGCGGTCCGCCCCGAGCGGCATGTGACAGGAGGCGGCAGTTTTAGCGTGGATGGTTTTTAATACCAAGTGTAAATTTATCAAAATTTTGTTTCCACGACTGCAGTGGTAAAACGAAACGATGATAATCATATTGTGACCAAAGATGTAATTGGCACCACAAACGATGATATCGGGGCGACAGAAAGCGATATCAACAGCATAGATTCGGCGGGGAATTTTTGTAATGCTGACGCAGCAGAAACGCGCGAAGTTAAAGGATTGAAAATGCAACCCCACTTTCGCACGATAACGCGCACATCAACCGATTATATGGACGTCCGCCAGTGGGAGATTACCATTGCTCATGAAATTCTTAGTACGCTTGTCCAGCGAGCTGGAACGAATACAAAGCTAAGGCTAAGAAGCTATAAACGAACTGTATTTTTTTCGGGATTTGTGAAACGGTGAGCAAAGATTGCGAACACCGATTGTGTATTCTCCTTAAAAGAGCCTGTTTGGTTTCGGATGCAGGAGGTCTTCAACGGGATAGTCTTGTTTTTCGATTGGTGGAAACTAAATCAAGAAATATTGGAACACGAATCAAGTAAATCGCGTGCTCAGTCATTCCTCAGCGGTCCCAGTGCTTGCAGTGGCTAAGGTTGACTTCAATGTGAATCGCGGTCCATTACATTGAGATTGCGAGTCGCAATCCAATAACACAAAGTGTAGTCCATATTTGACCTTCCAATTAGTCATTTACCGTTGTGCCAAGCGTTGCCAGCCGTGACCCCGTAGCCAAAGAAGTAGAGGTTTCGGCTACTATTCCAATGGTCGTAGGTGCGAGGCCTGCTAACTCCACCTGATGAGATGAAATTACATCGAAACGCGTCGTGGGTGTGCAGTATTTTCGGGTGAGCAACACCAACAGATGCTTGCAGGGAAACTTTTCGTGGTACAGTAAAATATTCCCTGTTATCTAGCTATCAACGAACGACACCGTGGACGCTCTAGCTGGGGGAACGGAGCAAGCACAGCACACAGGGCAGTCGCGAGTTGCAACCGAAGCGCGCGCCAAGCAAAAATGGTGATGAGCAAGTCAAGCATTCAAACTCAGCAATCAGTTCAACAAACCACACCGGTTGCCTAGGTGTACGATTAAAGAATTTTAGTTAGAATTTTACACAGGCAAACCGGGGAATCTCCAGACTGCTACAACCCTACTCTCTCCACTTGATGAGATGTAATTACATCGAAACGCGTCGTGGTTGTGCAGTGTTTTCGGGTGAGCAACACCCAATTTCTAGCTGCAACTTGGTTTTCGGTCGCCCCTTGAGTCCATGCGTCAGTACTGACCCGAGCTCTATTAGCATGACTGCTTATCTTGTAATACTTAGTGTCACAGTAGTACACCGCAGATTGATAGGGTTTGCATTAAAGTATGCAATGGCTGAGCAAGCGATTAATTATGAGGATGATGCCCATCACATCCTCTTTGGGCCGGTTCAGAATCATACTGCTACGCGGGAGAAAACTAGAGGTTGTTTCTAATAAATGATCAACAAACGCTCTTCGTCATCTTGAAGCAGGGTGCATTTGCTCCAGGGAACTTTGAAGTGTGGCATTGCGTTCTCTGCCGTGCGGTCGCACTGGATCGTCGCTGTTGAGTTTTGTGGACCATTTCTCATCACTTCGCTATGCACGAATTAGTTCACATACATTCGACTCGGGTTATCGGCCATTCAAGGTGGTCAGCTATATTTTAAAGTATTCTTAACACCTCAACCTCTGCTTCATGGGTGCTCTTCGGACGGATTTTTCGCTGAACTTCACGCGCGAAGCCATCTCAGTTTTATAGTACCTCTCGGGTTATTTGCACTCTTTCGAAAGAGTCTTCTTGAGGCCATCGAATTAACTGAATATCGTTCTTCTCCAGCACAATTTGCGGTCGCGGTCTCGCGGTTTTGCGCTAAGTTGCTGCAAACCCAGGATTAAATCGGAAGTAATTGATAACCCAAAGTCACCCGACATCCTTCGTGATCTTGTCAGCCGGCGCGTCTACGTAACCCCTCACATGGATCACGCAACCACACCGACCGATATTCCTCGCTCACTTGATCTTCGTAAACACAGCGCTTTTAACCGATGTGTGCAGTAACCCAAGCCGGAAAAGTAGGGAACATCAACCAACTCAGTCAGTCACCAAGCTGAATAGCAATAAGCAACTAAATGCGAAACCAAAAGAGCTCCAGACGAAAAATGTCTGCGGGCCAGGAGGACGTAATTGATTAGTTACTTTTCGGTTAGCCTGCTCGCATTGTTTCAAATGGTATAACATAAAGTGTGCCAAGTTATTCGAACAGCAGTTACGAGAGAGGAATAGCGCCCCGGACGTCATTTGGTTTTGTGCTGCGTGTCCGACCATCCCATTCATCAAGTGTATGAGTACCTTAGTCCAAAAATGCGACCGGTTAGCAGCTGAAGCCGAACAGCGAATGGCCGCAAAGATTACTGCATTGGAAGCGAGTATTGTAGTGTACCGGAAAACAAGCTCTTTCTGTTTTTGCAACATTGGATTTTACGGTTGTTTTAACCTTCAAAACGTCCACTTGTTTTACTGACTGCACATCCGTTGACACAAATTATTTTGGTGAGTACCTTGCTGCACCGTTTCTCGCTCTGGTTGATACGCTTCCTATTTCTGTAGCCTGCACAATACACATTGGGTTCAGTCGCGTCCAACTTCTATACTGTCCCGTATTTGACACGTCTCTTACGTGTCATTGATTACCGACTGGTATCCCAGACGCCACCCAAGAGTATGCGCCATGGAAGTGTAGGAGCCCCTAAACAAAGAAATAGCGCAGGATTTGCTTTCCCTGAACCAAAGTCGGCAGGACTGTCATTGCCGTTATATCTTCCAACTATGGCAGTACGTCAGGCGAAAATCAGGCGCCACACGAGGCGTGTGATTGCTCAAATTGCTGAGATCTCACTACTTCTATTGTTAACAAGGATGGGGCAGCCGAACACCAGCCTTTTGCATCTACAACTCAATGGTCTCTTGCCGAACCCAAGTCTCACGTAATATCAGTCACATGTGCAGATATTGCTGCAAACTTACCCGGGCTGCCACCCTTGCTGTCTCATTTGTTACAAACACGGCTAACGCGAATAGAGGAACAAACAGTGGACAAGCACCACTTAGAACGCCACGACCAACGATCACCCGACCTTGCAGCTCAACAAAAAGGAATGCGCCAATAACGCCCTGACTTTTGTGTGCTCAAATGTCCCTGAATCTACCGCCACCTCATTGTGGGGTAACTTGTCTAACGACCAATGTCAATGAACCTCATGGAGTATTTTGATACACGTCAAAGGCAAACCCATAAATCTAGTAAGTTACACGTCACCCGAACTCTGCACAATATGGTAAACCCAGAATAATTAGAGTGACAGTAGAATCTGTCATTTATATAGAAAACATTTTACTCTCTGAAATTGCGCTACAACACGGATCATGTGGGGTACGCAGCTATTCTGTTGGCTCTTGGAGCGCAAAACAATCTAAAAGAAACACCGCACTAAGACACAACAAACAGAATCGTTTGAGCATAATCTTAATCCATGACGTGCAGTAGCTTCCTTTCACGATAGTCATGAGGTCGGAAAGCACAATTTGGAAAAATGGCGGTTTGTTTGTTAAACGCTCCTTGGACAAGGTTGTGGCGCGATCGCTCGAAAATATACTCCTCTCAACAACTTATAGAGGATGCAGCCCAAGAATCCTAAAATCCGTGGTTTAATCAGGGAAACAATAATAGCTGTTTAAGATCCTTGGCGTAAAAAGCGGAAAAGCGTTTCATCCGAATTTCGAGTAAAGGCTGCAGAAGCTTTGCAAAGGCCAGAGATGAAATCATGTGAAAAGGTAAACGTACCGGCACTAACACAAGAACTTTCCTCGATAGACCATTTACTCGATTCTGATAAGGGTCGAGACGAGGAACGGGACGTGCCTTGACCAAATCAAATTGCAATTGACGTGTCAGTATCCTAACAAAAAACGAATAACGTTCGACCTAACATTGGTCATCATCCTCCCACACCTGACTCCTTTAACCCCTGTTGGCTGTTGGAGACCTAGAAAACGATGCTCAGGTCCTTCACAATGTGCTAACCGAAAGTGAAAGATCGACAAGTTTCTAGGCCACGCGATATCATCGGAGTCACGGAGACATGGTTACGTACTGAAATGATGGACGCTGAAGTTTCTCTCTCGGGCATGTCGTTCATCTGTAACGGCAGACTCACCAAGGAAGGGAAAGTAATTCTGTATTAACAGGGCGACTTGCAGTGTGAGGTCATGGAGGATTCAAACTCGTAATTCCTTGATTCTCTGGTGCTGTCTGTTGTTAAAAGGTTTTATAGTCTTGGTGTACCGCCTCGCTAAATCTCTACACCCGAAATGGGCTGCTACCTCGCAATTGCTCTAATATGCACTCCAAAGTGAAAGCACACTCATATGTTGACCATGGGTGATTTCAACTACATTGTAGAGTAACCACTGACACGGATAACAGTTCAAAGCCGATTTGCCAGAGCTCATAACCAGTGTTCCACTTTACATTCACGTCATTTTGCTTACTCGGTTTAGAACAGGTAACAAGCCCCCTGTGCTATCTCATATGTTCAACAACGGACATACGATTGATGTGTCGGATGTAGACTATCCCTTGGGCCGCGTTGATTATGCAGTTATCAATGTCAAATTCCTCTCCTATGCGAAATATCGTAATGAAAACCACGAGATGATGTATGCTATCATCCACTACTGTAGTGAAAATGTGGTGGCATGGACGCACAGTCTTTATTACCAAAGCGCGAAGAGCTACCAGGCTACCGTACGTTCGCACAGGTATGGATGACATTTCTACTTCACAACGCACCACACCTTGTCTTTTCGCTCCACGTCACATTCAAGTCCAGATTTTCACCAATCCGCGAGATCTTTTTCACCGATTTGCCATTGTATCTTCGTTTGTGACCGTCATATTCCGACCGGACTGCATTCGTCTTAATGCTGGTGATCTGCTCAATCGGAATTGCGTCACTCTCCTTCGGGTTATTCTTGCAGACGTGAGCACATACATGTCTGTACGGAAAATCGGGCTTCTACTGATACCTCCCCCGCTCTTCTCGGAATGGGCCCGACATCTTCTTTCATTCATGACCCATTCCCGGCTTGTTCCCTAGACCTCAAACTACGTTGCTGACTTTTGTCCCTGGTGCCAGCGTTAGTTTCCCTTGCTGGAAACCCCCCTGAAGTCGCCTGGGTCGAACTCGTCAAAAGCTTCAGTTAACCGCTTATGGGTGCTTCAGAGACAAGAGTTTGAAATAAGTCTAACTCCGTTTCTTTCGTGTAGAGCAGAACTCGAAAGTGGTTGTCAGTACACAGAACAGTATGACGAGAGTATAGATTATCTCAAATGCCAGATACTTGGGACAAGTACGTAGCCCAACCTAATCATTACATTCAACTTTTCAGAGAAAACAAAGCGTCATGTCAGCGGAACACCGCAAAGATCTTGAGCGCTAACCCAAAGCTGTTGTGCAAGCAAGTCCTTAGCATTTGTAAGGTAAAGCGAGGATTTCCTCCGCATCAGACGGCTGATGCCTATACAAGAACAGCTATAGAAGCAGAAAATGCATTGCGGAATCAATACGCCCCCACAATTCAGAGTGTCAGATAATCTTCCAGGTTTTGTTGCCTTTCAGCTTGGACTTACCCATATCCCTTTAACCGCTGGTGCTGTCTTGCAAAGGCTGATGTCTCTGCGCAACACAGCTTCCGAGTGATGATATCATCCGCTCAGAAGCTTTTGGAGCTGCAGTAAGGCAAATGCCAGCATTTTCGGCTCCTTTTCTCCAGCACTACTTAGACCAAAGCCAAGTTCCTGCCATGTGGAAGCTGGGAATAACGTCTCCGATTCACAAAGACGGAAGCGGGACTGAGTCTTCAAATACCACCCAGTATCTCTTCTCTCTGTACTGTCCAAGCTCATGAAATCCATCCCTGCAGATAAGCGAGTGTGATATCTAGAAGACTGCAAAATCATTACGCTCGAGCATCACGGATTCTGTCGACAGCGATCGTGCACAATGCACTTATTAATAGCACAGAGTAGTTAGACTGAGTCAGCTGACGAGGGAAAAGACCTTGATCTTTAATTTGTCGAAGATATTCAATCGTCTGGATCACCGGATACTTCTTTCCAAGCTCCATTTTTACGGGATCGTTGAGACTCTCTTAAGCCCGATAACCAGCTTTCTCCTTCAGAGGTAGTTAACAGTCAGAGTTTGAAGCTCCTTATCTGACCCCATACAAGTTGAGTGTGGTATGCCGCAAGCCTCTGTTCCAGGTCCACGGTTGTTTCTGGTATTTATTAATGACCTCACACAGGCAATCAATTCAAACTTCCTAGTGTTTGCCAATGATATCAACATTTGGCGCAGGATTCAGGTGAATGCCGACCAACAGCTGCTTCAGAGTGACCTAGACACAGTACATCAGTGGTCAATCCAAAATTTACTGCATTTCTATGTGACTAAATCAACGTACTATCCATACGGCACCAGAGCAACTAATCCAACAGGTTGGGAACTCAAATACTGTAGAGATCTTCCGACGAAGACGATCTGGGTGTGATGGTTCAGGATGAGTTGGGCTGTTTTAGGCAATCCGAAAGGGCATCGAAAGCGGGTAACCAACGCGCCGGGCTATTGAAATGAGTGGTCCGATAAATAGATATCCCTATGTTCCGACGGATGCTCAGTGCATATGTTTGCCCCCATGTCGAATTCAAGCAATTCAAGCCTGGAATTCATGGCTTAAACACGACCGCATTGCACTGGAGCACCCTCAATGTCGGGCTTCCAAGTAGAGTGTAGGAATGTGCAATCTCCCATATGAGCAGAGACTGAAACCTTTCGGGGGTACTCAGGGGATGGTATTGCAAATTACAAGGCGATCTGATGATGGCATACTTTATCTACACAATCCAAATCATTTGCGTCATTATTTACTGAAACTCAGCAGTAACACAAACTTGAGTGGTCACTCTTTGGGATTAGCAGAATAGTACAGCCGTCTGGAGTGCAGTAGAAATTTCTTTTCTATTCGTCTGTATCGTCCGTGGAACGCTCTCCCGGAATCGGTTGTTTCTGAGCTGACTTTAGCCATTTGCAAAAGACGGTAGGATGACCATTCAGCCACTATCTCTCCATTATACGCCTGTGATTTACCTTGGATTTATGAGCTGTCTACTGTTGGTGCAGCGAAACCACGCGGAGTGCAGGACTACAGCATAGCAAACGATAAATCCTTATTCCGATACTTAGAATACTGACCATATTATTGACTTTTTGTTAACTCCATCAGACCACCCAACGGGACTTGTAAAACAATGCTTCTCAACCCGTATAAAGTTATTGTTCAGGGTATCTCATGAAACACTACTCAGTGGTTAACAGCCAGGTATGCATTACTTCAAATTCGTCCTAATGGATGCCAGGAGGAGTCCGATGACGCTGTTCTTATATAGTTAGTTTGTGGAAGACAACGACTTAGAAGCTATAGTCTCAGTCCGATTTGCACAGAGAACCGGCGTTACTAGCTGCATTCGATACCGTCCGGCTCCTGCTGGAGCGCTTGCGGTCAACGATGTGCACACCAACCCTGATTCACTTGGCGTTCAGTGCGGTTACTTAAACAGTCAACAAAAATTTGACTATTACTCTAGGGGAGAGAAGGCTTGGACAGTTGTAAACTGCTTGAGTATGCCGAGACAGTTCAGATGGACATCCCCCAAGCAGTTACAGTGAGCAGCCTTGTCCCAAACCAAGTGCCTGGAAAGCGTGACAGATACCTGAATGAGAATGTCGTCAATTTCCTCCACGTGAGCTTGAATGAGGACCCGGTTTCTCTTGCCTACCTGTGGGCTGTTTGTGGCTGAGTGGTATGCAAGAGAAATAGCCATACATATGAACTTCCGATCACTTGCTCTGAAGTTCCACCTCACAAGTTCACAGGAACAGTCCGCTGGTATACAGCGTCAAATTCAAATGCATTAGGATTATCCTATTGCCACCACAATTGGGCATACTGTGGCATGTTGCGTTTAACCATCAGTGCTTGGTCAACGTCGCCCATATCTGATGAGGTCGCTGAGTGAGCGATGCTGGAATTCACCAACTGGGACACACTCACGAACTCTCTATCGCTGTCCTCGTTCTCCTGCTGAGTTTACTGAGAACGTTGGCCAAATCCCTATCGTCGCGTGTCCATCGACTGGGTCCCACGGTGATTATTGTGTGCCGACAGCTAGTTCGCTTAGATGGGACCTCAAGGTGGCCAACTGATGACATGGTGAATGGGTGGGAGAAGTGTGTCCGAGTAATCTGTTTCCGTCTTTGCATGCCATCTTCTTGAGTGAGAGTTTCAAAATGAGCTGCATCAACTTCAGAGGCCTTATTAGGGGCTGAGCAATTATACATTTGCTGGTGGTCTTGAACCCGGTCCCTCGCACTTTACGGTTTGTACTTTCACTGCCAAGATTAGCTGCACTTCTTTTGGTCTGTCTACCTTCTGTGTATTTCGACATTGGGTTCGGCCACCTATGCTGCTTCTCATTATCATGCTGATTCGTGTCGGGAGAAGTCGGTTGTAATTCACCAACCGAATTAAGCTGCGCTTACCCAGGACAAATCCGATGACACGTATACACTGATCTCCAAGCAGTTCCTCATAGCGGCCACATGTTGGATATCACTTTGGTGACCTGAGCAGTAACAGTTTCTATTGAATTGGTCACTTTTCCCATGAATCAACTCATTTCTACTGGCGATCGAGGATCACCACGGTCGAATATTTTAGGGGTGCGATTTACCGCCATCCATATTCCTCAGTGCCTTTACCCACAACTAGAGCAATAGGCAAACGCGAACTTTGCTGCGCACCCCAGACGTTCTTGATAGTCTGAGTGGGTAGAAATGTAATGATCTGTTAGCAGCAGTACATACTTGTTCTATTTTACCAGGCGAGCAAAACTGGTCCTGACTATCATCCGGGTTGCACGGATACCCAGCAGTAGTCAATGTTGAGATTTTTACTGTAACATCACCTGATTGGAAGTTGCTTAGCTGGATGGAGCTTACTTTTCTCAGTCCATGGATTACTCGATTTTAAGAGGCGTTTTGATATCAAACTTCCTATTACTATCCGAGTGAAATCAATCAAATCTCACTTGAGTCCACGACCTCCATCGAATCTCATGCCGTTTAATGGTCAAGGTTTACCAACAGATCAATAGATGACTGTTGTGTTCTTCCCTGAAATTCGATGTCCTGGAGTTCAATACCACTTAATCTAACGTACGATCATGATCGTCGCATACCTTTTGGCAACCGACTGCTGATTTATCCTCCGGTACACCTCAGAAGGGAGCATGGGCTTAGCTAGTTATGCAGGTCGAATGTAATTGAGAAGTGTATGCGTGCAGTGAATTTACTCTCAGCGTTATTTCTACAATAATGGCCCATGGTGTGGTCGACTATTGGGACCAATACCACTGGCACACCAGGCAAATGTAAGGGTGTCAGTGGGTGCACGGATGCCGAAGTCGACTCGCTTTCAATGATCACCATCGCACAACCATCAGTCCGTCAATTCGATACTATGTGTCTAATTTCTCATATCACTCACCTGAGTACTTCTAGCTTTGGTTACCTTAGATTCAATTTAATGGGTCGATCAGACGAGTCAAGAACGGGATGTGGAACTCGTCAATTCTGATTTGTTGCCACTCTTAAGTGAATCGGTATTACACTTTGCAGCGTTTTACCAAATGATCTGTCTTCTTTCGGACGAATTGTGCGAGTACAACTCTTCCGTTGAACATCCGATTATGCAGCTTTTTCCTTTTGTGTCATTACTTACTCCACATGGCTGGATTCAATCAACGAGCAGTCTCCTGTCTGTCTGCCTCGTCCAAAGTTAATGATGACCGTCACATCCTGACCGCCTCCTCCTCCTCCTCCGCATATGCCATTCTTTCCGCTTAATAGGTCCTGGTTGCGCAACAGGTTAGATAATTATACATGCCAATCGGGTCGCATCGCACGTGGTTGTTATCATTGCTCTGAGCAGCTGAGTCAAAATAACGGATTTGATAACAGGGCGGTTCATTAACCGATGAACACAACTCAGCACTTCAGTTCAGTTCGAACTTACCGGCAGGCTTCCTGTGTGCAGTTGTCGTCTTTAGTCCATGCTCTTAATGACCCCGATAATTGCGTGCGACTTTCATAAGTGAGTGTCATCTGTAAGTTCAGCCAAACTCAGTCCTTAGGCAGAAGAAACAGTCAACCATTTCCGAACAGACTTCGGTTGACCAGACATCTGCAAATCTATCTCATCCTTAATTGGATTAGTCAAGTAGATATAATCGTGCTGCGCTTCAAGCCGCTGAGCTGATGAGCTACTAAGTCCCCTGACTAACTGATTCTATCTTGTTAGAAACATTTTGCAAAGATTAATAACTTCTTTGACTTGTAGGAAGTAGGAGTAGATATTTTTACCATGGATTAGAAGCATATGGACATCTCCGACCAACCAGGAAGCCATATACAGCTTATTTGTCTGCCGACGCGGAAACAGCTGCGGCTGGTTTTGGCGCAGTACTAAGCAGCAAAGCAGAGGCCGCAATCCTGGATTGTTTTCTGGTTAACACCCTACTATGTGATGTTCGGGTTTAAGGCTCATGCAGGGTTGACAAGCATTGTACTAAAAGGCGCAACCTTTTTTGTGGTCCTCACTTATGCGGCAACCGATTGTAGTTATGAATCAATCAGGGACGAATGTTATCAACAAATACATCAGCTGGTACGTAAAGTCACCAAGTCGGATGTCGTCCTTGCAGGAAACAAACGCACGCGTTGGTCGTCTGTTAACAGGAGAAGTTCACGCGGGTGGTCATCAGGCAACGAATGAGGGTCGCTCGAAACTGGTTTATCACTCTGTGTAAAGACAACAGTGTATTTCTCGCAAACACAAACTTCAGGCACTCCAATAGGCGTTCTACCACCTGGCGTCCTCTTTCACCAATGTAGCTTTGGTTTCAAATAGACCACAATACACTCAGTTTTAAATGGTAGGGTAGCATACAAGTCCGCAGATTATTTTAGACCACTTATCTTGATTCTAATCACTCGCTAGATTGTGCGAATATGTGTATGCGATTCGGAGGGCCGCAAAGCGGAAGCACTGGGGACGCGAAACGAACAAGGTAACTCAGCAGTAGGATCAGTTGTGCTATCAACTGTCCTTGTGGTCGTGCTAGGCTCGAAGAGTGGTTCCATGGAGTCAGTGTGGAGCGGACTACGGTCCAGCCACCGCCCCAAATACAGTGTGCTTGTGTTTGTCTGTGAAGGAGTGTGGGCCGGCTCCGTTGATGAAACGTGGCTCCCATCCACATGCCTCCCGGTCTTATTCCTTCGGGTTTACACTGGATATGGGGTGTGTGGATGGAGCTGTGGGTGGTACAGCGCAAGCCATCCATGGTCCCTCTGTAGGCACAGGCGTCCTGTGGCTGACCACAGTGACAGGCAAATCCGAAACCGGATGTCGCCAACCATCACCACTCGAAGGGTTGCATCTCTGCGCAACCCCTGGCATTGTTCGACCGCCACCGAAATCTCCCAGTAAAGGCAGACCACTGTGAACCTGGCCTCGTTTTCGACCATCGATTCAAACGAAGTCTTCGCGCCGATCGGGATGTTTGTTGGTCCTAACATGCCTCAGAGATAGAAGCCAACGTACTCACTGGAAATACTCGCAAACTGTTTCAATCCATTCGGACCACTGGACACAAGAGGTCTGGTACCAGCGAAGTCATCTGTGAGACGGATTGGACGCAAATCATTAAATTGCAGAAACATATGAACAGATGGGTTGATCAATTTCAATCGCAGTTCAGTTGCGCCTCGCCATCTACCTCTGAACGTAGCACACCCGGTCCTGTGCGATGGGCGGGGTCACTAGAACCACCCACTGGAGCGGAGGTTTTTTTTGAGATCCGACACCTAAAACCTTTTTAAGGCTGCGGGCTCAGAACAATTTCCGATACAACTTACTAACCCAGACCACGAATGAGGTAGAGGTGCGACGGGTGTTACATCATCGCTGCATTTGGTCTGTATAGTAGTGCTTACGTGTTTGGTTTCTTGCATTTTAGGTGTTGGTAGATGATTGATATCTCCGGTACGGTCGCGCTTGATATCCATGTCTAACACCCTCCACCTTCTCTATACTGACTCCGGGAGACTGTTAATCTTGGCTGGGGGACGAGTGCACAGTCCTCGTGATCGTGCCACGCTGAAACAGTGGTTCCCTCTAGTGTGGAGCTGGCTACAGCCCAGCTACCTCCTTGTGTACGTCTGATACGCATGACTTCCCACATAGACAGACAGAAATTCGTCCGCTCCGTTAGTGAAACATGGCTCCCATCCACATGCCTCCCGGTCTTATCCCTTCAGGTTTACACCAGATTTGGGGTGTGTGGTTGGTGCAGCGCAAGCCACCCATGGTCCCCCTGTAGGCGCAGGCGTCCCATTGCTGTCCCCGTGACACAGTGACAGGCAAATCCGGGCACGGATGCCGCCAATCCCTTAGCAACGTATGGGTATTAATACCCAAAGTGTCCTTTGTTTGCATACAGTCTCGGTAATCAGGATAGCTAAAGTTTACCCCAAGGTTAATTACCACCGTCAGGATTAGAACAGTCATCCAGTTGGAGTTGTCACAACATTTATCATCACGTCCAAAACATTAACATGGCATCCAACAAACCACATGTTGTACTTCAACTGTGACCAGTACCGCGTGAGCCCATGTAAAATAACCTTGGATATTGTCAAGTTGGTTGTTGGCATCACCAAAAGTAGCACCAGATGTATTCGCCTGTGAGGGCACGAGATAGAAATTCAAGTCCACTATTGGCTTACTTGGCCCCGAAGAAAACGATCAGCACCATTTCCTACCAGACATTCTAGTGCAATGTAATGAACAAATGCATCGACCCTAGATCCTTATCTCGCTGTTAACTTATGTTGTGGTTGTGGCTATAACTCCTAATACCGGCGTAGTTAGCGCAAGTACACCGGTTTACCTCTCCTGTCTGGTCTGCACTAACTGATGATCACTTCTGACCGGTTGATACAGAAGCAAATATTAATGGTGGTGGGCGGGGTGTTCACTGAGCTGGGCAGTGATACTCCAAGCGTTCGGCACCAACCGAAAGGAAACCGTCAGTGCGCTATTGTGTAGCACAGCGATGCAGAGCGTCAGCTAGTCGTATGCGTGATCCATCTTCTGGGCGGCTCAGTCGTCAGTTACTGTTCGGAATTAATCTCATCGATCCATACCTCGTAAGGTTTGTGCGGTGTTCTGTTCCGCTAGGTTTAGTAGATCTGCTATCCCAATAGCCCTATCTGACGAGTACAAATAGGTACGAAACGAACGGTGGTTTGCGCTGTTGGATGTAGGAAACGTCGTCCAAATTGGGATTGCTTGTCGTAACCCACTAACACAAAGATAGCTATAAGATCACTGCTTGTTTACCACATACAAAGTAACCCTCCGGAAACCTTTTGTATGGTCTTAACTTAACCGTGTAGAAAAAGTGTGCAGACAATGCATTCGCTTCCTTACACAATCACATCAGAGACCCGAGACAAAGTTTCATTTGCTTCGCTAGGAAAACCAAGGATAATTGCCTCATAAATGGCGTTGAACGTTGTGTGAACAGCTTCATCGAAGGTGATTTTGCTCAGTAGGTTCAGTTTATCTCTTTTTAGCAGCTACTCTTCCGAGCTTCTAGCGTGACATAATAAACTTTGGCTTTTTTATTTGAAATGTGCTGTTGACCGTTGACAAATACACATAAAGACTAAACCATCCCAACTTCTTCTATTTCCGTTGCTTTTCCTTCACTTTTGACTTTACCCTGCCCGTGTCATACACATGTGCTTCACACCGACTTTCTCAGTTTAGCCTGGGTTCTCCCACTTACCCAAAGTCCAAGATCATCGTCTGGTTGCTATGGTGGATAGACCACACGCGTAAGCCTGGAATCCCCAAAGGTCCAGAGATACGCTTTCTCTATTGCGAGATGAAGCGTGATAGTTTGAAACACTTGAAAACGCCCCCTCGATCCAGCTGTCTTGAAGACCGGTAGGACTCCATTTGCATGAGGTAGGTAATTACGTAATCGGGTCTCGCAGCTTCTACTTTCGCAACCCTAATCGCTGAAATTCCGCCCAATCACATAGGTGATTGAGGTGATAATGAGCGGCTTGGTTCACCCACCAAGACTTGCCGAGTAGCAGTCAGGATGGTGTTGCGTCATGCACCCTGTTGGAACCAATCAGAGAGTGAAACACTGCATCCAAGTAGCTGATTGGTTCAACTATTCGCTGAGCTGAGGTAGGTTATGCAACGCCTTCGGTAAAGTAGTACCTGAGTAGGCTATCCTCGACCTCAATGCTCGATGACACCGCTGAATGCAGCAAAAATGAAGTTGGATGTAGTTGCATAAACAATTTACCGTCCCCTGAAGTTTGCAGTTCAAATGATTTTCCGGCTGCACTAGATCTGTCCCTGAAATCGAGTGAAGGTCAATCAATCAGATCCCCAGATGCAACTGTCCAGGGGGATAAATCCGGATCATTTTCGCAGTGTTGGATACAGGATTTCGCCTCGAAACAGAAGTCTAGCAGGATAACAATGCAAATCCTTGAGCAACCGGTTCCTCCGTCGCAACCGTTATGGACATTTCCCCCAGTTATACCAACCCCAGACCAACTTCTGCGTTTCCCCAGTCGCATAGGTGAGTTTACCGTTTGTGGCGGAGGTCATTTGATGCGCCTAAACTAGTTCACTGTATTCTGCGAACTGCTCTACTAGATACCGATATTCTCTGATGGCCGCCGGGAGATTTTAAAGTTCACTCCAAGACAGACTGCTTCTGAGAAACAAGACTTCATCATTTGTTTTACTAGATCTCCCTTCCACGTTTCGAAAAAGTGGGAGCTAATTGACTGACACATTTTATACAATTTACCTTAAACAATTCAGAGGGGATATGAACCGACACGTGCATGCCCAGACACTGCCGTTCAACTCAGTTCCCATTTAGCTTATCCAAATACCCCAATATTGCTTATGAAGCTGATGACTTAAATTCCTGTATTTATGCCCTGTAATTGCCTACTTTCTGGTCTTTGCAGTTGACCAACTAGGTTAATCTTCAGTAGTTGCTGATTTTCCGGTTTACAAATACATTGTTCAAGAGAATTTTGTAGAGTGTGACGTTTTATTACCCAACAAACTGCGGTGTGATTCGGGCTACTAAGGAAGGACTGTCCTAAACCTTACACTGGTTCTCTGGTCCCACTTTGACTTAGCCCCCGTGGCATTTCCTCCGACGGATAAAGTGAGCTCATCTTAGGAAATCCGCATCCCGTAACCAATGTTCGGGGGCTCAAATGTACTCGGCGATAGGTAACCAACACTTGTTCGATCAGCATGAAAGTGGAGCACATGTTCCAACGTTACCATCTTTCATTGCCTGAAAAGATTAATCAGTCTCAACCAATGTTTGCACCAATGCGCTAAGAGAACATTCTATCGCGCTAAGGAATTCTCAAGGAGGTATAAGACCACAATCACCTTGAAGCAACGGGTTAACTGCGTGTGCTTCGTTGCACCCTAATCGGCTGTGCTTGCATGAACGACCCATTTTTACAAGGGTTCACCACCGACTCCATATCATACTGTGACCATAATACATCTAAATGGACCTTCTGAACAGAAAATTGACATGCATTATTTCACCTCCGGTACGAACCGCAACCTATTCCCGTAAGTTTCGGCTCCGTTTATACATCTTCATTTGATTAACGGTGAATCGAAAACCGAGATTCTTTGGACCAATTTGCTATTACTCATGACATCAGGCAAATGCGATAAAACATTGCAAGTTATCGTGAAATTAAAAACTATTTTGAAATACCGGTAGCTCGGGTTGATGAATCAATTGTACATTTGTTCTCCGAGCTTGGCGGTTTTCTCGCAAACGTTTCACCACCATGCGTGGTGGCATCCTCAGTGCGTACAAGCTTGTACGCTACATATCACTGGTTACCTTCGTAGACATGGAATACGCACTGGGGTGATTGTACTTCGGAGCGAAACAGCATCTGACAAATGCTACTTAGCACCACGTGCGATTGCACTGTACTTCACAACTGGGCTCGAGTTGGCTTGTACTCATCCTGAGAGTCGAGCTGGGAACATGGAGACGCGGCTGTTACCACGTCACCGGTCTCTCTGAAGACGGGACTTACCGCAGGGGTTAGTGACTCATTGCTTGGGTTGTTTGGAGTGGTTGTTGTGTGTGAATGGAATGGAAACACTCGCTCCCAACTTGAATTGTGATTTATTATAAAGTGGATTTTATTAGGCATTGACACCTTAGTTTTACCTGAAGCAACTAAATATCTTGACTAGTTTTAAGAAATGACGTTTGAAACGGATTATTTTTCAACCTGATATGTCTTTCAGATATTCCACTTTCAAACTGTCTACCTCATGAACCTGGAGTGCATAGCTTTAAGCGGGAGCCTGACAATTACTCTTCAATCAATCCGTATGCCAACCCAGTTCAACTGACTTCTGCGATCATTTCACCTACCCATACTTCCGAAATCTGTATGGTACCTCTTTCCCTGGAAGCTTCCTCGCCAAATGACACACTCAGACTTCCACAAAACGGGTCCATGCAATCACATTCGAAAATTACTCCTTCAACCGCTGACGTACACGGACATGCTCCTTTAAATTACGAGAAGGGTGCTTTTCGGTCTGGTGTACATCAGACTAGCAATATCATCACCTGTCCCCAAAGTCCAACCCAATGCTCAAAACCAAGACAGTACCGAAAGGCACGCGCTTACTTTCAGCCTCAACATATGCAGTGTTTAGAGGAGTTCTTCCGGCGCAATCCGTATTTATGTACGAGAGATAGGGAGATGCTTGCAGAGAAGCTGAATCTCTCTGAAGCTAGAGTAAGTCCCAGCCGATGGTCATTTGGTCCATAGACACCGCAACTATTTTCGATGCTCCAAATGAGCTCCTCACAATGCTTTTTGGAACTTCCAGTTTAGTCCCCATCGATGACTGCATGTTACATCCACCAGAAATTTATTCCCTTAAAATTTTATTTCATACCAATCGGGGGATAAAATACTGTGTGATCTATGTAACTAAAGATTCCTTTCAACGTACAGACTCGTGAGGACAAATCATTAACATTGTACGGAGCTTGTATACTTCAGTTTGAGGAATGGCCGTCCCTTCAGTTTTCGCTCGAGATTGACTCTAGTTCCAGTGCTATCGTTTTGGTGTCAGGCACTGTTACCAGGTGGTCTTTCAACTTACATTTGGCCTGCATAATCAGCCACCTTTCTGT
Source organism: Dicrocoelium dendriticum (assembly GCA_944474145.2). NCBI lineage: Eukaryota > Metazoa > Platyhelminthes > Trematoda > Plagiorchiida > Dicrocoeliidae > Dicrocoelium > Dicrocoelium dendriticum. The sequence goes on from OX104063.1 coordinate 98,986,868, forward strand.
TAAAAAGCTTTTTGAGCTCTGCTATCTGGAGACACCGAGGGAGATTTCTGTGGTAAACTTGTGAACAACTGGTATCGGATGGAATCAGTCAAGGGAACGTAAGTACTTGCATTTTCTCGTTTGCACTGGACTGCGTTTTTGCAAGACGCGCAGTCGAATAGGGTGTTACCGCCGTATCTGCTATCCCCATTCGGAGGTCTATGTATAACTCAAAACAACATGCTATCTAGGAAGACCAGCCAAAGTCAATATTTTCACCTATTCCTATCTGCCGATATTTACCTGAAAGATTAGTGGACTTTCATTTGACTTGGCTACCAGATTTTTCCATTATGATCAGGAGCCGTCAAACACTTTGAAATGTCGTCTCACTGGCTCACAAGAGACCTACTGGATTTGAGTTTGGAATCAGGTCAAACAGAAGGAGTATCGTAGTATATCCCTATTGGAGGAATCCGACCATACTGACCTGCGGAAACGCTAGCAATTAGTGGTTTCAAACAACTTCATCAAATTGACTTTTTGTAGTTTCTCAATAAATCGAGTAGCAGTCCAATTGATGAGACCTGATCACCATACACATAAGTTGACCAAAAATGGCTCAAAATAAACAACTCAAATTCTCGGGGAGCTAAAATAGGTAGTATACATCAGTTGCAGCCGATAAAGTGCACGAAACAGAAGGTGCTTTTCAGTCTTCCTCCATGATCTATCGATCAGGAACAGGAATGACAATTGCTAGCCTCTGTTTCTTGGCATGGTCACAAATGACGTCTATGAGCCGAGAGGTCGTAGCTGAAAATGTAGTTCACGTTGAGGTATACACCATCGCTATGATTCCCACTACTTGGCCCACCAATTTGTTTGTGTTTGGAAATGAATAACCGCTTGATTCCCTCTGTCTCACCTAACAGATCCGGACTTGGTTTCAAAATCGTCGCATGCGAGAGAAGCGCAACCCCAACAGGTTCCGACTGCTCCAATAGTCCGTGGAACAGTCAGCAATTGCTGGCTACACCGAATAACCGGATGACACGTGTGAACAACACTGATGTGATACTGCACTCATCTGTCACGAAAAACTGACAGTCTATTAACGATTGGGATCGCTCCAAAAGTTTGACTGTCCAACTGCACCACATCGAAAGAACCTCGTATTTTATTAATTTGACTTTTTACTTTATTGGAATGATTGTGCGCATTTGTATCGGAGAAAATTATTTCACATTGCACCTTTCCGCTCCCTTTAATTTCGGACACGTTTTTCAACTGGTGATGGGGAAGGAGCCACTAGCCTCCGGGGGTGACCTTACTCTTGTCGGAGGAATGATACTCGCCTCGAGCATGTCTGTTGATAAACCATTAGTTACTATAGCTGGGGGAGAGCCCATGGTGGCTGAGAACCCGAGTCTTTCTCCTGTCAGGTTTGGAGGCCCTGGCAGTATCCTAGTCCAAATGTAAACCATGAATTACGTTAATAATAATAAGTCCATGCTGCATCGGCCGTCGCTCAGTGGCACTGGGAAAAGCGTCGCCTTATCTGCTGCATACAGCAGGATGGATAGACGAAAATATGCTACTAGTGGAGCTTCTCTTCTTTCTTCTTCCCATGCACATACTCTCCCCGTCCCTGTTTCACCTAATCCACTACTTCCTCCAATCCTGTTCGTTACCACCCACACGGTTGCCCGCCAACGCAATCGTATGCCACCGCGCAAAGCGCTCGACATCGGGTGCTGGAACGTGTGCACTTTGCTCGACAAGAATACGAGTGAGCGCCCCGAGCGACGCATTGCACTGGTCACGATAGAATTGGCGCGCCACAACATCGATATTGCGACGCTAAGCGAGACTCGCCTCACTGAACAACGTAAGTTGCATGAAGCAGGTGCTGGCTACACATTCTACTGGGTGGGCAACGCCGCCTCAGCACCACGTGAACATGGGTCGGATTTCACTATCCGATCGCCTAAATGGCCAGCTGGTGGGTGAACCAACCGGCACCAGCGCGCGACTGATGACCGTTCGCCTACGAGTCGGAAGACGTAACTTACCCACTTTTATAAGCACGTACGGTCCGAACATGTTATCCTGAGACACGCGTGGTCAATTCTTCATTCAGTTATTTTCCGTGATACGGTCTGTGCCGAGGAGCGACCGACTATTTCTGCTGGGCGATTTCAACGCGCGTCGTGCGTGTGAGACATCGGTGTGGACAGCTGTCATCGGTCCGCATGGCATTGGTTCGGTGAATGCGAACTGTGACAGGCTGCTCTCACTGTGTGCCATTCACGACCTGAGGATCACGAACACGGTTTGCACTGCGTGTTAGTGATATAGCAACTTGGACGCACCGAGGGAGTGGCTACGCTCACCTGCTCGACTATGTCAGTGTACGCCAGCGTGCCATGCGTGAAATGCGCATGAATAGTGTACCGCGTGGAGCTGAATATGGCGCTGTCCACAAATTTGTGCGGACCAAAGTGTACATCCACGTGCGGAAGAGTACGCACTGTGTGCCTGCCGTGATCCGTAGGCGTAAATTTAACCTTCTCTAGGTACTGCGGAGAAATATGCTGAGCTACAGAAGGCGATGGCTGCACGTCTATATGAGGTGGAGTGCGTAGCCACAGTGGGCGACCTGTGGCATCATGTTCGCGACCAGGTGACAGCTGCTGCCGAGTAGACCATCAGGCCCGTAAACTAAACGGCCTGATTGGTTTGATGAGAACAATGCGACGATGAGCAGCATTTGCTGCACATGTGGCAGACACCAGTGGCTTGGAGAAGAAGAGTCTGTTGCGCAGAATTCGACAGCCACTGACTCGAGAGCTCTGTCGGATTAATAATGCATGGTGGATGTCAAAGCGGAAGCAGATGGTATGCTACACTGAACGTCGCCAACACAAGAAATTCTTAGACTCCTTGAACGCGGTATATGAACCGAAGCTGGAGCCGCTGTGGACGCTGATCGATGGTAGTTCAGGCGCTGCCTGCATGCAGACTGCAGGCATAATGCAGATCTGGCGCAATCACTTTGACTATGTCTTGAACAACCGTTCAGAGATTGGCTGGCCTACATTGAACGGCCTGAAACAAAACGAGGTGAAGGAGAGTCTGGCGGACACGCCGACACCGGATGAGATGCGGAGAGCACTTGCACAGCTGTGGAACATCAAAGGCGCCGAGGCCGACTGGATCCCGTTTGAAGTATTAGGACACATTAGACCCGCGTTGCTGACTGCCCTGTACCGCTTGTTGCAACGCGTGTAAATTGAGGAGAATGTGCCTCCTGAGCTGAAGAATGCCCTTGTGCTACCAATGTACAAGGACAAATGGAGCAAGCAATGTTGCATGAATTATCGTGGCATAAACTTGCTCAGTGGTGTGGGGAAAGTGATCGCACGAATCCTGCTCCACCCCCTCGTCAGTCAGGTTGTGGAACCGAACGGGGTGGATAAGCAATGTGGATTCCGTTCGGGTCGCAGCACTACAGATATGGTGTTTGCGGCTCATCAGTTGCAGGGAAAGCGTTGAGAACGACATCAGACATTGTACTCGCTGTTTGTTGACTTCAACAAGGTATTTGATACGGTGAACCGCGAGGCATTGTGGCTGGTGTTGGGTATGTATGGTTGTCCGAGTACATTTGTAAGTTTACTTGAATGTGCACAGTGGTATGCGGGCGAGGGTGCAGCTGAGTGGAGAGACCTCAGATGACTTTGCAGTTGTCTCTGGTGTGAAGCAAGACTGTGTCTTAACTCCTGCTATGGTTAATATTTACCTGCATACTATGATGTCTTGTACTTTTGCTACTGCTTGTGCTTACGGTGTTCGTGTGGAGCACCGTATTGATGGTGGGTTGCTGAACATTAATCGTTTCGGTGCGAGAACCCGAGCGTGTGCGACAACTATCCGTATGTTGCTGTTTGCTGACGACTACGCACAGCGCGGATGAATTGCAGCACATGATTAGTGCTCTGGCTTTGACAGCGGCCGAATTCGGGCTCACCATTAACACAAGCAAGTTTGCTGGTTTTTTCAAGTCGTCATCCGGAATGGAGTTCGTGGGCCTACCCCAAATCCAGGTTGCCGAGGAAGTGTTGGAAACCACTCCGAGATTTTGTTACTTGGGGAGGGTAGTAACAACCGACCTGCAGATGACGAGCGAGCTGCGCATCCGCGTAGCGAAGGCGGCTGCTGCGTTTGGCAGGCTGGATTGTTGTGTGTGGAACAACCACCAGCTCACTGTCGGGTCGAAGCTGCTGGCATACAAGTCTATGGTGCTGTCCATTCTTCTATACAGCACCAAAACTTGGACGCTTTATCCGAAAGATGTCCGTTATCTGGAGCGCTCCCAACAACAGTGTCTGCGCCATATTATGGGTGTCGACTGGAGTGACCGAGTTGCAGATACCTGGGTGCTCCGACGCAATAGCATGTATGCAGTGGACTGAATACTTATGATGAGGCATCTGAGGTGCCTCGGGCATCTTCACCGCATGCATTCGACCCGGATACCGAAACAGCTGCTTTATGGCCAACTGCATGGGAGGAAGCGGCACATGGAAAAACCAAAGTTACGTTACCAGGACATGATCAAGGTGAGCCTATCACGAACTAAGGTTGCTTTCGGGTTTGGGAGTCGATGTCAGTGCATCGGCGCTGATGGCGAGAGCATATTATGATGGCGGTTGCCCAAGTGCAAGAGAAATCACTACTGCAGGCGGAAAGGTAACGTCGATTGAGAAAGCAACCGGCGTCGATGGTGGACAGTCCACCGAAGTCGAGCGCATTGCGTTGTAGCACATGCAGTCGCCAGTGCCTCAGGCAATCGTGTTTGGTAAGCCACCAGCGTCGCCACGTTGGGCCAACATCTCAGAGAAGATGAGTAAGCTAAATGTGTGGCCATCGTCAGTGCAGCGTTTGGCAACTTCGTTGCTGCTTCCGATTCAATTTACTAACCCAGGTCAATAAGACGGTTGGTGTGGTACGTGTGCCGCATCGTCGTTGCACTTTATCTGTATGTGCCTGCGTGTTTAGATTACTACATTTCAGGTGTTGGCTGTTGTTTGATATCCCCAGTGTGGCTGCAAACCATCACAAGCTACGATCGACTAGCCCAGCTCGTTAGCAGAAGCACTTGATCGTTCCTTGACGAAGAACCCCAGGAAGCCGTCTGGTTAGCGTTCGTCAACAAATTCAGTCAGCTGCTTGCAGAGACTTCATAGGTAGAAGTTTGCAATAAGTGTAAATCAGTTTCTTTCCTTAGGAGCAGAACTCGAAAATGAATAGCAGTACGCAACGTAGCATGACGAGTGTATAAACAAGCTCAAGCACCAGCAACTTGAGACAACTACGTAGCCTAACGTAACCACTGCACTCAAATGCTAAGAGTAGACCAACCCGCATATCAGCAGAACATAGCAAAAACATTCAGTGCTAGCCACAAACTACTCTACAAGCACGTCAATAGCATACGAAAGATGAGACAACGACTTCCTCCACTCAGGACGGCCGATGGCTCGACAAGAACGGCTGTGGAAGCAGCAAACACGCTGCGGATGCGATACGCCCCCGCCTTCCACAGGGGCTTGCCACCAAGCGATCTTCCAACCTTCGTCGTCTCTCCGCCAGGAGTAACCCACATCACTTTTACCGCGGAGACTGTATTGCGAAAGCTGATGTCTCTACATAAACACAGATCGGCGGGTGTCGGTACCATTCGTCCAGAGGCATTGCAAGCATCAGCAAGCTAAATGGCAGTATCTTTAGCTCAGTTTATCCAGCGTTACTCTGGTGAAAATCAAGTTCCCGCTATGTGGAAGCTAAGAATAATAACCCCGATTCACAAAGATGGAAGCAGAACTGAGCACTCTTTGACTGCCGCCCGGTATCCCTTCTTCCTATACTCTCCAAAGTTGGTGGACTGAGCGTTCGCTGAGCTCGGCATGTTGACTGCAAACGTTTCGTCACCACTCGAGGTGACACCATAAGTGCGCGTGTACTTAGCAGAGTGGCGAGTACGAAGTGTCCGTAAGTCTGAGTTTGGATTGTTCGACAAGCGCATGATCATCGAAATCGATCTCCGCTGCTCACCTCGTAGTATACGCGCGTGTGACTCTTCGGTTGTCATCGTTTGATGCACTAGTCTGGCGTTCTGTTCCGTTAGATTTATTCTACTAATTCGGTGATTTTTCATCCGTAGCGCTGTATATATAGCATATATTTCAACGTGTCGATTTACTGAACTGTCCGAAGAATACCAAGGTCATGGAATCCATAGTTCCTGATGCCCTGGTGTGTTACCTGGAAAACTGTAATACCATCACGCCTGAACAGCACGGCTTCCGTCGACAGCGGTCATGTACAACGAATATACTGATCGCACGCAGTAGTTGGACCGAGTCAGCTGACGCTGGAGAAGGCGTCTGTGTGATCTGCCTGGATTTTTTGAGAGATTTCGATCGTCTAGATCATCGGACACTGCTGTCCAAGCTCCAGCATTACGGAATCTGCGACTCGATTTTAAGCTTTATTGCCAACTTTCTACTTCCACGTAAATTAGTGGTCAGAGTTCGGAGCTCTATATCGGATCCCGTACCAGTCAAGTGTGGTGTGCCGCAAAGCTCAGTTCTAAGTTCACGTTTGTTTTTGGCGTTTATTAATTACCTTGCACAGGGAATTGCTTCAAAGTTCCTAATGTTTGCCGTTGATATCAAGATTTGGCGCAGGATCCGGGTGGACGCCGACCAACATCTGCTTCAGAGTGACCTAGATACGGTGTATCAATGGTCGACCCAATACTTACTGCATTTCAACATGAGTAAAGGTACTTTCCATCCGACGTCAGTGTAACTACTCATACCGGCTCGGAACGAAGGTACTGCAACCATCAACTGTCGAACGTGACTTGGGTGTCCTGGTTCAACATGACTTGGGTTGCCCCAGGCAATCCGGAAAGGCCTCAAAGACTGGAAACCCACACCTCGGGCTGTTGCGACGGACGTTTGAACAAATAAACAGCTCCATGTTTCGAAAAATGCTCAGTGCGTATCTTCGCCCTCATGTCGAATGCGCAATTCAAGCCTGGCATCCCTGGCTGTAATACGACCTTAATGCACTGGGGCAGCTTCAACGTCGGACATTTAAGAAGTTTATTGGAATGTGTGATCTTTCATAGGAACAGAGACTGAAACGATTCGGGGTATGCAGCGAAAGCTATCGCAGACTACGAGGCGACCTGATTATGGCATACTTGATACTGCAAGAACCACGTCATGTGTGCCGTTCCTTACTGCAACTCAGCACCAATACAAACCTAAGCGGCCACCCATTGCAACGCGCATAACAGTAGAGCCGTCTGGACTGTTGAAAAATTGCCATTCGTTTCTGTCGCCTGTGGAATGCTCTCCCAGAATCACTCGTCCCTGCACCGACACTAAGTTTATTTAAAAGGCGGTTGGATGACCTACTCATCTACTTACACCTTGTCACTTAGCGCTACGTCTTGAACCTACACCTGAAGTTTACCATGGATTTATTTGGTGTTAACTGTGAATGCTGTGAATCTAAGCGGATTGCAGGACTACGGTGAAGCAAACGATAAGTCCTCATTTTCGTATTTAAAGTAATAACTATTTTACTATTATCATTATCATTCTTGCTAATCCGATATCTCCACCAATTATCCAACGGGACTAGTAAAGCGAAGCCTCTTAACGCGTATAAATTCATTGTTCGTTGTTCACCACTAACGCCAGTTAATTGGGACAAATACGTAGCCCAGAGATGACAAAGTCGCTGATCAGCAGAATATGGCGAAAACTTTCAGCGCTAACCACAAACTACTGTACAAATATGTCAGTGGCCGTTGTAAGTTGCGGCAGGGAATTACTGCTCTCCAGACGAATGATGGTCCGACTAGAACAGCTATTAAAGCAGAAAATGCGTTCCGGACGCAATATGCCTCCAACAGTAATCCACATCTCTTTTACTGCCGAAGCTGTATTGAAGAAGCCGACGTCCCTACGCAAACACAGCTCCCCGGGGATCGATACCATTCGCCCAGAAGTACTGGGAGCAGCAGTAAGACAACTGGCAAAACCTTTGGCCCAGTTCTTTCAGCGCCGCTTAGACCAAAACCAGATTCCCGCGATGTGGAAGCTTGGAAAAATAACTCCGATTCGCAAAGGCGGAAGCAGGACTGAGCCCTCAAACTACTGCCCAGTGTCTCTTCTTCATGTACTATCCAAAGTCATGGAATCCATTGTTGCCGATGCCTTGGTATATTATCTAGAAAATCGTAACATTATTGCACCCGAGCAACACGGCTTTCGTCGACAGCGATCGTGCACAGCGAATTTATTAATCTCACGGAGCAGTTGGACCGAGTCAGCTGACGCTGGAGAGACCGTTGATGTGATCTACTTGGATTTATCGAAGGCATTCGATCGTTTAGATTATCGGATTTTCCTTTCCAAACCCAATATTACGGAATCGGTAATTCTCTCTTGAGCTGGATCGCCAACTTTCTCCAACAACGACAATTAGTGGTCAGAGTCCGGAGTACCTTATCTGAACCAATACCAGTCGAGTCTGGTGTGCTCCAGCGCTCAGTTCCAGGTCCACGATTATTTTTGGTATTCACCAATGACCTTGCACGGAAAATCGCTTCAAATTTTCTGCTACTTGCTGACAATATCATGGTGCCGAATTCAGGCGGACGCTGATCAGAATTTACTTCAGTGGGACCTAGATATGGTACATGAGTGGTCAACCCGAAATCTTTTACAGTTCAACGTGGACAAATGCAAGGTACACTCCATACGACACCAGAGTACCTATTCCCACAATCTAGGAAAGCAAGTACTGCAGCAATCATCCGTCGAACGCGATCTTGGCGTGCTTGTTCAGGGTAACTTGGGTTATTCCAAACAATCCGCAAAGGCCTCGAAAACTGGTAACCAGCACGTCGGCTTGCTATGACGGGCGTTCGGATAACTAGACACCAGTATTTTCAGACAGCTGCTGAATGCGTATGTTCGCCTCCATATCGAATACGCAATCCAAGCCTGGCAGCCATGACTAAAGCACGACTTTACTGCACTGGACCAACCTCAAGATCGGGCATCTAAATACACCTTCCATAGAAGCAGAGGCTTAAACGTTTGGGATTATTCAGCTGGCGGTATCGCTGTCTACGAGACAACTTGATTATGGCGAACTTGATTATACACAATCCAGCTTATGTGTGCCGCACTTTACTGCAACTCAGCGGTAACACCAAACTTAGAGGCAACTCCTTGAAATTAGCAGGACAGTACAGCCATCTGGCATGCCGTGGCAATTTCTTTTCCATTCGTGTATATCAATCATGAAACGCTCCCCCGAATCGGTTGTTTCTGCACCCACGCTAGCCATATTTAAATGGTTGAATGACGCACCCCGCCACTTACATTTTGTTACTTGACGCTACTTTCCCTCCGACTCCAGGGAAATACCTTGGATTTATCTTTTTCGCATATTGAAGCTATGGAAACAATTGGAGTGCAGGGTTACTGCATCGCATACGATAAATCCATTCTTTTGACAATAGCACTATTAACCGCATTTTAATTAACGTTTTTCCATAGCCCAGCAGAGTACCCAACGTGGCTTGTAAGGCAGTGCTTCTTAACCCATTTAACATCATGCTTCATTATGGTTCAACTGATCATTTCTAGAGATGCCATTTTCTTACTCACTAGTGTGTCCTCTTTGTTTCAAGGTAGGCGTTTTTCAAACCAAACTGCCGGATTTAGCGTGTACCGAGAACTCGAAAGCGTAAGCCTACCGCCTTGCAATCTTCGTGTCGCTATTGACGCAGTCTAGCTCGCACTGGCACTTCTTGAGGTTGACTCTTATAATAATGACGCTTCGTACTGCGCAGCTCCGCTACATGCACGCGCACTGACGATGCCACCTCGAGTGGTGAGGAAACGTTTGCAGCCAAACTGCAGAGCTCAGCGGGCAACCAGACCACCAACACCTTATAATGATGTATGTTACTCGTGATGTCTGGAAATCGTGCCCGCAAGAGGACGGATCGTATTTATATGTACAACAGGCTCTTGCACGCAGGGCTACCAATGGTTTGGGTTTATGTGCAGAGATGCAAGGGGGACGTTTTGTGAATATCATTTGGGACTTTCACTGTCGTTTCCTACCATTACATGAGCATTTGCAAATGCTTTGTTCCGGTGCAGATCGGCGGTACCATGAAGGTCGGATTTCCGTGAAAATGGAAGGAACATAAAAGGGTTTGAAGAAAGTGGAGGGCCTTGAAAATGTAGATACGGAAAGATAGATCTCGTTCTCTTCCAGCCGCTGTTGTATCTGCACCCATAGTGTCCTCCAAATGTCGTTCAACGACCTCGTCGATGAACTGTAACATATCGGTGGTCAACTTCTCTCTTGTTTCCTGCACAGTTGCGCTGAGTAATGGTGCCTTCTCACCTGTAAGCATTGATGATGTTTCCTACCGTGCTGTCGTTGACATCGATGAGTTCAGAAACTTAGTGAGTGATTTTGTCGCTCATGAACACACGCTTGGTGAGGATCTCTTTCTGCGTCAATGACGTTCGCTTGCACCGTCGCTGCCTCGGAGATGCGTCTGCTTGGCGTTCGTCGCTCAATTTATTCGGTTAGTGGAGTAGTAGGATAGGCAACGTTTGGTTGAGTCACAATAAAGTACACTGTTCTCATAGTCGCACAACTGCATAGATTCACACACACGCGCACACAATAAGCGAAGGTCGATAGTGCGACAGGGAGAACTGGATCACCGCCTTTGATCGAGGGGAACGACACTCACGATTAGGGGAAGGACTTGAAGTAGCTTCCGCTGCCTGCACACTTCAGGTTACATTGACCTGACTGTAGTGTGGCCTGGACATCGTTCAGTCTCGTTGCTTCTCGTTCCTAGCTAACAGATTGTTGCTTCTCTGCTTAAAATAAGCTGTCCAGTTTGGTTTGCGAAACCCAGTTTAGTGCATCAGAATTTTTTCTACTAATTTCAATGCCATAATCAGTTCGGGATGTAATTCATGAATAAGTTTACTACTGCTACTTTTTAAGTAGCCTAATTTTATCTAGAATTAAGATAAGTAGTTGGATGGACTGTAGTCGGATTACTGTAGTTATTGTCAGTCGTATTTTTCTCCAACATGTTGTGTCTGTGCTATTTGATTCATTCGATTTAGTTGACACTCGGGATACAAATCAGTCAGCAAGTCTGACTAAAATAAATCGGGATACTTTTAGCTCGGTTTGACTGCCAAGTTGTCTGTTGGTTTTTCCAGTCCGTTAATTTCATTACGAACGGTTTTCCGCCAAGCGATGTTAAATGCTCATTGCGTTACTGTGTGATGGACAATCTCACTGAATGGGCTAGTCTATCACTGACCAACGACCCGATCAGTGAGATGGTCTGCTTCACATTAAAGGACTGACGATATCACCTCGACTGGTTTGTATTCGGCGTGGCGAGGAAGGCGAGTGACTTAAATAGCACAATCACACACTGCATGAAAGCATATAGCGTCGACTAGTGGCAAAACGCTGCACTGATATCTGGAAACTTTTTCCAAGGAATTCTTTTTTTCATTAGCTGGTAGGCCGTGTCCTCCATTGTGATAAAGCTTGCCATGCCCACTACCGTATGACCTACGGTTTTATGGCACAATCATTTCCCATTAGGTCACATTGTGTGGGGGGGTTCCACAAAGCAAGTTGAATACTGTCATCCTCTCGTTGATGTACGCTCCCTAAAAGTTCTATCAGCGTTAAGGAATGTCATGGTGGAAGTGATAGGATAGTAGTGACCCGACCCATTTTCAACTTGGATGGATTTAATAAGTATATTTCTCGTTAGTATCATGACCAATTCTCCGGTTTCTCGTGAGGAAGTAACATTGAAACACGGTATGTTGCAGCCGTCAAAGTGTATGGCTGACAGTCAAGGTCTTGGGTGATGCAGCTTCCTTGAGCAGTATACAGCGACATATTAGTTAGACTACTGCGTATGACATCGGATGCGCACCATGGTATTACTCACAAAATATAGCAACTTAAAAGGAAATATTTCTGTGGTGATAACTTGAGCTGAAGTTGTGTTACAGGAAACTCAATAACTTGAAATTTACTTATCTACTTGCACAGTTTGTGAGCATAGTTTAATTTAGCTTAATGTGCTAATACCGATACAAAGAACACTGCGGAAGTTGTAAATTCCTTATTGGAAGCCCACTCCAGACGCAGTATACTGTTGGGTTATTGCCGCATACTTGGCGCAATTCTACTTTTTAACCGCTTCCTTCAACACTCGTCCGAAATCTTACTGATGCTATTGGACGTTGGCCCTCTGGAGCTCAGCGGCGCGGCAACTAGTTTCGCCTCCCGAGGAGGTGTTAAATTCTTCGCCCCTTCCCCAGTGGTTGTGAATCCGTAAACCCTGAAAATCGGTTCAAGGTAAAGCGCACATTACTTTTCGATGAAATGGACAACCTTTTTGAGACATTGAGGTAAATGTGCTGAAAGTAACCACAATGGGACAAGTAAATGGATCGCTGGAAAGAAACTTTGCACAGGTATGACACGGCGCAGAGGTGTTGTTGGTCATGCAGAGTAACATTAAAATATTCAACCTTCAGTTTCTCTGGAAATTTCGCCCTGTATATTTGACATTGAACAAGCGACGGTACTAAAAATGCCGCCCCCTGCCACATGCCGCCCGGGGCGGCATTTTCCCCCGGTACGCGTACGTTTGGTCCCCAGCTTTTTCTGAACTTAATTGTCATGCTGTCAACGGGGCAAAAATACGTGACAGACCACAAAAATCTCTAAATTCCACGGAGAAGAATAACAAACAAGTACTTTTGATGACGACCCTTAGACTGGGTTGCAGCAGACAATGATTAGGGTTTGATAATTGCTCATACTCTGCCAGTACAAATGATGGTTGGACGGTTGAACTTTTCGCTGAGCTTTGCAATTTTGTTGCAAACGTTTCGTCACCAATCGAGGTGACATAATCAGTCCGTAGTTGAGTGGCATGCAGTAGCGTAGAGGAGCCTCGGTGATAGACCCATGTTTCAACCCGTCGTACTCCAAAAGCAATACTGCCTCTGGCAAAATTGAGACGAGTGGTGTAGTTATTGTCACGCCCACAAAGGGAACAATCCTGCTGTGCTCACATGAATCCCGCCTTGACCCCACCGTGTAGTTAGACTGGTGAGAAGAAAATTACCTTTAAGCCCACTCGGTGTCCTCACATCTTTGGGTCCAAGTGTTCTCATTATATCTATCCGGTATTTGACGACAAATCAATACAAACCAAACAGGGAAATCAGAAGTATGTAACATGAGCTCAAGAAAACAGCTAATCGAACTAACCTAGGGATGCAGCTCAAAAAGGTTTTAGAGAACGCCTTCGACTGCAAGTTTCCGATAGAGTTCGTACATCACAGTACAGTAAATTTTGAAGGCAAGTATTTTTTCAAATGAGGTGTTTATTACTTATTAGTATATATTCGAGTGCTTTTGAAGGCAAGTTAGCTCTATGACTATTTTTTCTTGCCTTGTTGAAGGCTAGGTGACATAGATGTGATTGGCCGTAGACGTCAGTAAATAAAAGCCATGATTTTCATGCGACTGAATCGGACATGTGCATACCTACTAGCTTAGAACGTGACTCAAGTAGTGCGTAGTCTTTGGGGAAGTTCGTTCAAACTAAAACTTATAGTACCCTATGACTACCCTCGAAGCTCATACGGACAAATCACTGAATACTTATGTGCATACCGGTGATCCCATCTTTCAACTGCATCGTTGCAAACCCCTATCAAGTTGGGCCGAAAATGTATTACAATAGCTGCGTTTTCCCAGACGTGGACAAGCAAATAGCCTGTCACGATTGCTGCTGCACAGTGTTACTCCAACACCACCCTCAATCGAGTCAGCCTGCGGCGGGCTGGTTCATCTGGCGACGACCAACGCCTTAGCTTCGGTAGCGACATATCAAACCGACATGCAAAAATGAGGTGTGAATGGGGCCGACCGAGATACGCGATTGAGCAGCCACCTCCCTACTAGTCTCTGGGCCAAATTGGACTATCATGATTAATTAAATTCCTAGCCGAGTCAACAGGTGCATACTACTGACGAGTCCGGATAAAACGAAGTGTTCGTCCGGTGCTTCGCTGGAAGTGTGGCACTCTGCCTGACCTGGAAGCTACTGTGGATCCCCAAATAAGTGGATATTTCACAGGACGTAGACAGCATCTCAGGACATCAATTTCAATCTTAGTGGTCTAACTGGAAATGGAGGCCTCACTTTACAATAAAACAAAAGCGATTACACTCGTATCAGATTCAAGTAAAGATCGAAGGGGTTGGTCCTTACTAATTATATCATGACAGTTTTCCTGCATACTTCTTCATTTATGAATTTCGTATAGTCTGTTAGTTTTAAGAATGTAGCAGTGTTTACCAGCGCTACGAAAAACGTCTTGAATACAAAACTCCCATACTCCCGCACCGATTGCCCGACAAACTGAAGCCTGTGTCCACTGCTTCAAGATTGTTATTAAGAAAGGGGTTATGCAAAACCTTCCGAACACGCTAGTCATATCAAGTGGTTCTTACTTCGCTGTTCGCTTGTGCATATGTACCTGAAACCTTGCTGTTCTGTCGGTAGGCAAGATGAGTCGGCATTCCGGTCACAGTCAAGAGTATGACGCTTCGTTCACTTTTGATCTATTTCTGACAGTGCATACTGGTAAACCACGTTAATTTACGTCCGCCATCAAAACAATAATAAAAGAAACAATAGTGTTCAATTAAGTAATCTGGGATAATAGTTTTGCAACACTCGAATTCGCTTCATCCGTCTTTCTGTTCTGCAGGTGACCTCCTACTATGCTGGATAGGATGTATCCGTACGGGGACAATGGGAGAAATGGCACCAAGGCGTAGTCATACCCTGCGTATGGATCCGAAAAAAGGAGTGTATATGATTAGTGTTCTCACTAGCCGGTTGCATTGACCCTGTAGTCCGATTACAAAGGGATGTGTGGTAGAAAGTCGGGAGTCTGAAGGCAACAGAACGAGGTAATTCGGTTGCTTGTGTGAATATCACCTGAACCCGGTTCGTCATCCGTGGCAAGATAGTTCATGATTCGAAATTAGGTCTTCGTTCTTTACATATAAAGATACATGCTTGTTAGCCGAAGGAGTATCGACCAGACACAAGCACCAGTGGAATGACGGTTCCATGTTGGGCTGCTACCACTACGGTGGTATCGAATAATGTGTGGGTAAATAGGTGGAGGGCATGTTATATGCACCACGAGGGCCTGAGATTGTCGGAATATACTTAGAATAGTAGCATAGTGGCGGATAAATTGGTTTTGGAGGCCTATGCAGTTGTGGATCTTTTGCCGGTTGCGTGAAGTGGGAAATCGAGTTGATGTTCGGCTGATCGAAAGGTTCTCGCGTACTCCTCGAAACCGATGAGAAATTACAGTTGGTCGCGTTCGAAGGGATGGCCTGCGGGGACAAAGCAGCATCCGGATGTGCGTCGGACAGACCAGCCGAAGGGGGAGTCCGTTGGTGCGGTTTTTCTAGCCCAAAGGACGGTAGTGCATACGTATCAGAGTGCTGGCAACCGGAGTCTGAGCTGGAGCCTATAGTCATGATGCTCTGATCCGTTAATCCGCCAAAGATGGAATTCACGTGATTCGGGCGAACGGCAGTGGATGAGAATAGAGAGCCGGTGGGAAACGGTGGGTTGTAAAGTTGGGACAAATGCGGGATGGTCGAAAACGGATGAGGTGAGGCTGTCTCCGATGAATAAGCGAAGACATTCTGAAAGCCAGAGCAAGTTAAAGAGGAAGGAATATCACCGGATGAGGACAATGAACCGGGTTGACCTATGCCTGAGGCCAAATAGTTGGAATATTGCTGCGCTTGATTCAACAGAGCTGATGAGTAATTCGATGGATAAGATTGACTCAGTTTGGGGTGGAAATCGAAAGTGTTGTTCTGAACACAATCGGTACTTGACTGCTGAAACGTTAACTCAGAGATGTGATGCAATAAAGTGGTATCGCTAGGTTGAACTTTTCCGCCACCGTACTCGGACGAGTGAGTTTTGGTTGATCTAGTATCATAGGTGGCTTTTTCTGACAGAGCGGCCGTGTTGTTCTCAAATATTGTAGTCAGGGTCTGATTTGGTTTGGATGCGGTGGCGGTTGAATCTGGCTTCAAGGTCGCGTGCAGCGTAGTTAGGGCAGAGAAAGCATGTGGGTCACGATCCGTCGATTGTGAGCTTAAACTTGCATTCCCACGAAGAGTGGGTTTCAAGTTTGGAACATACATGTCCGACGAATTGGTACTCCCATAACCATCATAGGCTGGTGTGCTTTGTGAAGGGACAACGGAGGTCGGACCACACGGCTGCAGTTGGGTAGGTGTCTGGGATGAACGCTGATGCCTCTGAGGATGTTGCAACACATTCTGCACATGGTACGTTCGTGAATCTATTGAAAGGAGTAATACAACGTTCGAATAATTTAGGTGTAGCAACAAACTCCTATGGTACAGAAATAATACTGTTACATGTGCTTACCATAATTCTCCACTCCCTTTTCACCTTGAATTGTGCCTGGTGAGTTTTTTCCAACCGGACACTTCATGTTTTTCTGATTTGTGTCAGGTGATCCTGGCATGTCGGATTGTACATTGCTGAGGGTTGTGAAATCCATGCAGTCAGTAGGGTGTTTTGAGCCATCGCGCTGTTGCAATGACGAAGGATGAGCATGGATTGAAGTCCGACGAAAAACAGAGACCTTCGATCCACTCACTGGTACTCCGTATTCATCTCCGGCATTATACGCTGGAGACTGTGATTCGTGCTCCCAGCAGTTTAAATTATTTGTTGGATTGGAATTAACTTGTTTTCTGCTCACCAATGGGTAGCTTGCATCTTGCCGCATCTGGGCGGAAACGTCAGACGCATGCAAACATGATACCATTCTATCCGAAGGTAACATTCTAAGAGTACCCGCGGTGAGTTTTTGAGGGTTGGTGGTTTTCGATGTGTCTTCTCGCATATCTATACTACTGCCAACTGCCCGTTGGTGTGTTATGTAGTTTCCACTATGTGTGAGGCTGGATTCCGACGTGGCTGTATTTGCTGCAGATGAGACCAAGCCAGCAGCCACTGGATGGATGGCTGCAGCCGCGGCCAAACTAGCCGGCCAGAAGCGATTATTGGAGGGCCTAAGAGATAGACGATGAACAGTGATTTACTTGATATCGTATCTCAAACAATGTAAACAAACCAGAACAGTCATTGTGATATACTTACCTACTAGTCGCTGCTTTCTTTTTCTTGCTGATAATATGTATATCTGGTGGACTCGTAGAATCGGTGGCTCTATTTCCCAATCCATCCGCGTTCCGCTCAGCCCCTCCAGCCGTGGTTCCACAGTAATGGCTCCCCAAGGGGATAAAGTTGGAAGCATCCAACATCGGTTGTAATATCCGACGCCTTGCGTTGATGAACCAATTGTTCACTTGCAGCAAGGTCAAATTGGTCTGATTTGCAATTAGCCGCTTCTCATCCTCCGTCGGATATGGATGCTGCAAATTATGAGGATATGTGTAGAATGACGTTTTGGGAAATCGTGTACGGAATCACAGAGTCTTCCGCATACTAACTGGTTTCCAATCTACCCTGAAGCTAGTTTACAATAGAAATAGAGATGTGCATAGTTTACTTCACACACACTCCTTCCCCACCTTGCATGCATGTACAGCGCAAGTGGATTTTTCAGTTGTAGTTTTTAATCCGCTCTGAAAAATGATACCGCTCACTAGGCTGTCTGCGTGTACTAGCTTTCCGCGCAATTATCTTCTCATATGTATGCCTACTAAAATTATTGCCAAGAGACACGCTGTGGTTATTCACTCGACAATACAGTTGTCAGCGATAAAGAGAAAACCAAGAGAAAACCTCATGCTATTTTTATCGGTCGTTAAATTATCAAGTGGTAAGAGGCCGTGGATCTCCGCATATCTTCAAGATGGATAAGTGGATTTTGTCCCTACCGCTGAGTTTTTGCCGATATTGACGCGCTAAAAAGAAAAAGCTGGCTGGCGTTCTGTATGCATCCTTCCACCCGATGCATAATCACCAGGTCCAAAATAGGGTCGCTATACCGTTTTATCAACATTCACTATCCAAGAACTCGAACACTACAGGCCGCGTCAGAGTCTACGGTGTTCTATCGGATAGCTTTCCGACCACAGCTGGGGTTCGTCAGGGTGGTCCGATTTCCCTATTTTTGTTCAATTTCGTCGTGCATTCTATCATGGAGTGTTCCCTTGAGGAATCTCACGATGTAGGCGTTGAGGTCCTGTCTGGTGAAAGGTTAGTTGATCTAGATTATGCGAACGATATCGTCTTGCTTTTCTACAATGTTGGGGCGGCGCAATCAACCCTAAACAGCCTGTCCAGAGTGGTCCCATTATTTGGTATGCACTTCGCACCTTCAAAGTGCAAAGTGTTGCTGCAGGACCACCAGTCACTCGATGACCCCTTGACGCTTGCTAACGAGGAACTCGAGGTGGTTGATCATTTCACTTATCTTGGCAGCTGCATCAGCAATGATGGGCGCATAGAAACTGAAGTCAGTTCATGCATCGCAAAGGCCAGAGCTACCTTGAACCTGCGGCATGTTTGGCGACAGAAGGGAGTTTCCCTCCATCTGAAAGCCCTGGTATACAAGGTTACAGTGAGGGCCGTTCTGCTCTATGGTAGTGAAACTTGGCCGCTTCGGTCTGAAGATCTGAGACACCTTCAAGTCTTTGATCATCGTTTTCTGAGAAGCGTTGCTGGTGTCGGATAGCACCAGAGTGTCCGCAACGATTACGTGCATAGGCGAGTACTAGGTAATGATAATCATTCTAGCTCCTTAGAACGATAGCTAACACTGAATAAGTTGCCTTGGCTTGGGCACATGCTACGTATGCCTGGTCACCGCTTACCTAGGAGGGTCTTGTTTAGTCTGCCAGGTGTAGGGTGGCTCAAGGTTCGAGGTGGACAGAAGTTGACTTGGCAGCGGAAAATGAAGTCACTGACGATCAAACTGGGTGCCGTTGGTTCGTCTTGCCTTCCGGGCTGGAGCGCACGTGACTCGCCATGTGCTTGGCTCGAGACTTTACAGGACATGGCTCGCAACCGACACCAGTGGCGCGTCTGCTGCCGTCTCCTAATTGGATTGCCTGTTTAAAGTGTGTTTGTTGCTGAGTTATCTGCGGGGTAATGGCTGATTATGACGCGTGGCAGTGAAAGCCGCAAGGAAGCTGTCTCGCCGATGCCGCCTTATATTTGCACGACAGGCAGCTGTTTGTGACTGTATGTTGTCTACACAAGATGTAAGCGCCTTGACCCTGAATGTTTGCTTAGGGCATCAAGATTTCCAGGTAAGTCCCCTTCTCTCCTTATTCTTTACTTCATAGGTCCTCATGGTTGTATGGCAGCGAAGCATCAGTTCAAATGGCTGATGTACTGTCGTTGACGATGACGATGATGATGACTATCCAAGAACTGCTATTTGCACTTGTCTCAATCCATCTAGCTCTCTGTGGCCCAGAGCAGACATTATCGGGGTGCATAAGCTACTGCAAGTTTAAAGTGAATCGTGAAAGCACCTTACTGTCCACTGTGGCAAAAGTGAAAACGCATTTGCCCAGTGAGTACCGTTTTCGTACATCTGACTACATACAGTGAAGGTTTCACTAGTGTTCAACCCTGATTACCATCACAGTGTCACGAAGTTCAGCAGCTGAATCCATGTGCCGCCATTTCCACCGTTCTTCACCAATTTAAGTCTGCATGTGGAACAAATTGCTGACAGCCTGAAAGAATTTCACGTCTTCTTCCACTTCTAATTTCAATTATGAGGATAGCCAAAATCGTAGACTTCGTTGAATTTGACCTTCACACGCGTTCCATTCAGAAGCGCGCTACGAGGATGAGCATTTGAATGCATGAGCATAGGAAAATTAATTTCATCGTTGCTTCAGTGTGACTGAAACCGCCTGACGTTTCGCACCTCTGGCCCCACGTATCGCATGTGGCCACACCCAGTCAGTTATGAGAATGTGGTGATCGTCTATCTTTCGACTACCGCTCAGCTCGCCCAATGCACAAGTGCTGCGTCTCGGCAGCAATGGAATTCATATTGCCCACCGTAGAAAACCTAGTGGCAGTCTCTACAACCTACCATAACACCTGTCCGCTCTCCCACGATGGGACTGGCAGACCAGGTGTAAAACGCGTGCGTATGTGCATGGGGTTGGACAAGTTTGGTACACAGCAGGAGACAGCAACGTGGCACAAACCAAACACGTCAAATGGCGGATCGCAATTCACGAAACTGTCTATCACGCTACATCCGATCTACCCAGGGAACGGACTAACACCGAAGGGGTAACTGCAGATGGTTATCATACAGTTGTCTGCTTGGGTCTTTTGGGTCGCACGAAGGCGATGAGATCAACCCGCATCCACAGGAAGTTTGGTGATCAACATAGGTTACTGTTAATTATCGCATCGCCTTCGTACATGTGGTGTAACGATGATTCCTTCTTTGAGCGGTCCATTCGTAGCTTTCGCTTAGCAGTGGCGGTGTCAAACCAAGCACCACAGGAGCTGTTAGATTAATGAAGCGGTCGCTCAATTCACAGTTACCTCTGACATTTCGTACGCACCCACTTGACCCGGTAGGGTGTTAATTGGATTGGCTTCTATAGTCAACGCTGTGACACGAGTATGTGCCGAAGGTTTTCATGTCCTAAGGTTCAAGTGTGATTTTCCCAACGAAACGGATTATATTTACACATTATTGTGTGAGTCACGGAAGATGCAAACTAATCAAATTTCCGCTGCCTTCACAAGGCGAACTTTGGAAGGGGGAACTGCGAAATGGGGTTGTATGAATTTGTGCAGACCACATTCAACCTAAGCAAATGAACACCGCTCCGCTTGACTGCCACTGAGACTCAAGCATCCGAGGGTCATGTACCGTTGTATTGTTCGTCTTATTATTTCACAAGCGCTCGGTGCAAGCAGCCTTGCAAATACAATGGGAGACGAATATGGATGACTAGGCTACCCACGGGTGTTTTCTAATGCAGTGTTTGGATCCCGTTAGCACTTACTTCCATTGCACAGATAAGTGTCGTACGGATATCACGAGAGTAAATGTACTACAGCATTTTATTTCGACGACCTCGTTGTAAGACAACCCATAGGTTATGTATGTTTGAAAGCCTACGACAAAGTCATTTATCGTTGTGCCAAGCGTTGCCTGCCGTGACGCGGTAGCCGAAGGTTCAGAGGTTTCCACTATTATTCCAATGGTCTCAGGTTCGAGGCCTGCTATCTCCACCTGATGAGATGAAATGACATCGAAACGCGTCGTCGTTGTGCAATTTTTTGGGCGGGCAACACCCAAGTTCCATCTGCTTTGACTACGGTCCTAGAGATCGCACTGACCAAGGTTCACCAATGTGAATCGCGCTCCAAATTGAGATTGCGCGCCGCAATCCAGTCACACAAGGTGTAATCCAAAATTGACCCTCCAATTAGTCATTTACCGTTATGCCAAGTGTTGCCCGTCGTGACCCGGTAGCCAAAGGGTAAAGGTTTCGGCTACTATTGCAGAAGTCGCAGGTTCGAGGCCTGCTACCTCCACCTGAGGAGGTGAAATAACATCGAAACGCATCGTGGTTGTGCAGTGTTTTCGGGCAAGCAAGGCCCTTTTTCCACCTTCGATTCGTAATTTGATTTCTGTATTTAATTTATACTATAGGAATCACGGTATTGAACTATGGTAACGGAATTTACTGTTTAATTTCTCTGCCCAGACCGTTCGTGCATCATAGGTTTACTAGTCTACAGTTTTTGCCCGTATCGTGCGACTACCTAGTCTAGGCTTTGTATAGTCTTTGAATAGTTGAATAGTGCAGTAATGTATGTCTCTGATTTTCATGCTGAGGACTGCTGTGATGCTGTTGGTATTACTGATGCTGAGGAATTACTGAATCCTGAGACTCGGATTAGGATGCTGGAGTCGACTCTCACTAAGGTGCGTCCGCAGGCTAAACAATCTACAGATGATGGTTGTCTTGAGCACGATGTTACGTCGGATCAGCTGATTAGTAAACGGATAGATTGTTTGCGTTACGATTTTGTGGTCTTCCTTCTGATGTTGCTCTTCGGATATCTTCTCTAAAGCAGATAACTTATGCTCGGCGCATATCGTCGGTGGCGCGTTTGGATGATTCGTTGGCAGCTGCAGTTTCGGAGGTTCAGGATCGCAGAGCAGACCTCCATTTGGATTCACATATTTGCACTAACTGTTTTCTTGAACCCAAATCCAACTGTTTCGGTCCGAACACTACCACGTGCCTCCCTAGGCAAGACCTGATCACCTTTGTTGGCGATCCAGCTGGATATTGGATTGTTATGCAATGCTTCGAAGACAAAGTGACGCGAACAACTTCCGACTCGACCATCCGACGTTCATGTCTGATACAGTACTGCTGTGGTGAGGCCAAAGATGTTTGATCACCGAACCTGTTGATGGTTTCGAAGTAGCAATGAGTATTTTGCGCAAGCGCTTCAAACGACCTCATATGATAGCGAGGACTCATAGCAATGTTTTAACTGATGGACCTAACATCAAGCCCAATGATTTTGCAGCCCTATCCCGTTTATCTGTGGAATTACGGTCCTGTTAACTCCGAAGCTGTTGAGATACGAAGCTGATCTAAACGCATCGCGAACAATTAGCGTTATGTTTTGAAGACTGGCGAACCTTTTGCAATTCAAGTGGGCCGAGCATGTCGCTAGGGCCATCCGGACGGAAACAGAGGCAAAGTTTATTGCTTTAACGGAGTTCATGGATAAAACGGCCGACCTCGTCGATGCTTAACTGTCTTTTATCCCACGCACCTTCGAAGCAACTGCCAACACGGATAGAAGTAGCGACTTAAATCCCGGAGATCGTTCCGTTTACTCGAACGGTGCAACATCCGTAGAACTGCCTCAAGTTAAACGCATTTCCTGTGAACGACATCACCATATAGATCAAGGTGATGAATTCCGAAAACTTAACTACCACCAGCGTCTAGGATTCTCTTGTTTTCACCGACTGTGCCAACTGTGTCTCAAACCGAACCATGTTACAAAACTGCCAGTCAAGAGAATAATGTGGATTAAATAACAGTAGACTGCTTCATCACCCATTGACGCATGCTGATCAGGGTAAGAAGAACCCCGGGACACTGAATACCAAAGGATCTAGTTTTGCTCTAAGTCATACCTGAAAGCCTACTGTGTTACTTGGCAAATTGCCTGTTCTAGTCTCTGGTCTTGCTGGTACCGTTCGGACGCTAGCCTTGGTGGAAAATGGGTCAGCCACTACATTGATCGAGTTCCACTTGATTCAAAATATAGGAGTGCAAAGGTCCATGACGACACTGAACCTATGTACCGTTGCTGGTCCGTGCCAGGTAAAGTCGCAGTCGGTTGGTGTAAATGTTTACTCGTTAGATGCTGGAAAGGCAGTCCGGTTTGACTCTGTCAGGTCAGTCAGCCGTCTCTCTGCAACACTTAGTACGGGCACAAGAAGAAATGCATTTTACAGATGGTCTCATTTATGCGACTTACGGTTTCCAAAATCGAAGGGGAAGATAGAGTTTCTGATCGGAAGTGATAACCCATTTATGCACTGGGCTTTGGATCAGAGTCGCGGGAGTGCCAGTGAGTCGTATGCTGTTAGAACCCCACTGGGCTGGATAATGTTGGGTCCGAGCAACCTGCCCGAGTTCAAGGAAGATCAATCTGGGCCAGTTGTAGTGGATGGTTTGCAGAATACCAATTCAGTTCGCTGCGAAACCACCGACCTACATCATGTATTCGAACAAATGTATGAAACGGACTTCGACGGATTTGACAGTCCTAGATTGACCATGTCCGTGAACGGCAGACGTGCACTCAAACTCATGGAGATTTCAGTAAATGGAGTCTGCGGTCATTATGAGATCGCGTTACCATGGCAAGCTGAGAGGCCACGATTACCAGACACTGATGCACTGATGAGACTAGCACTGGTGAAGAAGCGACTGTTAAAGGATGCTACGCTACTCAAGGCATACACAAAGGCAGTGGAGGAAGATGCAGCTAAGGGATAGGCTGAACCGGCTCCACAGCAGGAGGAACAGATCAAAGGAACAGTGTGATACCTACCACATCACTCAGTATCGCATCCGCGTAAACCGGACAAAGTACAAGTAGTTCCTGATTATCAGGCCTCTTAATGCGGTACTTCTCTCAATCAACGGCTTTTGTTGATTCCCGATTTGTCAAACAGTTTAGTTGGTTCTCTCTTACGGTTTAGATCCTGCTCAATCGCGATTGCACCCGACGTTGAGGCAATGTTTCACCAAGTCAAGCTTTCCAGTCGTAACAGGGATTGTTTGAGATGGTGAAAGAACGGTAATCTCTGCTTACCTCCTACTGAATATCGCATGACTGTACATCCGTTTGGAGCCACTTCGTCACTTAGTTGTGCAAGTTTTGCTCTACAACAAGCCATTACCGATAATGCAGAGGAATTCCAATCAGAGGTTATTAACGTCTAAAGAATATTGTATGACAGGCCTCTAGTAGGGGTACCTGACGCACCTGATCCCCGTGACACCATATCACCGAGACAACTGTTGACATTGGCGAACGATCAGCTTCTCGAAAACCCGACGATCAACTTACCAATGAAACTGAGTAGAAGATGGAGGCAGGTAAGACATCTTTCCGATATGTTTTGGCGTAGATGGATTAGAGTGTACTTACCGAAACTACAGCAGAGACAGAAATGGTTAACTAAAGTTAGAGAGCTCAGGCAGGGTGATCTAGTTCTAGTTTGATTTACGCACTTCAAGAGGTATGTAGCCGAAGACAGTTGTGGAAGAAATCATGCAAGGCAAAGACCGACTGGTTCGGCCGGTGTTTGTGAGAACAAGCAAGCGTATCCTGCGAAAGGACGTCAGCAAACTTTGTTTGTTAGAAGTATACGAAGAAAAGGATAATGAGGCTGTGGTAGCCACTGAAGAGTATCGAAGAACGCCGGGGGAGTGTAAAGTCCAAAGAGAACTGAATTTTCAGCCGGACTGATTTACCCATTGAGGACATAATATCTCTTTTTCCCAAACCCTTCCCTTATATCCTTACAAAGTTTATACATGTTTTCTTCCAACACGCATTATATAACACTTTGCGTTTCCACTTTGCATTATTGGCCTATCCCTGATTCCTCAAGGTTAGACATCCTTGACAGTCTGCCGTCCAGTGAACTGCCACGCTGTACCGTTTTGCCACGCTGTCGCATATCTTGCAGTTTCTGCCTTTTCCTATTACGATTGCAAACCTATTCATGAGCTGATTATTGTATTTACTTTGTATCATAAAACCACGGTAACAGGAATTTATGTTTTAATTTCCCTGCCCAGACGGTGCGTATGATATAGGTTTACTAGCATACAATTTCTTGCCCGTATCGTGCGACCACCTAGTCTAGGCTTCGTATAGTCTTCACAGACATCATAACACGCAAGGTTCGCATACGTTCAGTAAGGTATGTACCCGGACGCTATTACACATAATGAAGGGTCTGCAAAAGAATACACTCCCACTCCCGCATTTCACTGCACAAGAACTCACCGTTGTTTGACATATGAGCCCCAGCATCGCGACGCATATGCTAGCAACATCCAGAACTCGGCAACTACGGAAGCCAAGTCTCTCCAAGATCAGACACGTGACTAACGCAGTCATCAGGCTTCAGCGCTATGTTAGCCCATCCCGTAGTTTCGGGTTCAAATCAACCACTCCTGTGCACACACAACACTCCAAAAGAATGCCCACTGTAGAATTGATGATTTGTCACAACCCGCGCTTTTATGAGTAACTTCGGATTGGCAGTTGCTGATGTCAAAGTACACATTCGACAGTGTGCACATGCTGGCATATAAGGAGAGGGTATCTAACACAGGTGACGAAAATTTATATTATTCAAGACTAAATATCCCAAAACCCTTGAAAAGTGGCTTGACGACCGGGGTGATAACTGGCAAACGCGGTATGTTCAGAATGGTGGAATGAATAAGTAGTTTGCAACGTTGTACAAATCTTTGTTTTAAACTATTTTATCTGGCGAGCAAGTAACCGTCTTTGGCACTAAGGACACTGCCTGTACAACGTTTGCTCGGGGCCGCTTGATAGTAGCGTAGTTCCTCAGTAACTTGGCTGCTAACCCGTGCTCTGGAGACTGAAGCGATTACCATCTCCGTCGAGTCGATAAGAAACTTCCCAGTTGTGCACAATGAAAAAGCAAATTTCTTACTGGAAAGCAACTGCTAACACTTTACAATGGAGGTCTCCGTCTGTTTATGTCAGAATTGGACGAAATAGTGAATCTCAAAGTTGAATGAAGCCAGCAAGTCCAATGTGCTAACGATTCACATAGGAGTACAGTAGTTGCAGCAATTCGAGTCAGATCAAGTCAAACTAAACTTTACGCTCCCAGAGGTGAACATTTTCAGCATTTTACACTAGCACTGCGGGTGTACTGATGCATAACATTGACTTGACATTGCAATCGAAAGGTTAGGAAAAGAGAATATGCAAGCACCTCACTCAACTAAGCGTTCACATGTGTGCTGATAAGTTTCTTGGAGTCCACAAGAAAACCGAATAAATACGGTAAGTTAGAGTTGTTGCACGATGTACGGGAAAACGAAACCCTAACTTTAGAGTGGGTAGACGAATATGTGACAGCGTTTGAGAACTCATTGAGTAGGGGGTGTCCAAGATCACTTGAAACCTCTAGTGAATAGATATCGCATGCATCGAAATGCTTAGTCACTGTGAACTCAATCCACTTCACCTGGAGATGAACTTGATGGTACTCACAATCAAAGGGGAACTTTTTGGAAAAGGGCAATAAATTGATGGGTGAACAATATAGCCAATAAGCATTGGTTAGATGAGGATACTTTAAGTGTTATCAACTGAGGAAATTGGTGAAATTTTTACCATCAACTGTTTGACCCCTTTGAATCTGCGGTACAAAATATCCCGAACATTCGAATATCACCTGTAGATGTGAAGTCATTGTGGTCTAGATTCTGCCACTCAAAGCATGCTTGAACCTCTGTTGAATTTCGCTTGGGTCAATGTGCTTTTGAAGCTGCCAATGTACAATGGCTTGTTACTATCCCTTTACTTCAAAAGAAATGTTCATTAGAAAAGTCGACTGTAAAGATCCGCTTGTTGTTTGCCAAAATGCGGATGATATGGGGCCAGTTCAATAGCCAAACAGCAGTGCATGACAACTTTGTCAGATCAATAGTCTAACTGAACTGCTGCAACTGCAAACAACAGCCATGCGGACGGCATTGCTCAAGTACGCTTCGTGGTAGACGAGCTCCAAGCTTTAGTTCTAGACGCCAGACACAAAAAGCCGATGTGCATTAGTGAAAGACGTATTCATAAAAACAGGATTCTTCTTGTGCGAACTATGAAACAGTCACTTCCGAAGTGTTCACATTTGATAACCCCATTTATTCGGCGGTTGAAGTCACCTTACTACATCAGTTTCTACGGAACACGCTATAACTGCCAGAGAATCAACAAATATTCAGGTATACGTGTACGCGGAACCAACACGCCACCTTGATAAGTTTCGTAGATTATGGTTTCTAAAACTGTTCTCAGTGATGACTACCAGAATGACGGGCTTGTCCACTTTTCGAAATGCTGTCTATCAAACCACATACGAGCAAGTATTGGGCCACACGTTATCGCAAATTGAGCCAGTGTCAACAGCTGTATGCAACTCCTGCCTCGGTGTTTCAGTTTCAATCCTGGATTGAAATTTTGAAAGCATCATTAAAGCAGACCTTTTTCGAAAATTACATGCTAACTTACCTGCTACAACAGTGATCAATTGCATATTGCGTTTTGAAAACCCAAGACTTTAAGTAATACGCCAGCTAGTTGATTGGGAGTTGGAAAAGTAGATCCAAAAACAACAGTTAATCTTGAAATTACATATCGAAACTTTGTCCCGTTGAACACGGCTAATATGGGGGCAAAAGAACCGATTTGGGAGGTATTCAAGGTGTGCTAAGCAGGTAGCGATTAGAAATTCCGAAACCACTACAAGCTACTGTAGTGCTTCGCTAGTTAGAGATGATGGTGTCTCTGGCTGAAGTTATTACTGAGCCTTAACAGATGGCGAAAAGTGTGCTTGGAGTCGAGTGGAAGCTGCTAGACCATTATACGGGAAGATGCAAACGCCGGTATTATTTTCCAAAAATTCCCATATATATATATATATATATATATATATATATATATATATATATATATATATATATATATATATATATATATGGCGGGAGGGCCTATGGTGCACTGACGCTGGTGGTGGCTAGATCCTGACAGATGGTCTACCAACTGCTGCTACTGTTGTGCCATGGGCTCATGTCCTGGACGCCTCCTCTCGGCGACCGCTGGGTAGTAGTTGAGTTATGCCCTTCTTCCTGCTAAGATCCAGGACACCAATCTGCATGTGTCAGTGAACTTACCATGTGCTAGACCCGCTGCCTTTCGGAAGTATTTCTAATCGAAGGCTTCGGCTGAGGACCAGAGTCATTCTTTGTCAGGTGTGGGCACCTTGCCAATATCCCAGCCCAGCCTCTTCAGAGGTTAGGAAGTGGTCGATGGCCCTCTTTCCCTAAAATCTAGACATGGGAAACGACATGTCTACGGGTTATAGGCTCACAGCTCGGTTGACGTAGAGCACGAGCGCCACGCATTGTCTCTGACGGTGGGAGGGCAATTCCGGGTGTTCAATGGTTTGTTACTGTCCGCCTCAAGCCAGACAGCCCCTGGTCAAGTTGGTGCAAACCCGCCAAACACCCACCTGCGTCTGGCCGTGGTCGCAGGTGCGTGTCCTACTACGGTCACAAAACATATAGGAATCGTTCCAGTACCTCAAAGGCTGCGTGTGACAGTCGTCAAGCAGATCCCAATCTGTCTGCATTCACATCCCCGAGCTGCATCTGCTCCTCACTGCCTTGTGGGTCAGGCTATTGAGCCAAAGGCTCCAGGCTGAGTCCCCCAAGCAAACCTCCGAAGCACAGCCACCAACACGCATGCGATTGCCCACCAATGTAATCGTATGCCTGCGCGCAAAGCACTCAGCATCGGGTGCTGGAATGTGCGCACACTACTGGACCGGAACTCGAGTGAGCGCTCCGAGCGACGCACTGCACTGGTCGCGATGGAATTGGCGCGCTACAACATCGACATTGCGGCGCTTAGTGAAACCCGGCTCGCTGAGCAAGATAAGTTGCATGAAGCAGTTGCTGGCTACACATTCTACTGGGTGGGCAACGCCGCCTCAGCACCACATGAACATGGGTCGGATTTGCACTATCCGATCGTCTAAATGGCCACCTGGTGGCTGAACCAACCGGCACCAGCGCGCGACTGATGACTGTTCGACTACGACTGGGAAGAGGTAAGTTTGCTACTTTATAAGCACGTACGGTCCGACTATGCGTTATCCTGATGACACGCGTGGTCAATTCTACACTGAGCTATCCTCCGTGATACGGTCTGTGCCGAGGAGCGACCGACTATTTCTTCTGGGTGATTTCAACGCGCGCGTTGGAAATGAGGCATCAGCGTGGACAGATGTTATCGGTGCGCATGTCATTGGCTCAGCGAATGCGAACGGTGACAGGCTGCTCTCACTGTGTGCCACTCACGGCCTGAGGATCACGAACACTCGGTTTGCAATCAGTGCGAGTAATATGGCAACTTGGACGCACCCACGGAGTGGTCACGCTCACCTGCTTGACTATGTCATCGTACGTCAGCGTGATATGCGTGAAGTGCGCATGACACATGTACTGCCTGCAGCTGAGTGTGACACTGACGACAAATTTGTGCGGACCAAACTGTACATTTATTTCCGTAAATCTATGTATTGCACTTCCGCCGTGAATCGGCGTAAATTTATCATTCTCTCCCTCGGTACTGTAGAGAAACGTATTGAGCTGGAGAAGGTGATGGCTGCACGTCTGTGTGCTGTGGAATGCATAGCTACAGTGGGTGACCTGTGGCACCACATTCGCGACCAGGTGACAGCTGCTGCCGAGGAGACCATCAGGCGCGTAAACTAAGCGGCCTGATTGGTTTGATGAGAACAATGCGACGATCAGCGCATTGAAATCGGAGAAGAATGCAGCCTTTGCTGCACATGTGGCAGACCCCAGTGACTTGGGGAAGAGTAGTCAGTTTCGCAAACTTCGACGGCGACTGACTCGAGAGCTCCGTCGCATTACAAATGCATGGTGGACGGAGAATGCGAAGCAGATGGAATGCAAAGCTGAATGTCGCCAACACAAGGAATTCATTGACTCCTTGAAGGCAGTGTATGGACCGAGATTGGAGCCGCTATGGACGCTGATCGATGGTAGCTCAGCCACTTCCTGCACACAGACTGCAGACATGATGCAGATCTGGCGAAATCACTTTGAGCGTCTCTTGAACAACCGTTCAGAGATCGACTGGCCTACTATGAATGGCCTGAAGCAGCACGATATGAAGGCGAGTCTGGCGGACATACCGATATTGAATGAGACGCAGAGAGCATTTGCTGAGCTGCGAAACGGCAAGTGTGCCGGTGCTGACGGGATCCCGCCTGAAGTATTGAAACACGGCGGACCCGCGTTGGTGACTGCGCTTCACTACTTGGTGCAAAGCTTGTGGAATGAAGAGGAGGTGCCGTCTGATCTGAAGTATGCCCTAGTGCTACCACTGTACAAGGGCAACGTGAGCATGCAATCTTGCACGAATGATCGTGGCATCAACTTGCTGAGTTGTGTGGGCAAGGCGATGGCCCGAATACTGCTCAACCGCCTCGTCAGTCAGGCTGTGGAACCGAACGTGGCGGAAGGGCAATGTGGATTCCGTTCGGGTCGCAGCACTATAGATATGGTGTTTGAGGCTCGTCAGTTGCAGGGTAAGTGCAGTGAAGGAAACCAGCCGTTGTACTTGAAGTTTATTGATTTCACCAGGCATTTTATACGGTGAACCGGGAGGCATTGTGGCTGGTGTTGGGTAAGTATGGTTGTCCGAGTATATTTGTAAGTTTAATTGAATGTCTGCGCAGTGCTATGCGGGCGAGGGTGCGGTTGAGTGGACAGACCTCGGATGACTTTGCAGTTGTCTCTGGTGTGACGCAAGACTGTAAATTAGCTCATGCCCTGTTTAATATTTATCTTCATGCCATGTTATCTTGTGCTTTTGATGCGGCCTGTGCTTACGGTGTTCGTGTGGAGTACCGCATTGATGATGGCTTATTGAACCTCCGACGTTTCGTGGCGAGAACCCTAGTCTCTGAGACAACTCTCCGTAGGTTGCTGTTTGCTGACGACTGTGCGTTGTTTGCACACAGCACGCATGAGTTGCAGCACATGACTGGTGCTCTAGCTTCGACAGCGGACAAATTCCGGCTCACCATCAACACAAGCAAAAGTGCCTGTCTCTTTCAAACTTCACCGGAAGCTCAATCAGCTTTGGTGCTGAAGTATTGGAAATCACCTCCCGCTTCTGCTATCTTGGGACTATAATGTCAACTGATCAGCAGCTTTACAGTGAGCTTCGTGTCCGTGTCTCGAAGGCAGCGGTGGTAATCGCGAAGCTAGAGTACCGAGTGTGCAACAACCACCAGCTTACCGTTAGCACGAAGCTGATGGTTTACAAATCCATGCTGCTCTGCATTCGGCTACACGGCAGCGTAACATGAACGATGTACCGACGGGATGTGCGATATCTTGAGCCGTTCCATCGACAGTGTCTGCGACGGATTCTGCGCATCGGTTGGTGTGACAGAGTTGCGGACACGCAGGTGCTGCGCCGAAGTGGAATGTATGCAGGGGACTGCATGCTTTTGTTGAGACACCTGAGGTGGCTCGGTCATGTGAGCCGTGGGATTCGACGCTGATACCGAAGTAGCTGTTTGTGCTCAGCTGAATGTTGGGAAGCGGAATGTGGGGAAACCGAAGCTTCGTTACCAGGACATGATCAAAGTGAGCCTTTCACGTTCTAATCTTGTTTGCGGATTATGGGAATCGAAGACGGTTGATCGGCGTGCATGGTGCGATCTGATCACGAAGGCGGTTGCTGAGGTGCAAGAGAAAGCCCGCCTGCATGCGTAGAAATAACGGCAAGTTCGGAAGTGGCAGGCGCCGATGGGTTGTACTCCATCAACATCGAGCGCATGGCGCTGTAGCACATGCGGTCGCGGGTGCCTGAGTCAGGCAAGCCTAGTGAACCATGACCGAGGCCACTCGGGGCCAACACCGAAACCACGACGGGTCCTTTAAAGAACGTAGGTAGAACCGGCGCAGCGTTTTTAACTCAAGTCAAGTCAAAATAAGCTTTATGAACCCCAGTGGGTTCATTTCCAGCATTTACACCACCATTGCGGACATCTGGATGATAATAGCAACATACATGCTTGGGTAGAAAAGTGGGAAGAATGCAGTACTGTTACTCCAACAAGGGCTCACGCATAATGTTAGTGACTTTTACTGTGTCACCGAGCAAACGTGAGAGATAGGGCGAAACAGTGTTACGATATGATGACGTGCGGGATAATAAAATTCTGAATTTCGCACGAGTAGAAGAGAGAGCGCGTTTTGGAAAGATCATTGTGAAGTGAATGAAATCGGTCAGTTAGTATCTTAGTACAGAAATCATTGCAGGCATCAAAATGTCTAGAAATGATCAAATCAACTAAATAAGCTCTGGACCAGCCGCTGCATCTAGAAATGTGCTTTATAGATCGCACCAATAAGATGGTCTTTCTGAAGCAGTCCACGGAAAATGACAGAAGAGCAGTATAGCCAATGGGGGATAATATAAGTGGTCACAAACCTGAATATTAAAGCACGAGGTACTGAAAGTACCTTAAGTCTGAGGGCATAAAAAGAAAGTTTTCTAACTTTTGTAAGTTTTAAGGACGTGCGTGGTCCAAGAAAGGTTCCGGGACAAAATCGCCGAGATACTTGACGGTGGAAGAGCTGGGTATGAGATTTTCATTCACCGTAACTGTGGGGGAGAAATCTTTGAGGGGCTGCAACTTATCGCCACGTAGAAAAGAAAATATTACATCCCTGCATTTAGAAGCATTAAGCGCAAGAGATCTGGACGAAGATTATTCCACCAGATCTTCCAACCCACTTTGAAGTGATGAGGAATCCTGCTTAGTGGGGGGACATACCTCCCAACGCAACATCCTCAGCATATTTACACCCTATAAACGTGGTTTGTATAGGGAGATGTTCAACATACAAGGAAAATAGAAAGGTGCTAGGATCGCTTCCTGTAGAACACCACAGTCGGCACGGAGG
The DNA here is from genome assembly GCA_944474145.2 of Dicrocoelium dendriticum. Taxonomy (NCBI): domain Eukaryota; kingdom Metazoa; phylum Platyhelminthes; class Trematoda; order Plagiorchiida; family Dicrocoeliidae; genus Dicrocoelium; species Dicrocoelium dendriticum. Next base: position 99,020,474 of record OX104063.1, read on the forward strand.
ACAGAGGATTTCTTACCGTTCAACTTAGCGAAGTGAGTACGGTCTGTAAAATAGTCACGTAACAGATTACACACACGAGGGTGAACTCCATTTTCGGATAGCAGATTTAGCAGCCTTGACCTATCCAGACTTCCAAAGGCATTCGAGTAATACAGGAAGAGAAGCCGTAGGGATTTACATTTTTGATCTAATTCAGTGGCTACAGAATGAACAAAATATGCCACTGCATCAAATATGGAGAGCTGGGGTCTATACACAAACTGGTAGATATCGTCTTCAGGAGCGGCTGAAAAATTCTCAGAATTAACAGTCTTTCGAAAAATTTTAGCAGCACAGATGTACATGCTCTGGGCGATACTTTCGAGATTCAGTTTTTGGTACTGGAGTGATACTGGCCGTTCTCCAACTGTCCGGGATCACACCCGTAGTGAGACATTTGTTAAAGAAGTCTGTTAGAGGCAGTGTGAGAGAATTAGCACTCCTTCAAAGCTAATGGTGAGAGATCATCCGGACCACAAACTTTGGTTGCCTTTAATCTTTTGAGTTCCTTGTTGACGTTGCTTTGATCGAAGGACGCGGCTGGACTTGGGCTAATGAAGTAGGGCAAGGAAAATGAGCTCGGTGAGGCAGAACTAAACTCCGAATTCAGCACATCCACATCCACTTCACCTCTGGCTGAAAACGCTCTTACCATAGAGCTGCCTCAGAAGCCCCCATAGATCGCGACAGTTATGTTGGCCTAGAACTGTTTCGACGTATAATTGGTTTAGTCTTTTTTCATCTCGGATTTAGTTGCCGTGGTTATGCTTTTGACACGGGTAGCATTCTTGCACTTGTATGCCCATTGTTTCATCCATCGAAGTCGCTTTAGTAGTGGTGATGAAAAAATCTATCTGCTCTTAGACAGATCATTTCAACAGGGCAACACATGTCAAAGCAATATTTGATGTAGTCCGTAAGAGACTGAGACTGAGACTGTATTTAAGAGCAAGTAGAAAGGTTTCTGTACAACTCTATCGAATTACGAAAAATCAAAATTTACTTGTGAATTATCAGCAGTTGTGTCTGGTCCGTTAATCGTTTATCCGTGTTCGGTTAGAAATTTGTACTAGCGTCATTATTTCTGGACATACAATGTCTTCTTTTGGCACTGTATGTGCATCGTTTCACAAAAGCACAGGTTTCCAAAATAATCGTCGATACGGGTTTTAAAACACTTCACAGAATCGGCCACTATTAATCCTTCTGGTAGTGTATTCCATAAGTTTAAGATTCTTCGTTCGATACAAAGCTGATGTGATACTTTGTTCATGCTGGGGACCCTGAGTTTGTAACGATGTCCTCGGGTGTTACAGGGTTCTCGCAGGTGAAATATTGGCCGCAGTATGGGGAAGTGATTCAAGTGTAGTACTCGATGGGTCATAATAAGATCAATTCTTACTCGGCGATAGGATAGTGTGTAGAGTCCGAGCCTTTCACAACGTTTTTCACACGGAAGCTTTCGTAGATTTGGTATCATTCTAGTTGCGATATGCTGGATTTTCCCCAGTTTTTCAGTTTCCCATTGGGTTATCGGATGGTAAGCTGGGGCACCGTATTCAAGGATTGGTCTAATGAGCGAGGTGAATAGACGAGGGACGGTTTCTTCGGACCATGTGAAGAAACTGCGTCTTAATGCCCAGAGCATACGAAGTCCCGCACGGTACAATTTCTCTGTATTTTCTAGTGATCTTAAACCATGTCGTGAGAGAACTCCTAAGTCTGTGACAGATGTGTTGGGATGGAGCAACTGGCTGTCCAAGGTGTATGATCGAGTGGCTGGACGTCTGATGATACTGATGAACTCCAACTTGCTTGCGTTAAGAGGGAGTTGCATTTCAGTGGACCACGTTGACAGTCGCTCTAAGTCATGCTGGAGGCGAGCGCAGTCGTCCTGGTTTTCAATGATTCTCCAGATTTTCAAATCATCTGCAAACAGGACACATGGTGACTGGAGCTGCTGCGGAAGATCGTTGATATGAATAAGAAATAATACTGGCCCAAGTACAGTTCCTTGAGGCACGCCACTGGTCGATGGGAACCATTCTGTCAGATAGTCATTGACCTGTACTCTAAACCTTCGTCCCACAATAAACTCTTGTATCCACTGAAGTAACGTGCCACCAATTCCGTATGTCCTCAGTTTACGAAGGAGTACCTCGTGGTTCACTCTGTCAAACGCCTTACTAAAGTCGATGTACACCACGTCAACATCCTTCTGTTCATTGAGAGCTCGAACCCACTGGTGGTTTGCGTACATCAAGTTGGTGATGCAGGATCGCCCTTTCGTAAAGCCATATTGCGCTGGCGTCAATACGTTCATCGATTCGAAGAACGACAGCAGACACTTTTTCACAACCTTCTCGAGAACTTTGGATAATACCTAAGTCAAACAGATCGGTCTATAGTTCTCTATTTTACTCGGATCACCACCCTTGGGAAGCGGTTTAACTATCGAGCATTTCCAGTCGTTCGGGACAGATCCTTCAGAGAGTGATCTATTGAAAAGGTTTGTCACAGCTGGTGAGATGATGATCGATAGGGACTTGAGTATTAGTGGGTGAAGTCCGTCTGGTCCGAGGGGCTTTGCACCATTGAGGTTGACGAGTAGCTGATGTACTTCGACTGCATCACATTGTAGGCTGTGGAGCAAGACTTGCGCAACCTGTGCCGGTCCTGGAACAGCCGCCGGTTTACTGGAAAATACAGTGAGGAAGTGCGTAGCCAGGGCGTCCGCGCGCTCCGCGCTTGAAATGAGTGTCTTCCCGTCTAAGCTCTCTAAGACCGGTAGGTCGTCCCCAGGTTTCAGTTGAGGTTTCAAGTAGGGAAATATTCGCTTGGGTGCAGTTGTGGCCGAGGATGCTAGCTCCTCTTCGAACTGCCGGCGTTTCTTGATCTTTGCGGCGTTACTTAAGTTACGCTGTTTCTTGTACACCGTGTAATCTTCATCACAACCCGAGCTGATGTATCTATCCCAAAGTTTACGACGTCGTCGCGCTAACTGTCTGTATTCCCTATCAAACCAATGCGGTTTGACAGGTCCGATTATTGGATACTTAAGGGGAACGAACCGAGTACAGAGCGAGTTAAGCTTCCCCTTTATTAATGACCACCACGCCTCAAGTGACACATCATGTGGTAGTGTCCAATCAGTCTGACTTGCGGCTTGGACGTGTCCGTTGAAGTCCGTCTTCCAATAGTTGAATGTCGGCTTCTGTTGATTGTAATATGGTAACGACAGTTCTAAGCTTGCTACAATAGAGCAGTGGTCACTGTTCGCCAGAGGTTCGATGACTCTGATCTCTTTTAGCTTCTGCTCGCAGCTCATAAACATTAGGTCCAGACAAGATGCCGAATACGGAGTTACGCGCGTCGGTTGGATGACGTGTTGCGTTGCCCCGATTTCAATAGTCATTTTAGCGAATTAAGCCTCAACCTTGCCATGACCGGGAAGAAGTCGAACATCTGGCCAAATTATCTTAGGTAAATTTAGATCCCCCATCAGTAAGAACTGAGGGCGGCTCATGTGCTTCTGTACATGTGGTATCCAATCGCAGCAACGGTTTAATGGGCTCCGGTAGATAACCCCCACTATTAGTTCTGCGCGCCTGAGACGGATTGTGCACCACACTTGCTCGCATAAACTATCCTCGCTCCGATAGGTACTGATAAGTTTGCCAGATAGTGACGATTTTATGTACAACAGAACACCACCGTGAGCCTTTAATTTTCGGTCACATCGGAAACAAGAGTATCCTGACAACACGATTTCTTGGGGTATGACGTCGGAGTTCAGCCATGTCTCTGCAAACCCTAAAGTGTTCGGCCGCTCCGAGACAGCGAAGCGGCACAGTTCGTCACGTTTGTTCATTAGGCTGCACACGTTGGCGAATGCCACACGGAGATCCTGGGAGGTACTGCGGGACGTGCCTGGAGGTTGAGCAACCGGTTGATACAGGTTCGTACACCCTTCTTGATCACCCGAAAATTTACAACTTGTAAGTCAGTCTCACCTTCCTCTGTACGGCGTTTGAGCTCAATGACCGCAGTCTTCAAACGATCCCTGGTCACATTCGAATGACAGGTCCTCGTCGTTGAAGACCGAGAAATCAGTTAAAGTGAACATCATCTGGAGCCTCGTGATATTTTCTAAGGAGCAATTGCGCCGTTTGATAATTTTGTAAGGACGTCTGGTCAGCGTTAACAAATTAGACCTGCTGTATATGACTGGACACAGTTTTAAAGTACAATGCTCTGAACTGCTCAAAGCAGCCCGCTTTTATTTGGAAAACAACTGTCATTTATTTGTGAACACAGCGTCCAACTGGGCATCTTGTCTGGTCGAAACAGTCATTAGGTCTACCAAGCCAACTGTCTTCAAGAATGTTTTCTCCTTTCTATTGTACTCGCCAGCAACAGTACAGATAGATCTAACGTAAGCAGTAGCGTTGAAGAAAGTTGGTCTTCAAAATGCTTTAACTCCGATGCAGATGTGTCAGGAGCAATGTATACGTTTACAACGATGACTGATCGAAAGCCAGTCAGGAATTTGGGTTTGCACTCAACTAAATAGCAGCTTATAGTAATCGTAGAGTACGTACATATTATGATTGCTGCATTGCACCAACGGTGATTAACGTAAGTTATAACGCGACCACCACGAAACTGAGGCTTCCCTGGACGGTCAGACCTGATAGGAAACTAACCATCATCAGCATGCAACCAGCTTTCTGGTAACAGGATGATTCCTGTATTAACATACTCATTTCGCTGCATAATGGCATTGAGCTCATTGGTTTTACCAAGGAGTGAGCGAACATTACTGGAAAGTATCAGTGGGACTTGCGCTTTGTCGACAGAACAACGACTGAGGCCAGATTGCCAACCAGCACGATGCTTGCGCTTTTTCCAAGACATTTATTCGTGATACGTTTGCAAGTGTTTCTGACTTAATGACCGTATTCGATAAGGCACGGATTTAAAGTAGTAACACGTAACGTTTTCTAATGGTTGACGGAGTACGACAACCTTGACCTTGAGACCTGATCAGAAAGTCTAATTGCTTCAACGTTTAAAAGAAAATATAGAATCCGCAGTTTGTGGTGTAAAATAATCCAACGAAAACAGAAATGGCCGAATTAGAAGGCCCCGCCAGCAGACGATTTACTAAAAGCTTGCCTACATGCTGGGTCTCTTTATTTCAGGTGATGGGTTTGCTATATTGTCTCATTATTTCCTACGTGAACTATCTCCTATTAACTTGTACCCGTCGCTCAAGTTAATTGTAGTTAACTTCGATAACATTTTCGCGTTTGTGGCATTTCCCTAAACTATATATTCCGACTCCTTGAAACTATAGCGGATATTTTGGCAACCAATTTGTTTCACATGCTCACTTATGAAAGAGCGATATCGGCATATCTGTTTGCATTACTCGATTTATTTTACTTGATATAGTCCTTTCAAGTGATTGACTGTTGCTTGATATCCCCGGTGTGGCTACGCTTGATGTGCATGTTGACAAGGTGCCTACCTGTCTATTACTCACTATATCATTCATACTGGCTCCAGGAGACAGTTGCTCGTTGCTGGAGGGGACGGGGTGCATGGTCTTTGAGACCGTGCTAGGCTTGAAGAGTGGTTCCATGCACTCAGTGTGGAGCGAACTACGGTCCAGCCACCGCCTTGTGTGCGCTTGATTCCCAAACACAGCGTGTTTGTGTTTGCTGTGAAGGAGTGTGGGCCTGCTCCGTTGACGAAACGTGGCTCCCATCCACTTGCCTCCCGGTCTTATTCCTTCGGGTTTACACTGCGTATGGGGTGTGTGATTGGAGCTGTGGGTGGTGCAGCGCAAGCCACCCATGGTCCCTCTGTAGGCGCAGGCGTCGTGCGGCTGTCCGCAGTGGCAGGCAAATCCGAAACCAGATGCCGCCAACCATATATATATATATATATATATATATATATATATATATATATATATATATATATATATATATATATATATATATATATATAAAGTGTGTGTAAATGGCGGCATCCGGTTTCTTATTTACCTGTCACTTTGGCCCCCACGGGGACAGCCACAGGACGCCTGCGCCTACAGAAGGAGCAAGGGTGGCATGCGCTGCACCACCCACAGCTCCAATCACACACCCCATACGCAGTGTAAACCCGACGGAATAAGACCGGGAGGCAAGTGGATGGGAGCCCCGTTTCATCAATGGAGCCGGTTCACACTCCTTCAACAAGCGAAGCAGAAGCTTTCATGCCTATTTGGGAATTTATGCACACCAGATGTAAAAAATATGGTGGCTGGACCGTAGTCCGCTCCACATTGGGTACATGGAACCACTTCAAGCCTAGCACGACCTAGAGGAACGTGCACCCTGTCCTCTCCCCAGCAATGTTTCACAATCTCCTGGAGCCAGAAATCTAGGTGGAGGGTGTTAGACAGGTAGGCACCTTGTCAACATTCATGTCAATCGCAGCCAAATCGGGGGTGTCAAACGACAGACAACAACATGACGACAATCTCAAATAAAATATATTGAATAAAACATACGGATTTGCCGACCTAAATCTTCGCCAAATTATCCTATGGAATAAATGGCTTATCAACAAATTCGCGACAAATTCGGATCCGAAATAGAGGTCAGAAATGAAACAAACGTGGAAAAATTGAGGAAGATAGTCATCTTCCATCTACGCAACGTGCTCAATTAAGTGGAAGCTTATTTTTGTTGACTTAAGATGGGATAACAAAATAAGCATTAAGACAATATGGCAAACCAATTACCAGAAATAAATAAACTAGTAAGCAAGTATGCGGTTAGTAAATCCGATGGAAGCGCATGCAGCGCACCTGCCAACGCTGCGCCGCTTCCGCTTTCGTTCTTAGCAGCACCCGTAGTCGTTTCGGTGTTGGTCCCGAGTTGTCTCGATCATGGCTCACTAGGCTTGCCTGACTCAGGTACCCGCGACCGCATGTGCTACAGCGCCATGCGCTCGATGTTGATGGAGTACAACCCATCGGCGCCTCCCACTTCCGAACTTACCGTTATTTCTACGCATGCAGGTGGGCTTTCTCTTGCACCTCAGCAACCGCCTTCGTGATCAGATCGCACAATGCACGCCGATCAACCGTCTTCGATTCCCATAACCCGCAAACAAGATTAGAACGTGAAAGGCTCACTTTGATCATGTCCTGGTAACGAAGCTTCGGTTTCCCCACATTCCGCTTCCCAACATTCAGCTGAGCACAAACAGCTACTTCGGTATCAGCGTCGAATCCCACGGCTCACATGACCGAGCCACCTCAGGTGTCTCAACAAAAGCATGCAGTCCCCTGCATACATTCCACTTCGGCGCAGCACCTGCGTGTCCGCAACTCTGTCACACCAACCGATGCGCAGAATCCGTCGCAGACACTGTCGATGGAACGGGTCAAAATATCGCACATCCCGTCGGTACATCGTTCATGTTACGCTGCCGTGTAGCCGAATGCAGAGCAGCATGGATTTGTAAACCATCAGCTTCGTGCTAACGGTAAGCTGGTGGTTGTTGCACACTCGGTACTCTAGCTTCGCGATTACCACCGCTGCCTTCGAGACACGGACACGAAGCTCACTGTAAAGCTGCTGATCAGTTGACATTATAGTCCCAAGATAGCAGAAGCGGGAGGTGATTTTCAATACTTCATTACCAACGCTGATTTATGACACCATGGCAGGTTGCACTTCCGGTGAAGTCTGAAAGGGGCAGTCAATTTTGCGTGTTGTTGGTGACCCCGATTTTGGCAGCTGCCGAAGTCAGAGCACCAGTCATGTGCTGCAACTCATGCGTGCTGTGTGCAAACAACGCACAGTCGTCAGCGAACAACAACCTAAGGAGAGTTGTCTCAGAGACTAGGGTTTTCGCCACGAAACGTCGGAGGTTCAATAAGCCACCATCAATGCGATGCTCCACACGAACACCGTATGCACAAGTATGGTGTGCTACTAATGATTTGTATGGGTGAAAAAGCAGGCGCGACGAAATTAGCGAAAAGGAGATCACAGCGGACGACGGGCGCGTAATTCATAATACAACCAGCCATGGAAATGGATGAAGTTTAATTTGAGGGCCTATACCACACCGTCACGATAAGCTGAGTAAATAACACCCACCGGAGGTTAGAATCAAGTGGCACCACGAATGAGGTGCGCAAACGAGTCCAACTATTCTATATTCGAAATGTTATACTATGTATACGTTTGTTGTTTGACCCATAACTCGGTATGACGCTGCGTTCTCTTTAGATGTATTTGAGACAAGCTCAACAGCTGAAACACTAACTCGTGACCACTTCCTGCCAGCCCATTTTCGCAGGACTCCGTTGTGGTGCAGCGCGGTCGCACTAGGCGAAACAAGGGGAACGCCATTCCATCGTTTGTCGGAGCGGCTAACAAGGGTACTAGTGTTCAGGATATTCTGAGCAGACACGCGTACAAGGGACTGCATGTCTGAAATGTCCGCAGTGGACTACACTCAGGGTCGGTTTTTATTAATCAACGTAAAACTTCAGCCTTGTTATCCCAGAAGGTTGTCAGTATGGCCTTGCTAGAAGAATGAACCGTGGGAAATGTCTTTTGTCTTTATAATGAGTGACACCAATCTTTACCTGCTTGTTTTATCTCCGGTTAACTATAATATCCCAGAGTTCGTAACCTGTAATGGTGTCTTACAGAAATTTACATCTACTTCCGGTGGTTGCAACCTTGGTGAACAAGCACGCATACATCGGGTTTTGCCTACCTAGTGATTTGTAGTTCCGGGGACACCGTATCCAAACATATGGTCACCTAATTTAGAAGGAAATTTGTTATGATCGAAAAACGGATCTTGCTTTCACGGTTCTCCGCATTACATTCAACCTAGTCATGTGACTGGGTGCAATGTGCCAAAAAGCCTGGATAGAAATCTGTGGAAGTATCATTGCAAATCTGTAGGATAACAGCCTGATTGCGACCACCCATTTTTCGCGTTCGGTGCACGGATGACAACGGAAACATCTACCGAGGCGTGTGAAACCTGAAGCCCATTCCATGGGGCACTACCGATTTCATATCTATCACTCCAAGTGGTTATTTTGATGACCCTCAGCTATGGACAGTGTAAGAGAGTGAGGATGGACAGGTGCTCAATGGATACCTTTGGTGCGACACAGAGAATTGAATTCAGGAGGACAAATCCTTCTTTCTTGATCCCTTTACGTGCTAGTCAGCGTGAACTCACCATTATGGTACCGGATCTGGGTCTAGCCCGAGGATAAGTAATAGATTATGTGTTTATGTACCCTGCAACGCAGGTTGGCTATCGCTGCCTCTCGGGGTCACCCCCTTACCCACTCCTTCCAACCATATGAGTTTAGTGCTCTCACGTTAGGTGCTGCTATTCTGCATGTTCGTAACGCTCAATACCGATCCATCCGGTTGGTAGCGCGGTCCCCGCCTTGTACACCACTTTCTGTTCGTCGCAGCTGTTTCAGCTCAAATCTGTGTAATCTATGAGCACAAACACGCTTTGTGCTACCGCGTATTGCACAGCGTGTATCGACCTGTAGTGCTGTTCGTGCATGTCGATACCTGCACTAAGTTTACGGGCATCGTAGTAATTAGAAAAGGCCAGCGTATGGTTGTAAGGGAGTTAACAATTGCTTGCGAAGAATATTCTTTATGATAATTCACTTCGGACACCTACAAGTATAAAACACGTATCAGTTGAATAGGATCGTGAAAATGGAAGCAGAACATTAGGCAGCTAACTAAAAAAGCAGCACCAAAGATGAATCACTGGTTTGTTCAATTGGACTAGGCTACATACGAAAACACACGTGACCGTGGCTGCGTAAGTATTATTGAAGAGTCTAAGCAATGTGAAAAGGGGTTCAAGGCCAGGGGATTGTCAGGGCTTGTACCAGCATTCGCTGCTTACACAGTTCTGGTTTCAGAACCCTAATTGCAATGGTTTCGGCAAGCAATTGTTAACTGTTGTGATTGGTTAGCAAGTGCCACAATCTGTCTGGTCATGCAGGTGGCTCATGTGTGTGAATAAATGTCCATGTTATCAAGCGAACCAGTGACTTGATCGTGTGTACACACTACAGCTATGTCCTTTGCGTTTCTGTGTTCTTACTTACAATACTGGCGACCGCTTAACGAACCCATGGCCTCCATCGGAAAATTGGAAGAGTACGCTGAGGGATCCGGTTCCCGGAACCATTACATCGAGCGTATGAACTGTTTTTTCTCCGCTAATGAAATCGTCAGCGACAACCGTAACGTGAAAATCCTACTAAGTATCTGTGGCTCAAATATATACCACTTAATTCGCAGCTTGGTGACTCCCGATTTGCCAGGCACCAAACAATTTACTGAACTGGTCACACTAGTTTCCAATCACTATAATCCAAAACCAGCAGTTGCTGTGCAGCGATTTAAATTCGATACCCGAGTCCAGGGTGAGAGGGAGTCAGTTACTTCCTTCGTTGCCGAGCCTTGGAATTCGACAGAATATCTTGATTTTGGTAACTACCGAAACGACATGATCCAAGATCGTCTGGTGGTCGGCGTGAAAAACGCTCGCATTCAGCGTCGCCTCTTGGCTGCTGACGCATTGACATTGGAAAGTGCCCGTGATGTTGCGACGGGCATGGAGGCTGCTGAAAGTAATGCCCACCTACTACAGAATTTACAGCTCAGTTTAAAGCCATGTGCTGAAGACGTCACGGCCAAAGTCAACAAAGTTAATAGAAACACCATGCGCACGTTCAACTGTTATCGCTGCGGCTTGCGGCACAGTCATCCCAGTGAATGCATACATACACAGACAGTTTGTAACAAATGCTAAAAATGTGGACACGGCCCGTATGTCCCGGTCCAGTACAAACCCATGTTCTCCGGTAGTAAACAACCAACTTGTTGCTATTGAACCACAGGAATATATATTCAACACAACTATCCCGAGTGCACAATCACCATTTCGCGTGCAGCTTTGTGTTAACCAGATTCCAGTGCATTTCGAAATTTACACGGGCAGTGCAGCAACGTTGTGCGACGAACGAACGTGGTTGCAGAGATTGGCTCCAACGAGCCACACCAAACTGTGTCGGGCTCCTCTGCGATTGCCTACATACATGGGCGGTGAAGTGAAACTGCTGGGGGTGCAGGACGTTGAGGTGTCGTATGGAGGATCGACAACCTGAGGAACCATTTACATCGCAATCGGAGATGGTCCAAACCTATTGGGCCGCGACTGGATCAGTCAACTACCAGTTCTGCAGATAAACCATCTTTGCTTACCATCGGAGATACAAACACTGTTCCAGCCACATACACCAGTATTTTAGACGCCGGAGGAAGGCAAATTCACAGGGGGACAAGTTAATATCTACATTCCACCTGGCACCCAACCGCGATTCAACAAGGCTCGATCGCTGCCGTATATGATGAGATCGAAAGTAGAAGAGGAACTTGATCGCCTGCAGAAGAGCGGCGTCATAGAGCCAGTACAGTTTTCGGATTGGGCTATACCAATTGTTCCTGTACTCAAACCTGACGGCTCGCTTCGTATAGGTGAGGACTATAAAATTGCTGTCAATTGCAGTATTCCGGCTGAAAAATACCCGACCCCGAAAATTGAGGGGGTTTACACGCAGCTCGGTACCAGCAGGTATTTCTCAACCTTGGATCCCTCGCACGCTTATCAGCAGCTCGAACTACACGAAGACAACAAAACAATAACGACGATCATAACCCATCGCGGTTTGTTCAGTTACAACAGACTACCATTTGGCATACATTCGGCTCCGGCCATTTTCCACCGAACAACAGAAAACATTGTAACAGGTTTGCCTAAAGCTTTCGTAACCTAGACGACATCTTGTTTACGGGGGCGACAATTGAGGAACATCTACAAATGCGAGTTATTCTGGACCGCCTGAACGAGAATGGTTTGAGACTGAAACATAAAAAGTGCGTATTCTTGGCCGTTCACGTTGATTATTTGGGTTTCCATATAAGTGCTGAGGGACTGAAGACGGTTGAGGAGAAAATCCGGCCTATCCTTGAGACACCACCACCAGGAAATCAACACGAGTTGAGGTCGTTCTTGGGAATGAACAAGCACTACTCAAGACTTGCTCGGCAATCTACCACAGGGTTACACCTGTTGCATCGTTTGTTATGCAAGCGCACGCAGTGGGTGTGGTCTGAGACGAAGGAATTGACTTTTTGTCAAGTTACAAGTGCAATGGCCAGTCCAACGGTTTTGGCCCACTTTGACCCCGAAAATACATGGCGCTGACATGTGATGCATCACCGTACGGAGTCGGCGCCGCCCTGTTACAACCTGACGAGAAATCGTAAACAAATCAGTTGTATTTGTCTCTCGGACCCTATCGCAGACCGAACGAAATTACGCCCAAATTGTCAAGGAGGCTTTGGCAGTCGTTTTTGAGGTTGTACGATTTCACCAATACCTATTCAGGTAAAGATTTGATATACACACAGTCCACAAGCCATTACTGGGAATTCTGGGCGAATCAAAAGCGATACCCTAAATGGCATTGCTCCGGATGCTTCGCTGGGCCCTACTACTCGCTGGATATCAGTAGCAACTAAATATCTTCCCGGGAAGGGGAATCATTGTGCCGCTGCTCTCAGGCGACTTCCATTACGGGAGGCTCCGAGCCACACGCCAGCTTTGAGAGAATTGGTACAAGTAATTTCTTGGTTGGATGATTCGCCGGTGACAGCAACGGAAATAAAATCGGGAACAAGGAGTGACGCGGAACTGTCGAAGGTGCCTGATTATCTCTTAACTGGTTGGCCGGACCGGGTAGATGAAGGTCTAAGAGCATTTAGCACTCGAATACATGAAGTAAGCCTCGAGGACGGCTGCATAGTTTTGGGCTCTCGAGTCATCGTCCCCAAACGGTATCGTCCAACATTCCTTCGGGAACTTCATATGGGTCACCAAGGAAATTCAAAGATGAAGCCACTAGCACGTAACTACATCTGGTGGCCGAAAGTCGATCCAGAGATAGAACAACTCTTACAATTGTGTGCTAGGTGCCAAGAACATAAATCATCCCCACAACCTGTGCAAACGTCTCATTAGCAATAGTCCTCGCGCACGTGGGATAGAATAAACATTGACTTCTGTGGACGGCTCCATGGTTCTGGTTGTAGTGGACGCCCATTCCAAATAAATCGAAGCTCGGGCAACCACTTCCATGAGTGGGTCGACCACTGTACACATCTTAAGGAATATATTCGCTACACATGGTGTACCACGTACGGTTGCTTCAGATAACAGTCCGGCATTTACCAGTGACGAGTTTGCACAATTCCTACGTCAAAATAGAATCGAGCATGTTCCCTCGGTGCCATATCACCCTTCGTCCAATGGTCTGGCAGAGAGAGCGGTTGCGACAATCAAACTGGGTTTGGCCAAACAACAGTCCGGAACTGTACAAACCCGCCTGGACAAGTTGCTATCACAATAGTGCATTACACCACACGCTATCACGGATCATCCACCGTGTGAACTTCTGATGGGACGACGTTTGCGCAATCGGTTGTATCTGATTAAACCCAATCTGCATCCAACGGTCGGTAAACGCCGGTCTGTGATGAAGCAACGCTACGGCATGAAAAGGAAGGATCGTGTGGTTGAAGCAGGCGACAGAGTGTATGTTACACTGAGGCCAACGGATAGAACTTGGATCCGAGGGACTACGAGATCGACAAGACGTAGTGCAGTGGGAGCGGAATTGGAAGATTTACGAATACTTCAACCTCACTTGGACCAAATACGGCGACAGTCCGGGAGTTCTGCAGAGGAAGAACCAAATTGCCCATCGTCTGCACCCCTGAGAATAGCGTCAGAAGCAATGCCAAAGGAAGAGCCCGCTGAGCAACCTATACAGCCATGGCGATCACTTCGTGAGAAGCGCAGCGCAGTACACTATCAAGCTGGATACTCTTAATCTAGTGATGGAGGACAGTCGTGATTGGTTAACACGAGCCACGGTCTGTCTGGTCATGCAGATGACTCAGGTGTGTTCTTACTTACAATATTAACCTCAATCCGTGGGAAGAATTTATGAATTGTAAGGGAGTGTTGAAAGTTTCTTCATCGATTGAGCCAAGCACGTGCTTCGTATCGATACAGTTTGTCGCTTCGATGAACAATGAAATAGGTAGGCCTTTGCAAGAATATAGCCTGGATCGTGAGAACGGTGGCTTTGGTGGACACTGCTCAGTAGGTTAGTCTATGGAGGGGGTAGCAAGTGTACTAGTTGAGGAACATTTGCTTATGGGCTGTTCATGCTGAGGATATTCTGAGTAAAAGAATACAGCATGTGACGGGCTGCAGTCGATTTGACATTCTACGAGCAGAATTTCGACACGTCTGGACTCAGGCAGATATCCGTCACACGCCCGGAAAAACGCCATATGTCCGTTTAATCCTTTCCGGGAATACTCAAGCATACATGAATCCGCGGCTTAATTTTGTCAATTTCATCGTTCCATGAGGGGCAACTCTGTCCTCCGCACTGTAGTAACGTCCAACCCCGTGGATTGTGAGCGGCGCTATATCGCATCCAGTAACTTATTCACGACGGTCGTTGCCGTCTCCCGTAGCTCAGCGGTCTTAACCACATACTGACAGCAGTCGAGTTGTGGGTCTCAACCCCAAGGGATGAAACGGATGTACAGTGCATTTCTGAACGTGTGCTGGCTGTTTGACTGAGTCTCGGTGTGAGTCTAGGTGTGTGTAAGTTGAAGTCTCCCCCAACGGTTCCCGCGTACATTGTGTACAACAAACTCCGTGACTTCGAAATTCATGATGAAATTACCACTAAATCACACCTAGGTGAACTGCGATACAGGTGCTTTATGGGTTTCGTCCAAGTACGCAATCAAGGCGTATATCACCATTGTGTAAAAAGGACGTGAGTCTCTCTTAAAAATACAGTAATTGACCCCAAGTCGCGCGATATTTGATGCTGGCCTTATGGGTAATTTGTAACAATCTATAACTAGTTTGTAGAATATCTGTGGCGTTATGTTGACCTGAAGTAATACATTGTGTGGCGCTAAAGTGTTGTCTGCTGGCTGGTTCCCACAGATGAGAATGTAACCATGTTCCCAACTGAATAGTTTCTGCTTCCTGTTCACTTTCAAATCGACCAATATAGTACTGATTGCATGCGTAACTAATTTACCCGTCCGGTGTTGTCAATTGATGCGGAGAGGCTGGTTCTGCTTACCTAGAGGGATTTGACCGAAGCTTTTGTCAATCATTCACTCATGTGCAGGCATGCACACACACCCGACCGGGCGTTCGGATAACTTCTGTGCAGATGTTGCGACCTCGGAAGTGGACCGGAATCAGCCGCCCCGCTGTCGATGCGTGTGCGAGCGCCACGTTTTCGAAGCGCAGCGAAATTCACTCAGTGATCCTCATTTCACATGCCTACGACGCGTATGTGTGTATGTGTGTGTGTGCGCGCGGGCAGAGGCGAACAACGCATACGCCACACGTGGTGGCGATTGGCCAACCGACGGTTCAAACACCAATCATCGCAGATAAATAATTATGCTACCCACAGATAAACACTTTGACTGACAAGTCACACTGGGTTAGTGATTTTTCTCTCGTTCATCAGGATGCCTGAGTGAATTGCATCGGCCTCCCACAAGTGAATGTGGTTTGCTTCGGGACCCATGCCAGCATTGGAAAATGTTGGTCCGTGCTCCACGGCAACTACAATGACAGTAAAGGTTTAAACAGCGGGCAGGTGAGTAAACTAAGCGCATCCATGAAGCCTGACATACGTATCCGTCCTGCTTAGTAGTTCTCACTTGCGATAGGCCAAAAGGGGCAGTTAGGGTGCGGACTCCCACTTTTCAGTAGAGGAGTACTTTAAGGCGAGATTGTAATCCGAATCTGATGAATAACCTACTGCTATCCAAATCTAAGCAGCTGCGTACAAAACTTGAAACACATATTCCAAAAAGATATACGTTTGCATGTAAATGACAGCATAAATGGGACATCGGTAAAAACCGCGACGTATGCGAAGTGAAGACTTTCCGAAAGCATAGTTCCTCAGCATTGTGCGGTAACTAAGTCTTCAAACAAGCTGGTCATGACCAAACGCAGATTCCGTTCAAATTTATACCACATGTGCTCACCACTAAACAATACTCTTTGCCGGTACATTCGACCTTTCCTGTTATCCGAACGCTCATAACAACACAACTCGGATGAGATCAGAGCTAGAAATCTCCATGACACGAGAGAAGTTGACTAGCTCTTTTACGCCATACAACAGTCACTTAAGAGAGTGCACAATGATATGTTAACAACGCGCAAAATGCACCGGTAAAGCTGCTGAGGCGAATGTGTCCTCACATCGTCCCATCCCATCATACTCCCTGCCTACGGTGAGGTTGCTTCTGAGCGTTTGTTTGTATAAAGACAATGAAATTCATTCTTCTCGCGCAAATTTGCTCACCGAGGGAATGGCTGCTGCCGTTGTCACCACAGCGAAAGGCACCAGATGGGAGGGTGGTTGGATGAGATTCTGTTCACATTCGCCCTCTCCGGTGGGCTGTGTTGTGAATAGAGGAATGAAGTGGTCACTCTTTCCCCCACATCTAACTAGTGGGCGTGTCCACGGCACGGTAGTCAACGCCAAACCTAATTCTAGGAACGGTCGAACGCGTTTATTGAAATTAGAGACTGAATTGTGTTTTTGCGATAATGTGTGCTATTGTGAAGGCGCTTGGTGATTCACTCTTGCATGCCGATAATCCCGCTGAAGCGTCGTTGCTGACGGTATGGTTTAACCGACTAAATTTACCATCCTCAGGTAGATAATGCGGCGCCCGAGTTTCCTACTAAGTTAGTGTCAGTGTTGATGGTCGTCGATGACCAGGGTCTGTAACCGACAGCTTTGTCTGCATCATGCACTGTCTACCTGATCACTAGGTATGTGTGCGTGCATAAGTCGCTAAACCAGCACACTAACCTGTTCGTCGTCCTCGAACGCGCGAACGTCTATAGTCCGAATCGCAGGTTGTGGTTGATGCCAACCAGACTAAGACAGAAACTCACCGTTCTCATATTCGACACGTGTGTGTGTGTGTGTGTGTACACGCACGATGGACAGCTTCATAAACTATTGCAATATTCAACTGCACGAATGAGTTAGTGTGTGATTTGTGTATTTGTGAGCGCGTGACAGGTTTTTGACGATAAGGCTGACAAACTGTCATTACGATGGTCCACACTGCGGCTGACATTTGTCCCGACGGAAGCATACTTAATTAGGTGTGTCTCGCTGCAGCTTCCTGGTGCGTTTCCGTGTGTGAGTGTGCGCGTACGACGTGTACGGCAGGTGGGTGTGATCGACTTACGAAGGAATGTAAAGAGTCTGCATGTGTCCACTACATCCTGCATCCAAGGGGCTTAACGTCAAACCACGCAGGTCCCTATATGATGAACGTCTTAGGAGTCTAGGGTTGTTTTCCATGGAACGGCGTTGATTGAGATGCGACCTGATAGAAACAATTATGAAGGGTCTCAGTGGTATCAGGCCTTCCGATCTGTTCGAACTAGCTGCATCTGATCACCCGTGGGGGCATAAAACTTAAACACCAGAGGTCCAGGCTAGAAAATAGGACCAAATTCTTTGCGAATCGTGTAGTTCATAGTAGAAACAAGCTTCCTTCTGCCTTAATGGGAAGTACTACTGTGCAAGCCGACAAAAAAGACATAGATAAGTGTTGGTCAGCTCTTTTTCCGGAATTATTGTAAGTTTATTGACAGTTGTCACAAACATCGTAGTCTATGACCCAAGAAGGCACAGAGATTGCTCCTGTTCTTGCTTCACTTGTTTCGCAGAGGCAAGAGAAGCTACTCAAACGCTGAATTGCCGGGGCCCTGGTTTGAGTGCCGGTGCAAGAAACAGGACGCTGGTTAGACGGGAGCTTAGTTCGTCCTTGGAACTTGACCTGACCTCCATTGGGACGGAAAGTGTGCCAAACTGCGGCACGCGAACGGTTCACCTTCTAATGGGAACAAGTAGCTCACATATTTATGCAGTCAAAGTCCGAGTATGGCAGCAGGAATGAAAGCTGACACGCTTGTAGCTCTCCCTATGCAGCATCAACAGTTAGGTAAGAGATATCAAGCGAGTAGATATTTGATGTTGCCCGCTCGAAAGCACTGTACACCACGACGCGTTTCGACCTTCTTTGCTCTCATCTGGTGCAGACAGCAGGCCTGGAACCCAAGACCATTAAAATATTATCCGAAAACTCTACCCCTTTGGCTACCGGGTCACGACGGACAACGCTTGTCACAGTTAATGACTGATTGGAGGGTCATTCTGAAGTACACGTTGTGTGAATGGATTGCGACGCGCCATCTCAGTGGAACGCTATTCTCATTGAAGCGAATCTTGGTCAAGTCGATCAGGTCCTCCTTCCGGCCCACAATAAGACATTAACATTGATTTCAAAGTTACACCATAGAATTTCCACTTTACCATTGCCGAGGGGGCGCCGCCAAGACGTGGTAAAGTCCAAAAGTAAAAGCACAGCTATGACAGCAGCGTTTGTGAGATATATGCTGCAGAGAACAGAAATTATCCACTAAAAGCTGACATCCACCAACTGAGCCGTTGTGTTCATCCCTGAATTCAGTTGAGGAAAACTTGTGTTGCTCTGGAAATGGAAGTTTGCAACGTCTGCCAGTAAATCGATCTTACACCCAGAGATCTCAGGTAACAATAACCCGAGGGTTGCGCTTCGAAACTGGCTGAAAAGTCAGTTCCTTTTGCTTTCTAACACATAAATTAACCCTTTAGTGCCAATTATTTCCAGCAGTATCTTCAGAAGCCTTCTATCTGGAGTTAACTAGTGTTGCTTCCTTCGGTTCATCAGCAATAAACAACAAGCCAAAAGGGAGCCGCCGTCGCTGTTTCTGCACAAAAGCTGTGGCTGGTGATGTTTTCATGTTGGTCAGACGCCCCACCTGCCTCCACTACCTTGTTGCACTCTTTAACGTATCTATCCCCCTTAGATTATATACTCTGCACCTTTACATACGTGACTTTGAAAGAGAGCTTCCTGAACGCTTTTGAATTCGGCACTTTTCGTTCACGTCAGTCAATGGATGTTATCATTTTTATCTTTCTGTAACCGTAACTAAAACACCTTCTCACCCGAATCGAATGGCTCACAAATCAGGGGAATGGATTACGAGCAATAACAAATGAGATATTTGAGTGAATGAAATGGAAGTCTGCTTAACTTGGTCGGCTGTTATTCACAGTACAATTCACTGAATTCGCGTGCAAGGGTGATTAGCCCAAGTTTGAAGATACGCCAGTATGCTAAACGAATGTAACTAATCTGTCTCAACATTTCCGTCTAAAAGATTTTTATACATGTATGTGGTATCTAAATACCACGAAGCTTACTTTTTGCGATTTGTAACTGCATGCACACTACCCCACTGGTTGTACTGTTCCCCAGTAAGCTTCCCTGGGCTACTGCAGTAGGACTATGTCTTGATTGTGCGATCGATTAAACATATTTCCAGATGTGGTGGCTTGCCTAGAGATTTCATAGTTGCTTTTATTGCTCGTAAGCATTTTGACGCTTGCATGCATTTTTCTTCTAAGGCCCTAAGTGACCGCTCTCATCCGCTATGTGATGCTTTCTCCCAAACGTTATCTGTCTCTCACACAGGTACAAAATTTAGGATTTTATTCTCTCGCATTTCTTCGTATCGAAACACAATCTTACCCTATTTGTCACGTATTCTTGTCGACCCAATGTAAGTCTCAAATGCTTTTCGCATGCAGCTGCTTGAGTGCCATCCACATACCTTTGACTATTTAATTCTTCAACCTGTGTTTATGCATTTTTAACTTGTCCTATCCATTTAGTGGATCCGCAGTGATAGTGTAAATGCTGCTAATACCCCTATTAAGGTGTATAAAGCCTATTTTAACTTGACGACTTGAATGCATACGTCAATCCTCGGGTTAGGTCCAATCGCCTGGACAACGCTCCCAGCATTAAGCAAAAATGTCAAACCAAAATTACTTCGTAAGGAAACAGACGAGCGTAGCTGCTACTATTCCGAAGTCAGTTTTTATATCTTTAGGAATATAAGTTCTTGATGCACAAGGTATATGGATGTTAGCACTGAACACGTGCGGATAACGTTGAACGTAAATACTTTCGTTTCCAATGACACCGAATAAAAACCGTCCTCATGCCGAGGTCGGAATCGCGCTAATAAAAACTAGAAAATACCCAAACTCTGGTGCTCTATCAATGAAGTGTGTGCAATGGTACGACGGAAAGTCCGCTTATCTGTCACATTTTTCGGGGAATCGCGGGAAGCGTGGGAAGGGTAAAAACGAACCGACGCATCTTAGCACAGGTGCAACCATCAACCGTGCGCTTTCTGCCACCCGATCGACCATGAGTCGTTGCACTCCACTAACCAAGCAGCGTTAGCTCACTGAGGTTGTGTGCCGTCTTTTTTATCTGTCTCACACCATCTATTGGTTTCCTAGCACCCAAGAGAAAGATTAGAAAAATTTCGATGCTGGATATTAGTTCTTTCACTATCTTTGGATGAATATGAAGGGCAAGCGCGGTTTTTCCAACCACACAAATAACACTGGAGAATACGGAGGTGGTCCCTCCCTTTTTCCATCAAATAAGCTCAAGCGCGACCAGATGAATGCAGATAAGAACGCTGGACCAAAGCACTAGTTATGCTAGAAGTTATGATGTTTCGCCGATGGCTTTACCTGTGCTGAGGAGGGCTCCGGGTTATTCATTATCAGTTTTTCCTCAACTCCATCCAAGGGAATGTGTGTGCCTGGTGACTTGATATACTACTTACCGCCTGTAGTAGAAGTTTCCTGTAGTATTTAACAGAAAAGTAAGACGGTGACATCGTAAGTGAATAGACCGCTGCGGTAGAATCAAGAATAGTGGAGTCAGAAGGCGGGCTCTGTGATAATCTTTGGTGTTTTATACTCCATGTTTATCCATCGGTCATTCACAAAACCGGCCATTGGATGCTCTACCACTATGAAAGCTGCTGTCGCCACGTTCAGTTAGAACCCTTAGGGCTGCGTCGAATGAGAAACAACCTGGTCTCTTTTTAGAACATTATAAATTCCGTGGTATACACAAGCGGAGAAACACTCACATTGCAAAATTCCCTTACTTGTACCAGATGTAATAAAGGTTACTCATTGTTAACACACGAAAAGAAATAAAATTTCCTTTCAAACATTTTCCTGGTACGATTCTCATTAAAAATGAGGTTAAGTGGGAGCTTAACTAGATTTAAACCCCTTTTGAAGAGTTTTCTTCCCATGTAGAATATAATGAACAGATGCTTTCCATGTAGTTACAGATGTGTTAATAGCATCTGGTCCAAACAATAAATGAGAGACTATACGGCTTCACCCCATCCCAGCAGACCTCCTCTTCTACTCAGAAGTGCCAACATTGAAGCCCCATATGCAGGTAAGAAAATTAACCATGTATCTCCTACTTCTCATATATTCCGTATGAATTCAAAATTCTGCACTGCCATGCCGACCTGACAGTTCACACCCTCAAATGCTTTCTGAAAGGAGAGATCAACCGAAACGTTTTATTTTCTCCTTGTCAACATTGCCTTTTCCGTAACACGGCCATGCAAACCATAGCTTTCCACTAGCAAGTGAAGTCCGAAAGAAAAGTCACTGTGCCTACCTAGCCTCTCAGAAACTTAGTAACACACAATACATTCTACTCAATCATATTAATGTGACACCGAGTCTTAGGAATGATAAGGCACTTCATCTTGCTTCAACTTTCTCCATCCTTTGTACATACTTTCCCACCTTGACTGACTGCAATTGCAGCTGAAATCTTGGAGCCGCATGAGGAGCCACATGAATATATCAAGCCTAAATATCCGTCTTTTGCTTATCCCAGCCCAACTGCTCCAAGTAACAGGCCTTTGCTACTCATAAGTAACTTGTTTCTTACTTATTTGATTTTTTATACCAGCCTTCATCTACGATTGTGCGCAACTTTTCGCTTCATTCATGAACCGGCTGTCATCATGGTACCTCCGATATACATCGTAACAAAACAACTGAGAACGCTCGTGAACTGGTGGAACTTGACAGTGGAAACCCAAGGAAGATTTTCACAAAGTGTCCCTACTGAATGCCTGCATAACCCTTGACCATTGACAGCTATGCATGCGTGAGCATATTCTACGTGTAATTTCGATCCGCTCTTTATGGACATGGTTTCTCGTTACCACAACAAATATCCCTTTTCATTTTTCAATCTCAAGTGATGTCGCGGTGGTGTT
The DNA here is from genome assembly GCA_944474145.2 of Dicrocoelium dendriticum. Lineage (NCBI taxonomy): Eukaryota > Metazoa > Platyhelminthes > Trematoda > Plagiorchiida > Dicrocoeliidae > Dicrocoelium > Dicrocoelium dendriticum. Next base: position 99,042,980 of record OX104063.1, read on the forward strand.
CCCCACAACTACCAAGCTGCCCCCACATCCTCCAAAAAGTTCAGTATGACCAAGTGAATTTCATTTTCAGTCGTTCGAGGTTATGTGACAGTCCACCCTCTTGAATTTGATAGTACTCTTGAACTTCTGTGCATCCCACTCCCTGTGGATTCCCCGTCAGTGTAACTCTGAACATCCTCAGAGCTGTGTTTAGGGGACAGGCTCCTCCAAGCGTGTGTACGACTAGCCGGAATCAAGAGTTTATTTACAACCGATCTTCCCATATTCACTGTATCAGAAGCCTGTTCGGGTGGTCAACAGCTGAATGCACTTGTTTGTGAGGTCAACTCGACGGGTGTCTTAGTAGAGTTTCCGCTTGATGATTGTGTTTGTGTTCAAGATAAACTTACCGGCCTCCTGTGAACTGCCTTCAATCAAGTGCTAACACAGTCGAAATCTGGTTCCACATCCAATTACATGGCACTTCATCGGAACAGGGAACTGGGGTACAGCTCATTCAAACAGCTTTTGAAAAAATCGTATCAGACACCCTTACGTAAGCTATAAGTTACACCCACAGCGAAAATGGTTGTCCTTACTTTGGGGATGATCGCAGACGACTGAGACATTACGCGTGCGTAAACTGACCCCTCTCTGCAACGATCCCAACCAACCCGAGCGCATTCCGATGTGTTTTCACTTCACAGTGAATTAAATGAATACTTTTCGGACAAACCCTGTAGCTGTATGCCATAAGTGGGTATGCTGCATTCCACTTACAGTGTTTATCGTGAGAACTACTTCGAAGTGATTAAATTCCCTGTTGACCTGCTAATCAGAGAGATATTACAATGAACTATGTACACACTAGCATACAAATGGACCGGTATCCTATAACAATCCTTCTTGTTGTCATTCAAAGTATTCAGTGTCTATAGTTCGCCACGATTTTTAGAAAATGCAAGGCCAGCGCGTACATTTGGTTCTCGCCGGAAAATATCCAGGCGCAATCCGCTTAAAATTGCACATAGGTTGCGGGATTTAGTTGGGATGTGCCCAATTTGCTTTTGCCATATGAAACTTTAATTTGTACCCTTAATGATCCGATAATATTTGGTGTGGAGCAACTCTCACACGACCCGACAATGAGGCATTTACGGAACTCGCGCGAGCCTGGTAGATGCAAAGGCGGATCATGTTCTGAAGCTGCTGTGTCCGTTTGTATAGTCCAACCGGTGACATACAGTCCTACAGACTTACCATTCCACCGCCAGTGACATACTATGATCAGCCATAAAGTGTGTGCTGTTTGTCGCCTTCCATCCGGTTGGGTGGTAACAAAGCGACTGCGGGCGCTTCTGGAACATCACACCGTTGAACTCGCACGTGGCCATAACTAATGCATGTCCACGGTGACCGGACCTTCCGAATCTATAAGGTTGTTGTGATGTTTTAGTCATACTTCTGATAGACAGTAAATCCGAAGCGGATACAGCTGTCGTTTGAGCTAACACTGGTTCTATGAATGGGCCCCAGTCGACCTACTGACCATAAAGCGCACGCCAGTTATACAGCTGTCCAGTACTTTTGCACGCCAGATGGACAGGGGTTGCATGTGTGCCAATAGACCAGCTGCTGCGCCCGAACCTACAGAGCAGTGCAATGGTATCGTGTTGGCACAGAACGGTCATTAGTAGTGCAACTGGAAAATCCTCTCTAATCGCAACAGCCAACATCTGGGTTGTCATCGCGCTAAATCAGTGAGTGGTCGGAATGCCAGTACTGTTGTCACGCCCAGGTGAACTTCCGCTAATTGGATTGCGAGAGCGTTTTGCGCACCTGGTCTTAATTGTCGGGCTTCTCTACTGGCGCAGCGTTCTTGGTAGGTGGTCGCAACAGCCTTAAAAACGAAAGTACCGGGGAAATTAAAGGACTAAACTAATACCCCAATCACCGAAAACAAGCTGAAAACACTCCCGAATGACGAACAGCGAAAAGCCGATGAGATAACACGTTTCATCGCATTTGCGAGGCAATGTTTTAGCTCATCGTGGAGACGTATAACTGTTTCCAGCATCTCGTGAAGTACTTCATTAAGAAGGAACCAACAGTCGTATTCTTTCATGTACCACGATAATCGCTATTTCTCGGGACATTAATCAAAAACTGATTTTGAAATAAACCATTGGACACCGCAGGAAATTCTCAAGGTTTTGTTGCATCGGGATGCGGTAATTATCAGCGGCAATGCCAACGCAATACTTGTTATCAAGCCGTACCGCTATACCAAGTGCTTCAAAGTATCTTTGAATAGGTGAAGGTTGCATTAGGGGCTAAAGCGCTCAGCTAAAAGAAGGGAATCGTCACGCACCCAAAGAATGTGCGCAAACCCCTAGGGCTCATACGCACGCAGTGAACTAGTCATATTAAGCAACGTATGGAATCCGAGCACATTGGTTTGCTCGCAAATGCGGCACACGCTCGTCAACAGAGGCCGATCCCAGTTATGCAGGAGAAGCTGGATTGTGAAACGAACTCATGGTGCTTTATGTAACTAGAAAAAGAGGCGTGTTGTAAAATGAGCCGATTAATGAAGTAATTGTAGCTCTTCCATTCGTTTTCCACTTGATGGCTCTCGAGATCTCATAAGACTGTAACGAGAACGACGCACGAGGGGGAGCAGAATGTGTATTACCACAACAGTGCACAAACTGATCACTCGCAAACCCGTACAAATATGGGCCGTGTTTCCTTCCCAAGACTCACTGCAGACGATGATTTGACAGACTCGCCATTCTATGTGCCGTGCGAGCATGAGCTTAGGAATATTCGCTCCTTGTTTTCATCCCAAATCTCCGCTTCACCATATCCGATTCTGGCCAACCAGAGGTCCTTCGGAAGCTCGCGATTTACTCTCCCGTGGCTGAATCACTCGACCCGCATTCACTCCTGTGGGCTTTGCTTGCGGCGTAGATATATGATTCATTACCTCGACAAATACCTCCTCCGTTGTTCTGGGTCCAGGCTCGTCACCAGATGCCACCCGTGATCCACTGTCGGCCCGATCCGCAACGCTCGCAGAGCCTTGACTCGTCTCATTCCTTGCGCCCGTTGGTAATTCCCCTACTATCCCGTTTTTGTTGTCTTTTTGGGTCCCTAGTAGTCGTTGCCTTCCTCTTCCCTACACTATGTTTGGAACCGATTGGGTTGACGTCGTTTCAAAAGGCCTGGGGAATGAACGATTGACTTGTTTGTTGGGCTTACTATGTTTAATTTTGAACAAAAAAGCTTCTTCAGGCAATACACTGTTGTGTCAAAGCTAAACGCCGTGAGTCCAACAAACTCCACAATCGGTCGTTCTGAAACCCAATGAATTTACTGTACAGTGGTCGGCGAAATCGATAACTACGTGTCGCCTGAAAGCGCTCTATGCTGAGGCTCAGCGTGGGATTCCAATCGCAGTAATTCCTCAACCATAACAACCGTCCTGTGCACTACTACCATGACAGCCAAACCGAGCTCAGTTGGTTTGGGTGCGTGAAGTTCATTGTGAGGCATTTTTCGCCTTTGCACTTGATAACCACCATGATGAACAGGAGGCGCAGACCGATGAACATTACAGCATCCTCACACACGTAGGTGTTCTGTTTAAACGTGGCTTGTGTCCAATGCTATAGATGGCTCCTTATGGCTGGAAAGTTGGTTGACCATTAAGTGGAACACTGCAACGCCACCGTCGTTGCATTCATTCGAGGTATCGCAGTTGACCAGTGAGCGGATTGGCTACGCATCGTGTAGCGGTTACTAGTCGTTAAAGTAGGGTGGGGGACTGCACACAGTGCGACATGGGAAGGTGCACTAGCATGAACCATGAAACCATTCGCTCAAGCTAGACATAAATGACAGTACGTCCGGTTTGGACCTGTCGCAGCTTAGCGACTGGACACCTGTGTCTGGGTGCGACCTACGTACTGAAAGTGTTCACTGAGCGATCGATACTATCTTTAGGTGACTGGAGGACACTGGTGAGTACCGAGTCTGCCGAGTTGCTTGAAACGACATTCATCTGCCTCATTGTAATCCGTGAGCACACAAATCGGAACCCAATACACGCAACCAAGCTACTCCAGTCTGCTCGGATGATCTCCATCTGTCTGTCACTAGACCCCCAATCCCGACGCGCAGTCGCATTAACATGAACTGACGAAGTGTTGATAGTATTGCGAGAAAATCAATGACGATATCTAAACTTGATAACAAGCAACTACAAACTTCGGTTGTTCAAAAGCAAGACTCAAAACTTTTGTTCCTGAAGGTAGTTTTAAGCCAGCATGTAGCAACTGCTCTTACTGACTGCAGGTTCTTGACTATGACTAAAACTGATGTGCGCAAACAACATTAGTATCGTGACGTCACAGAACTCAGATGGAAGGAATTCACTACTACTCCAGATTTTGTGTCCGCCGCCCAGCCGGGGTCAGCGTATTTCCTCAAAAGTTTTGCCTTCACCCCCTTGGCTGATACCTGCTCTAAAAGAACAAATGTATGTAGGCTAAGTACGGCAGCGGTACCATTTTTTACGTTTTAGTGCATTCGTGGAAGACAAGATGACCTTTCAAATAGATAAGGCGATACCAACTCCGTTGCTGTCATTTGAGTTCATAAGGCAGGGGTGTTCAAAGTCCGGCGGCAGCGTTTCAACTGGCCCGCGGCCTCATCATGAAATGATAAATTCAGGCTTGGAATTTTTTCGTACATGTGTGATTGTGTTAGTATTTTAATGTCAGACTGAATATGGCCCGACATATTTTTACCTCACAAAATGTTGTCCTCCTTGAAAAAAGTTTGGCACCTCTGTCACAAAACTACCACAAACTCATAGACCACTTCAGTTGTTTGTAGACGAACAGGCCTTGCCATTGGATCACCACTTTCTAGAATGTAACGGTGCAAACTAAATGTTTTGCTCCTGGGCCTGTGAACTCCGCGACGCGTGCTGTTGACTAGCCGTATGCAGCGTGATCATAGTTCCACACGTTTCGGCGACGTCACCATGATCACCAGAGTTAAGGCTTCGGGGGTCACCTGAACTGAGTGGCTGATGAGTCTGTCAAGTGCCCTAAGAGCGCTAAGTGCGATGAAAAAGTACAGGTTACACGGTGAATAAATGGGACGCTGTTCCTACCCGTCAAGGTGCTTAAACACTTCGGAAGCCATAACTGACTGATCCATATGTACAGCTTGAAAATTGCAACCATGCGCGTGTGCGATTGATAATCATGTGGACCAAGGGAGGATATACAGGAGGTCAGATGGCAGTGACATAAGGGACAAGTGTATGGATCAACTCAAACACCAAACAACAGAGTTATGGGTTTGGGATTATCGATACTGATTAAGTGGCTACGGTTCTGGTATTCGGAAAATAAGTAAAGCATCGACGGAGCGTTTCCCAATGGCCTGTCGTCCACGTCTATAAATAAATGCACGAACGCGATCGATGAACTTCCATGGACTGGCTACGAATGTAAAGCATCAACACATTGCCTCATCGACGCAGTTATCATTGAATAATTCGCATTTCTGACCAACTAACCTTAACTTTTCGGATTTCAAGTCACCTAGGAAATCTAGAAGTAGTAGGACCTCTACAACTTTAGGAATGCGTTGTCTAGCTTTGAATACCAGGTACCTACTTCCATTACATGTGTCACAAGTTTGCATGTGGTCGAAAACTACCAATCACCATCCTCAGGAGCACTCAATGTACACTGTAGCACGTGCTTACACATTTTATCAAGCTGCGCGGCTGCCGCTTCACTGCACGGTTGCACCACCGCGAAAAGGTACCAACCATACCCAGCTGCTTTGTCACTGTAGGTAGACGGGCGAGCAACTGACTGACTGTCCTATCGACTAACTTGGTTGCTGAAACGGATACCAGTGAAGAAATCGGTGTAACACACGGTTTTGTTAATCAGTGGGTCTACAAACTACACAGCAACCGAATCTTTCCGGCGTACCACCCCTCAATGGATCAACATCGAGCACCAACAGTGTATTTTTATGGGTGAGAACTAACTCAGCGTTGCATCCATTCATTCACCCGAGAAAATGTGCTTTTCGTAAACAAAACTCACGGTGAAGTAATGAGAGCTTATGATAATAGGGAATGCGGCAACTTGCACTGGATGTCGCAGTTACGGAGCCCTCGGCCAGGACTCATATCACGTCCCCCGCAACGTTGACCAACAGATCTGCCTGCTTGTTCACGTTCTAAACAAACCTTGGGTCAACAATCGGTTTTCCTACTGTGCTTAGGAAATATACGAAGGATCAGACGTAGTTATAACTGATTACTGAAACATTTAACCGCATCTGAACATAATATTTGCATTCTACCAAATACTTGATGAAAATCCAAATGAACATTACTGCAAACACACCAGTTCACTTCGAATTGAACTGCTTACTTAGGATGCAGTGCATTGTACCAATCCCCAAATCCGTTTGAAGGTGTTAATTCTGCTTATACGGTAAAGGTAAGTGAGACACCATGGATACTCGACGTGAAGAAAAAGTTAATGAAACTTACGACGAGATGTTGGAATAGCCACTGTTTCATGATCTGTGTGGCCCGCTTGGGCAAAACACCACGCTTTTGTTTCGTTCCAACACACAGGCTGTCCAGCCGAGCATGAAGGGCAGCGTCGTTAGCCGCCACAACGCCGTACTGCGAAAAGAAAGGATGCAGTTGGCCAAAGGCTTCGAATTGCTCATCGTCCTCCCCTGTCCCGAACTGCGGTATCCCGTAATCCAGTGTGTGGCAGTTTGGAGTGTAGCACAAGCCGGATCCATCCTGGCCGCGTGCGTAGGATACCTCGTGGCCGTTCATCAACGAAGTCGAGTGAGGATACCCGGTGCGAGAAGACGAATTCGAGTCGGTCATTGCGGTTGCCGTTGCTAATGCTGCAGCTGCTCGAAACTGCTCGCCATGCAAACTGGTGGCTGATCGATGCGTATAATCAGGGGAGAGCTAAAGTCGAGCAAAAGAAGGCAATACCGTAGGTTATATACTATCACTTCGCATTAGCTCTTGTTGTAAACTTGCTGTTATGTGCCCAGCGTCCTAGGTGGCTTGAGCAATGGTCAGCCTGCACTGAGATAAACACTTGCATCGTGTAAGCCCAGATTAGTTCTGCTCTCTGGGAGGCCTACATATGCTTTGTGCTCAAGCCCGAAATCAGTGGTCTGAGTGGGATCACTGTTTGCAATTTGGTTTCCAATTATAGCCAAATGGTATGCTTTTCCCTTAAGCTTGTTTTCTGGCATGTATCAACGTTGCTAAACTTAAAAGCAGCCAATGTCGTATTTGTGACAACGTCGGGAAATTATTACAATGACACAGCTGGCCTCTTGCACCTTTTCGCAGCTTGTCACCTGGTGGGTGCTGGGCATCATCTGACCGTTCTTCTCCACTATGGTCCCAGTTACCATAGATTTCGTTTTGGATCTCACTCACTTGATTTCCCTATTTTCCCCACGTGCATAGAAAGTCGAAGGCGTAATGGAATATGCTCTCCAACAGCATTGCTTCGTAACTGTTAATCTTACCTTTTTCTTGGCAAGCAAAGTTTGAGTTGATCAGCTATTCAGTACTTGCACAGCTTTCACGACCACGGTATAAAGTACTGGCCTCATCAATCGGAGTAAGCCCAATTATTATGTGGAACCGGAGAGTTTTAGGAAAGCCACTCCAGACTAACAATATCTAACCAGGTTGTTTATTTTTATACATTTTCCAGACATGCATGATGTTGCAATTGCAGTTAGTTAACTGTTGTACGCGCATATCTTTGCCAGATGATAAAACGGCAGCAGCTGAACGCTGGTCTATTCGTTGACGGCCCACTGGCTGATCCGAACATTTGAGGGCTCTGGACTGTTTTTTTCCTGAACGCAGTACTCGAAGAGCCACTGGAACATGAATACAATGCAAGTTTTCATCCAAACGAAGCAACAAGACATAGCACATGCCCGAGTAGCCCCAGCACGGCCTAGCCAACGAACCGGCAAGCTTCACGTAACTTCAATCAGACCCGATGGTAAAGCTCGCACAACAGTCCTTCAAACCATTTGTGTCAATGTGGAAGTTGCACAGTATTTCGGTTAATCTGCTATACGGATATATCAGTTTAGTTAACCTGAATGAAGCAGCCCACCGGTAACCAGTAAATGGCTAGTGGTATTAATGAGAACTGAGAAGGAATGTGGAAAACGTGTGCATCACATACGTACGATCCAGTAACGTAACAAAAGAACTCGCCTCCAACATACGCTTCACACGGGTTTACGATCTAGGTCTTAATCAAGCCGTAAAGATTTGACCTCTCGCTACTCGCGGGGCATGTGTGTCAGCCAGAATTTCTCAACTTATCAGGAGGTGTTCCAAACACTTAATTGTGTCTCGTATGACACTTCATAAGCGGATCTCTCCACATCCAAGTTTGGACTACACGCAACTCACCAACACAAATCACACACAGGCCAAAAATTATTCCTGTGTGACGTTCAAGTGAGGCAATGTAACTCTAAACTATGCGGGAGTAAAACGGCGCTCAGATGGAATTTTGTACCACGCATTGAACATTGCGAGTTCACTGTGCAAACTATATTAGACCCAACCGAGACTCACCAGTTCCCCGTTTGGGTGCCGCATGAAGGAAGCTGCGGCCACCGCGGCTGCGCGTGGCACTCCGGCCGGGAAACACCGCGAAGGGTAGCAACCAACTGGTCCTGGTGACGGTCCTTCAGAACCACCGGGGGAGGAAGGCTGAGAGTCTGAAAGGTAAAATATCAATGATACAAAGGTGTATCTGGTCCCAAAATGCAAGCAAGTAGTTTTTTACAAACGCCAAGGTGCGTGTCGACTCGGGTCGAATAACTCACCTTCATCGTCATAAAGTGGGGAAGGGGAAGCACTCGCGGCCTAGACTATATGCAGCTCTTAATCGCTTCACAACGTGTTCTGAGCCACTCTCATTTCTCGGCGCGCCTCTTTGGACAGCGATGGATCAAACAACAGAATAGTGCAAACCGATCGTACATATATTCCACCAGCCACCCTGATTCTTGAAAATGGATTACTTTGTAGTTAGGGGAAGACTGCTTCTGCACTACCCACTCACTCACCGTAAGTGATTTCACGCAAACACGACGACACCGGAAGAAATACCAACTTTCTAGCCTGCTTACATGAACGGTATCGAAAGCGATATGAAACAAATCGCATAAGAATACTGCACACAAGCTATTACGTTAACCGCTAATCCAGTTGCCACGCTTATCAGAATAGGATGTTGTACTTTAAAGAGACCACTGCACAGCTTTTAATACTATTATGTTCCTCAAATTAGGATGAATTTTCATATCGTCGTACACAAAATTGTCTTTTTATATGAAAACACTGATAACGAAAGCTACTAGGTTGAGATATTGCCACCTTACGCCATTAGCAATCGGGATAAGTCTTATCTCCACGAAGGATAACGTGAACGTGAGACAAGAATTTCATATAATTGCTTTAATACAATCAACGATATTAAAATGGAACAATAGTTTATGACGGGTAACAATGCTGAGGCTTAACATATCCCGTAGGTTGGTAATGGAAGGAATTGCAACTTGGAATATAATATAAGTGGACCAAATAAAATACGTATGTGTGAAGCAATAAAGTATTGGCACACCAAATAGTGTTTCGTTAATGAGATGGTATCATGCAATAACGTATACAAAGTTGTTTTGGCCCATGCTTAAGGCAAACAACAATCGGATTGTTCTTCCATCTGGACAGCTTTACATGCTTCACTGTGGATTATAATTCCAAGGAAGCTAGTTAGCCAGAATATATCCAAAAATATCCGTACATGCAACAAAGTGTGTGGAACTCAATGCGATATCCAATCGATTTTTGAAAATGGCTGAGGTGGGGGCATGGACTACCCAGGTTTGGCAGACCCGGAGGGAGAAATAATGCCGCCGACAATCTAGACGACTGTAGGGTTGATCCAATTTCAGCTGGTTGTTTCTGAGCTTGACCTGCGATGTGAGTTTCAAAATGTGACAGCAGACGTGATTGGGATCGTTCAGTATTTAGTTCACTAATATGAGGTCCCAAGGTAGCGGCCATTGAACACTCCGACCTACTTGGTACGGAAGGTAAAACATAGCGTTGACCTTCTACGCTGTTCGCTGTTTCGGGGTCTCGAACGCTGCGTTGTCAGGATATAGCCAACTTTGCCGAATCCGGATAGCATATTCGACGTGAGGACGCAAGTAGGCATTGAGCGTCAGAGAGAAGTTGGATGAATCCAAATTCCCGAATGCCTTCCGCGAGAGATCAACTTGCTACTTACCTCTTGTTGGCGTGGACTCTAACTGTGTGGAACAACCGAGGTCGTCCTGTGTCAGCTCACCGAGGTCACGTTCCTGAGAACTTGCCTGCTGACCGTGCGCCCCAAGTTTGTAGATATAGCCCTGCCGATGGCGGATGTGGACAACGAGCCATTTGTTCTCATTCTATGGCAGCGCGTTCGTCACTGACTAATTCCAGCCCTCATCGCGGTCGCGCCAGAGGATCGCATGGTCTTCGAATGCCCTGATCATCCACCAAACCTTAACGTCGCACGTGAAGAGCAAAAAGTGAGGTAATAAACCTCGACAAAACGTTAATGAAAACTAAGATCAGTCAAGGCCCAAGTACCCAACTGCGGTACGTCGCACTCCACTGGAATCAGGTCGGAGAGGGATATTCGGACCCAAACTTCCAATTACCGTTCACGGAGACAGTTACCAATCAATCACGGTGCGGGACCTACGATGCCATAGTTCTGAAGTTTGTGAAACAGGATACGATGATCCCAGCGATCTAACACCTTTGAAGAGTCCAAGTAGATAACATCGATTCCTGTCCATCCGTTATCTATACATAGATTTTACACCAACAGCGAGAATCTAAGAACCAGTTTTTCAGGTATGAAAACATCGACTTCCTACTCATTGTCACAAACTGACCAGAATAACAGTTGCTGGAGAAGCAATGTCGGACACAACCAAACCTGCCGTGGTACTACATCACACCTGAGGTTGTACCTACGGACGTCCCAGCCGCAATATCTGACGCAAGCAATTATTGCATTGAGGTTTTTGCCGAAATAAAACGTCGTGTTGGTGCATGCACCCATGCAACATGGTTGGCGGCATCCGCTTTCGTATTTGCCTGCCACTGTAACCAGCCACAGGACGCCTACGCCTACGGAGGGACCATGGATGGCTTGCGCTGCACCACCCACAGCTCCATCCACACACCCCGTATCCAGTGTAAACCCGAAGGAATAAGACCGAGAGGCATGTGGATGAGAGCCACGTTTTGTCAACGGAGCCGGCCCACACTCCTTCACAGGCAAACACAAGCACACTGTATTTGGGGAATCAAGGACACACAAGGCGATGGCTGGACCGTAGTTCGCTCCACACTGAGTGCATGGAACCGCTCTTCGAGCCTAGCACGACCACAAGGACCGTGCACCTCGTCCCCTCCAGCAACGACCAACTGTCTCATGGAGCCAGTATGGACGAGGTAGTGGGTAATAGACAGGTAGGCACCTTGTCAACATGCACATCAAGCGCAGCCACACCTGGGTTGTCAAACAACAGCCAATCATTCGAAATGCCGATAGCGAATAAAGTAAACGCATATGACGACATAAATACTCGCTAAATGAGTATGTAGAAGAAATTGGTTATAAGTGAATCCGTGATAAGCACAAAATGTCCGAGAGTTATTTAAAAAATACCACGCGATAAAATTAAGCAAGTTTATCACAATTTGCGTGAGCGACGTGTGCAGGTAAGGAGAAGATTATCAAGTACACAGAACAAACCAAATAACATGTAATGAATTTTATCCACATTAAAAAGACCTAGTTTAAGTGTAAATTGGTTTAGCCCAATTGCAGTGAAGAAGCATCATGAATGTAACATCAGCCTCAGCAAGGGACACACCCATGCAACATACTGACCCATGTAGGTCCTACATCGAATCCAGCAGTACCTTTATTACAGGTCAAAGAAGCAGTTTAAAAATTCCTCACATCCAAGTCCGGATGAAACCCTTTCAACTGCTCAAAGTATGACATATTCACTACTGGGTAGATTCACTACACCATTGGTATGCGGTTCTTACACAAGTCAGTGACCGGGAACGTCGGTAACACCGTGACACAAACACGAAGTTAATCAGAATACTACACCTTTTCAAAGCTGAACTCGTCTTTTTGACAATAAACAATCCTCTATCACCGGCTAAGTATGAGTCTCCCCAAGGCTGTCCAAGTATTAGTTGCCGACTAGATTTCATTGACCATGCGGCGAACGCATTACAATGAACAATGACTGTATACGGATTCAGAACCGCTGATTTACAAGCCCCGTTGCTTGGGCTGCTGGATTATCGAAAAACGTTGATCAACAAATGCAGTACGCACTTCTACTGTCAAAAGCATGGATTTAATGTTTTTAATGTGGTAGCCTGGCACTCCGTGTAGCTTCACAGCTTCAATAGGCGACAACTGACAAACCCAAGGAATTCCCCGGGAGTAGCACAGAGAGATAGTACTAAGTAACAAACTGGTAGTGGCTAAGTACGTCTTCCAACCGACTTTTAAATATGGCTAATGTCGGTGCAGAAAGGATTGATAAGAGGGGAGCGGTCCACGGGTGACAAGCGGATGGAAAAGAAATCTGCGCGGCACTCCAGACGGCTACACTTTTCTGCTAGTTTCAAAGGGTAACCTCTCAAGTTTGTGTTACTTGTGAGCTGCCGTAAAGAGTGGCACACATGATTTGGATTAGGTAGTCAGGTATACCATTATCAAGTCGCAACGTACTTAACGAAATAATCGGCCGAATACTTCCAAAGGTTTAAGCCTCTGCTCGTATGGTAGATTGCGCATTTTAATGACGTAGTTGAAAGCCCGGAGTTGAGATTGTTCCAGTGCAGGGAGGTCGTGCTTAAGCCATGTCTGCTAGGCTTGAATTGCGTATTTGACATGGCGACGAACATACGCAGTGAGCCTCTGTCGGAAAATAAAGATGTCTATTTCTCTGAACGTCCGTCGCAACACACCGATGTGTTGGTCACAAGATTTCGACGTCTTTTCGAAGTGCCTAGAACTACCCAATTCATTCTGAACCAGCACACGCAGGTCGCGTTCGACGGATCTCTGCAGCACTTGCGTTCTTAGCCTGTAGGAGTAGTCACTGCTGCGTCGTATGGAAGGTACTTGTACTTACTCACATTGAAATTCAGCAGTTTCAGGTTGACCACTGATGTACCATATCAAGGTCGCGATGAAGGAAATTCTGATCGGCCTTCACCTGAATCCTGTGTCAAATCTTGAGGTCGTCGGCAAACAGTGGAAACTTAAAGCTATCGTGGCCCTATAACTGAGCCATGAAGCACACCACACTCGACTTGTACGGGTCAGGTAAGGAGCTCCGAATTCCGATCGCTACTTGTCGTTGAAGGAGAAAGTTAGTAACTCAACTCAAGAGAGAGTCACCGATGCCGTACTATTGGAGCTTAGAAAGGAGAAGTGAATGATCTAGATCAAGGGTCATCAAACTATTCTCACGGGGGCCGGATTACCAACAAAGTGACGACCGCGGACCTGATTAGATCTATGCACAATACTCACACCGCAAAACGTAAGCTCTGAACAAATAAAGAATAAACTACTTTCAGCATTTGAAGTTAAACATGGGTGAGCAGCGTGCAATGAACAACCAACAAAATGACTAATATATTGAATAAATTTAGCAAATTATCAACGGCACGCAAAAAGATGGTTAACTAAGAAGAATAGTCCAAACATCCGGATGGCACCAAACAAACAGCAAAATGACCAGCGAGATTTATGAAAGTGAAGTTTAACTTTCAAATTATCATCAACGTTTGGTTTGGAATGGCCATATCCAATCGAGGGAATCCTTTAAAATGTTCATCCTAATCTTGTTTCTTGGGTTGACTTCACATACTTTATTTTTGCAAATGGTTACTCACAGATATGTTGTTCCAAACATCGATGCAATACCAGTGGCAAACTTCTCGAGTCCCGGAAATGCGGCTTCAGGTAAGCACAGATAAAATCCAACAAGTTTTACTTCCTGTGTTTCTGATTCAACAAGCCGTTTGCCTGCAAATTCCGTTAGCTCCCACTGGTTCCGTTGGAACATTGTCAAGTTTGCAATCAAATGGTTTCTGGAACAGAAGTATTCTGCTCTCAGTTCTGTCAAGATCTGAAAAAGTTTCTAAGATGAGCCACTTCAGGTGATGAATACTTTGTCTCGGGATACCAATAGAGATGTCTTCAATGCTCGTAACGCTAAACTCTGAGATAGTGTAAATCAGCAAACTTTTCTCCTGCAAGTCGTGATTCAAACAATGACGGATTTCTCTGAAAGCCGTTGATGCTTCTGTACGAATCACAGCTGAGGTCCTCCTCTCACTGCCGTTTCAAGATCAGTTACTTCATGTGGGATGTGAGGTCAACCCTTAATGCGAACTTTGATAGCCAGGTGGAACATGACCGCTGTGGGTCATCTCTATCGTTCTCAGTAAGGAAGGCAGCCACTTGGTTTCAAAGCTTGTAGAAACAAAACAGCACGTTACCACAACAGAGTCACCTCACTGATGTGTGATAAGGCATATCACAAAATTCAGAATTAATATCTTCCAGAACAGTGTGGAACCAACATTGATTAAGAGCATGTCCTTGAATGAAGTTAACAATCGAAACGACAGGTTTCAGTACACAAGAAATATCCAAGTTTTTCCCACATAGTGGGCTTTGATGTAGGATGAAGTGTATGAACAGAGTGATCTGGATGTACAAATCTTCCAACCGAGTCCTGACCTGCCCTACCAAACGTTTTCTCACTCCAGCCAGGTTTCTCCCTCTATCAATAGTAACACCTCGAAGCTGATTCCATGGTAGGTTATAGTCTTGTAAAATTTTGTGTAGTCCCACGAAAGTGTCCTTTCCAGTTGTCGTTTTATGCATGCTGCAGACGGATGCCAACACTTTTATTATCCGAAACATCGAATCGACATTTCGAATGAACACGAGAAGTTGTGACGTACTCGTGAGATCAGTAAACATATCCAGAGCAATAAAGCCGGAAGTTTGCAAGTTTCTCCTCTAACTGCAGCACTATGCTCTCGCCAAGTTCTTTTGTTTATCGCACTACTAAACTTGCCGAAAGGTTCGCAGTTGAAAAGAAATCGGAATTTTCGGTATAAAAATCATTCATAGCTTTCATTATACACGCTGATAAATCTGCCATCAGTAAACGATGTTCCTCCTTCTGCCACTTTGTACTATTTTGTAACTAATACAAGTGATAGTCGCATTTTCACGGAACTTTCTTGGGACGGGAATGCTTTGTGTTTCTAAACCACGTTTCTTGGACTCCAATTTCTCCGAGCGTTGCTTCCCCGAAAAAGTGGAATACGCTGACACGTGTTTTGTTTCAAAATGCTGTCGGAGATTATACTCTCTCTAAACGACGACATGTTGGCCGCATAGTACGCAATTGGTTTTCCGGTCCATAGTTCTCACAGTGAACTATTTCACTCCCCATTATTCGTTGAAAACGCTACATTCAATGTCCATTTTATCTTCTTAGTAACCATAAGGAGGAGTGCATTGAATAGATGAGAATAAAATGCATGTACTTGGAAATTTAGTTAACATACTAATTGAACATAAGCAACACAAGTAGTTAGGGGTCTCTGGCAAAGCTTCGGCACACCATAGGTGCACGTGAACGTTATCATACAGTTTATAGGTCACTGTGGTAATATAGCACCTATTGAGTGTTGTAAATATGAGCATGCAGCCGGCTTAAATAAACAGTTTGCAACAATGGTTTTAACTGCGGTTCTGCGAGTGGTGTCCAGAGTTGCCTCAGATACAGACCGAAATCGCATGAGAATCCAACGCTTCCGCCAATCTGGTTTATCACGGCAACTCTGCAACTTTCACCGTCTCCACAGCTAGCAGATGTGACCTGCCTTGAGACGATTGCAACCTGCTCCCCTTCTATAGGCGAAGATACACTTCGCGTGCACATCATGGGCTGAAAAACTCTACCACTAAGCCTTAGCATACTTACCACTACAAGTGGTGTTCGTATAGGTTATTACGTCACGACGTGACTTGCCCATGTCTTTTGAATCAATCGCAAGGACAGCCGCATGAAAACCACAGTGCACCGCGATATGCCTGGGTGGACAAGATGACCGCGTGGGTCACATGAAGACTAACATTCAAGCAGGTGGGTGGGGTCAAGCAGACGCTCAGGATAAGGGTGTGTCAAACATTACCGAGCTTACCATGCGAACTGCGACACAGTGATGTTAGCGGTTCCTGTGGGTAGGTAACATGCTGCGTATCGCTCGTAACGTTGAAATTGTTATGCAACATGAAGGGGCCAAACATGGCCGAGGTGCCACGGTGATATCACATGAACGTGCCTAAAGTGGGGTCATGCAACGAAATGATAGAAAGTACATTCGTAAGAGGACCGTAAACACAGGATGGGCGTGTGAATTATTTGGGTGCTCCAAGTCGTGTACCGTTGGGGGACCAGACGAACCGAAGTCGCGGACCGTAGTTTGGTGACCCCTTGATCTAGACGATCGAATACTTTCGACAAATCATAGTGGATCACGTCAATGTCCTCTTCAATGTCAGGTGACTCACTCTAACTATTCGGTGCGATTAGTATAGTTGCTGTGCACGATCGTTGTCGGCGGAAGCCGTGTTGCTCGGAAGCAATAATGTTACAGTTTTCCAGATAGCAAACTAACGCATCGGCAATGATGGATTCCAGGACATTATACAGTACGGAAAGAAGAGATACTGGGCAGTATTTTAAGGGCTCATTCCTGATTCTGCATTTGTGGATCGCTGTTATTATTCCAAGCTTCCAAATGGCAGGAACGTTCTTTTGGTTTTTGCAGCGGTGGAAGAACTAAGGCGAAGGTTCTGTCAGTTGTCTTACTGCTGCTCCTTGTGCTTATGGTTGAATGGGATGAACACCTGGGGTACTGTGTAACCATACCTCAGTGACATTGGTGATATCCCATAGGCTAGAAAGGTGGCGATCTTTCCGTTTGGCCAGCTTATTGAAAAAGCCTTGAACCTTCGTATACAAACAGTTTAGTTTCACAGTCTCTTAGAGCGCACATGGATTAAAGGAGTCAGGTGTGTGAGAATGCCGACCAATGTGAGTTCGGCCATTATTCGTTTTTTGATGAGACACACTTTCAGCAGCTTGGTTTGGTCAAGATACATCCTCCCACTCCTCGTCAAGACGTATCACAGAATCATGTGAACCAGTGGTCAAGTGAAGCCTCTGTATAATCGCCGGTAGGTTAGCTATTTCATATAAACGCATGTCTGGTTTTTGCAAAGCAGCCCTTGACCGAATTTCGAATGGAAGGTTTTGCCGAATTTTCCGCCAACGTTCTAACACTGCCGTTGTTGTTTGCTCTGAATGAACCACGAGTTTTAGGATTATTAGACCTCGTCATCTATAATTTGGTAATCGAGCGACGACATCATGCAAGATAAGTGTTTCTCGAATGAACTGCATCTGTTCCAAATTGTGCATTCCGTTCTCTTGCCTATCGTGTGAAGGAAGCGGGCGCAAGCCATGAATTAAGATTGTGTCTAGGCGTCCTGCTCGCTATGTCCTCCCAAGATGTTACGTTTCGATGGTCGCATGCTCCAAGGGACGTCCGAATGGATGCTTATCCCACAGGATCCATGCTGTAGTACACTTGTAGAGAGTAAGACGTTTTCTACATCAGTGGCGGATTTTAACGTCACTCTAATTAGTCGAGGTTAGCCATAATGAACCGACTTCTGGTTGGTGCGGCGGAGCTGTACACCACTGGGCGCGTCCCCAGGTTGCGGATCGGGGAGTGTCTTCCTTGCGAAGGTGGCTGTTAATAAGCCTCGGCTGTTCACAGGCGAGATGAATAAGCAGTCGCGGACAATCAGCGGCAGCGTCCTAGAGTGTGGGGGACGCTGGGCTTGTCGCCTGGTTCCTCATTAAATACCACAAGTGTTCGCAAGAAGCTGTGTCAAAACCAATGTGACCGGCTATAGACTCACTGACCACTTACTTCTGATAACAGAAGTGAGTACTTAACGGAAGGCGGATTAGCGACTTCTATGTCACCGGCTTCTATGAAGGCGTATGAGCCACCCGGCTGTCAACGGCCTTCGTGCTTCGTGGCGAGTTAGCTAGTCCAGAGCATCCTGGCCTCCTTAATGCTTCACTCGGACTCTTTGGAGCCCTGAGTTGTTTGCCTCTACTCGAAAGCCGCCTTATCCTCACCTAAATAGCCGACCTCCAACGCTTCGCGGTATACACCAAGCGCCCCGCTGCCTTGCGGGTTAAGTCTCTCATGACCCAAGGCTCCGGGTGGGATCCTCTAAGTCAACCCTTTTCCTTGGCCTGGGCAACCGGAAAGCACCATGCCCACAAAACCTATGGATCCGTGTCTCAACAATTCTTCGCTTGCACTCTCCGTTCTCGCTCTAACTGCTCTCACTCTTTCGAACTGCTCTCCTCGGCCGACGTGCTGGCAGCTGAATCTGACAAACCACGTTTTACCGCACCACCGTCTAATCAGTTTCTCACGTATGTTTAACCCCCCATTCTTGGTCTTCCCTCTCCGTTTTCGAGTTCAAAACACCTTGTCGCATTGGACGAATGTTCTCGCCATCCGAAGCAGGAGACTAGGCCCGAAAGTGCGCCAACGCTTACTGACAAGCCATTACTAGCGCCCCGTTTCCAATACAAGCTGGCAACCTTCAATGTTCGGAAGCTGATGCAGATTGGATCACAGGCAGCCCTTGCTCGCACCCTAGAAACTACAGCCGTTGATGTCCGCTGTCTCAGCGAGACCCGTTTACAGGACTCTAGCCCGACGCTGCGACTAATTTCACTGTCTGCGAATTCCGCTGGCATTTTCATTTTGCGCCTATCCGGAGACTCAACCGCCGGAGCTGCTGGCTATGCTGGCGTGGGGATTGCGTTGAGCACACTTGCTGAGGCCGCGCTACTAGACTGGAGCCCAGTCAAACAGTCGACTATGCGCGATCCGACTTGAAACCTCAGCGCGACCGTCCAGACGCAAAGCCAGCAGACGCTGTCTATTCATTGTCGCAGCGTATGCTCACACAGATTGCAGCCCAGAGTCAGTTAGGACGAGTTCTATGGCCAACTGACCGACTTTCTCTGTAAAAAGCGTCGTACAGACATCGTGGTACTCGTCGGGGGCTTGAATGCGCAGGTCGGTAGGCTTAAGTTGACGAACGTGGACTCGGTGGTCAACACAGCTATGGCACTCGTAGAACAGACAACGATGATCGTCTGCTTCAGGTTTGCGCCGCTCACGGCGTGTTTCTGTTGAGCACTTGCTTTCAGGGATCCTGGCGCCAATGCACCATCTGGAGACCCCCATCAGCTGGCCAGCCGTGGTCACAAATTGACCACATTGCCACTAGTTATCGTTGGCGGAGTTGCATACAGGATTTCAAATCAATCTGGAGCACCTGACTCACTTCGGAGCACGCACTGATATGTGACAAGGTCGCACTACTCTTTGGTGGCTCCCAGCAGCGTCATCAGAAACGGCTAGACGTTGGTAAGCTTACTGCCACGAACGTTCTCCGCGCATCATAGGACGCCTTGGCCTCAAGGTTGAAGACTGCCTCATGCACAGACATAGAAACACACTGGACACACATTCGCGGCGCCATGTACAACTGCAAACCTAGTCTGTGGCTTCATCAGTAGTCATGTCAATCACGATGTCCGCACGATCCCTGCAAGTTCTCGAAGCCCAACGAGCAATTCCTGCTAGCGGTAAATATCATTCACTAGGTAAGAATAGTAACGCTGCGCTGAAACAGCTTCCCCTGGAAGATGGCGAGGTCTGGTGGACGCGGCGGGTCATTAAGATGGAGCAAGCGGTCACTTAGGGGAATTTCTGTAAGCTTTTCCTCCTGATCCGATCTACTGGCGGCAAAAGGCTGACTGTAAGCGGTTTTATGCGAAACAAATGGCGAGCCAATCCACTATCAAAAACGACGCCTCTAGCGTTGGGCCGAGCATTTCGAGTAACAGTTAAACTAGCCAGCAACACCAGTGAGTTCTCATTTTGGAGTCCAGTACACTCCCTGATGTGTAGACGCTTCATCACCATCCGCGGCTTAGGTTGCCCATGAGCTTTGCCTCTCAAAGCACAACAGAGCTGCTGGTCCAGATGAACTCCCTCCGGCTCTTTTCAAAGATGGCGGCCCATCACTTGTTCAGGAGTTAACTGCTCTCCTCCAAGAGATCTGGGTCACTGAAGTGATCCCACCTGATTGGAGCCAAGAGGATATTGTGCCCGTCTTCAAAAGCGGTACCCGAACTGACTGCGCCAACCACAGAGCGAGTAGTCTTATCTGTGCTGCTTTCAAGGTGCTCGCAGCTTTGCTTTTAAGGAGGCTCAGCCTGGTACGCTAACAGAGCATACGGGAAGAGCGAACTGGGTTCCGCTCAGGTCGGAGTTGCATTGATCACATCTTTACACTCGGCTTAACACTCGAGCTTCGTCAAATATTGGACCAGCCAACAATGTTGTCTTCTTAGACACACGAACCGCGGTTGACTCAGTCGACAGAGCTGCTCTCCGGAGTTGTCTATTGAGAAGTGGAGTGCCCTAGAAATACGTAACCTTACTTCAAGCCATCTACTCTCAAACCTCGGGCCGAGTGCGGGTGTACAGCGCACTTTTGCCTCCCTTTAGTATCACCAGTAGCGCGAGACAGGGTTGCCCGGCATCCCTCTGCTTGTTCAAGTTCACTATGGACGAAATCTTGGAGTATGCTCTGGAGAACTGCGAACCCAGAGGCCTTGAGCCGCTTCCGAGCGACCGACTTCGGGATTTGAAGTATGCACATGGCATCGATGTAATCCGCCTTAATCCTTACAGGTCGCCAAAAATGTCCTGTGTAGGTTGGAGATGTTTGCCTCCCAGTTTGGAATGACCTTCGCACTATCGAGGTGAAAGGTCTTCCTGCAGGACTGGCTACACGCTGTTCTTATCCTTACCCTTCTAGGTCATTCATTGGAAGTGGTGGACAAGTTCGTTTCCCTCGGAAGCTGCCTCAGCGCTAATGGTTTAACGGACGAAGTCTCTTTACCCGTCTCCTAGGCTCGGGTTGCTTTTGCTAATCTCCACAATCTCTGGCGCCGAGGTGAGCTGAGTCTATCTCTGAGGGGCCGAGTTTACAATGTCACAGTGAGAGCGGTTCTGCTGTATGGTTGCAAGACTTGACCTGTTCGCGCAAAGGGTCTTGAGAGGCTGTCTGTTTTTGATCACCGCTGCCTTTGGAACATTGCTGGTATACGATGGTAACATCACACTAGTAATGAAGATGTTTCTTCGAAGGATTTGCAGGTCAGACAGACTTCGCCGGCCACTGGGCAACATACCTGCTCTGCGCAGACTTCAGTGGTTTGGGCATGTTCTTCGCATGCCTACTCATCGTTTACCTCGCCGTGCCCTCTTGGCGTGCGCAGAACTCGGCTGGAAGCGAAAGCAAAGTGGTTAACGTATGACTTGAACCAGGAGCTTGAAGAAGCTAACATCGGTCGCTCTCGGCTCCATGGCTGGAGTTTGAAGGATCCGGAACACGTATGGTTGGAGACACTCTCGAATATGGCAAGAAACCATGTGCAATGGCGGACTTGTTTTGACTCTCTAGTCTCATGAACATCGTTTTTTCTCTTCCTTCGTTTGTTTATTGTATTTTCCATACGTTATGGCACTATGCCAACTGTACTATTGGACGTGTCTTATATATATGTATATAGTGTGCTGAGTTCGAGTGACGAGTAACTCATATTAAGTTTGTACGTCTGGATTTCACGTACATCAAAATACACCATGTGTTCCATTGGACTTGATTGTCAGACAACTTACTCCGCAAAATGACGGCAGTAGATTAGGAGACATTTGAGCACACAACAGTCAGGACGCTAATGTTGGATCGTTCTTATAGAGCTTCAAGGTCGGGTAATCGTTGTTCCTGACTTGCTGTCAAGTGCTGATGACCTACTGTTCATGTTAGAGGCATTTGCAACAGAGGAGACCCTAAGTGTGGCTTCCCGAGTGACCTTTGCAGCGATATCTGCATATGTGACTGCATTCCTGGGGGACTTGAACTCGACCAGAGACCAATGGATTGCGGATGTAAAAGACTGGTGCACGGCCACCTCATCCTTGCGAATGATGGCACTTGTTAGGACCATCCGAATTTGGTCAACCAGAGGTTACGGGTGGCGCCGAACCTACGTTTTCATTAGTACCGCTTAGGTACCAGAGCCCCGGTCTATTTTCATCTGACATTCTTCCTAAATTGTAGGAGATAACGGTAGTGGAGATCTTGCCGATCGTGGCTCGGGTGAAGCAAATTTTGCACCACGGCCTTGCTTAGAGTCCACTACGCTGTCCTGGCGTATACTTCCTTTCAATGAAGTAATCTTAGCATACATTCGCTGTTCAACTTCTGCACCCTGTCGCACCATTAGAATAGGGGAAGCACAGACTTGACGAAAGGGATAGTGGGACACGCAAAACCAAACCATAAAACATCTTGGGAGTTGTTACAGCATCTCACCATTCGGATAATGTTATGGCTTGTGTTGTGCTTTACTTGGATATTAGAACCCTTTAGGGAAAGTTCGGTGCATACCTGCCGCTCACAACCTTTGTGTATGGAATCGCAGGTTCACCGCAGCCTTCGATAGATACACACTGCACTGATTAAGAGCAGCTGGTCAGAATTGGTGACAGTGCATCAAAAACAAGAAGCATAACTAGTGTTGTGTGTAGGGTACTCGACTTTCTTATTTTCCTCGTGTGTATGCATAACGTTTTCCTTTAAATCAAGAAAAGAAGGGCCCACTTGTGTACTGATGACCTAAAATCTGTGCACGTCACGGAGCCTCAGTAATGGACTATGGTTAATGGGATATAAAATAACCTAGGCTCTTTGGAAGGTTATGGTTAGCCCTAACTTTCCGACAGTTGTATGCAGTATCATGTACCATCGATGTAGAGTTTTATCGAGAAGCCTGACTTAGGCTGAAGTGCTTCTTCCCGTAGGTGAATCAAATGATGACCTGGATCTCCGTCACCCATGTTCCCCGGATTTTAAACTTTCCCTGTACCAAGTCCCTCAACTCTAAGTTCTACTCCTACATATGTCCTACACCATAGATTATACTATGAACTTGCCCGGATCTTTTAAGGGCTTATATTTATTGTCCATTCACTAAAAGTTATTTCTCGATGCCCTAGCTTATGGTCAGCAAACATCTGAAATCATGCAAGAACTTTTCCTCTATAAATGCAAACAACCCTCTTACTCCTATTTCCTCCACATTTTCGAATTCTAAGATTTTGTTCTCTCGTATCTCTTCTTGTCGTAATTACATCTCGCTATATCTGTCCCACTAACCCAATGCAGGGTCAATATAAGCACGAGCAGTGGGCCATCAAACAGTTGCGAAACAAAATTTAAAACAATATCATACATATCAAGACACATCATTAACTACCTATTCACTCTTGATTAGCCATCATTGACTAAGTATGAATGAGTGGTCAGCGAATTAGGCAAGTTTCGGCACTAAATTTTAGTAGTAGAATACAAGCCTGCAGGGCAGTGCAGCCAGCTGGTGCCTGTATCCACTTGCTCATCGCTAGTTGTGCTTTTGAGTTAGGCAGTCGTTCGCCGGGTCGAATTACAGAGTATAGTGATCACCAAGGTAGGGCATATGTCGGTAGACAAGGTAATGGATCGAGCGAATTCAAACGAGGTAGAAGGGACAAAGCAGGTGATTAGTGTTCAGGACGCATCGATGCAGATTGGCGCTGCGAAGCTATCGTTCAAGACGGACTTGGAAGGGATGGTTGTAACAAATGAGAAGCCACTGAGATCCCTTCACGTTTGATCACGCATTACACACCAAAGCAAGGAGCCGGATGGACTTGGAGCACGACTTATGATGTGCATTAGCCGAAAACGCATCGAATATACCAGAAAATTGTTGAACTAATCAATATTAACCATAGCATTAACCTGTATCATATATTTGTTATTTAAACTTGCTCAAAAATGATTGAAAGTAATTAGAAACAGTATTTATTTCCTGTACTATAGAGCAATAACGCAATAGTTAATAGTTAAGTAAGTTTTTAAACTGAATTTTTTAGGGGTAATTTTCATAGTGAACCCGATTTGTGGGTAACAGTCACAAAAGCTTGCGAACCGCCGAATTGACCCAATGAGAAGGAAACACAAGCTGTGTGACTTGATGAGGGTGCACCGTTTGTTCGTTTTCCTTGCCAAGTTGTCCTGCCCCATTGTTGCCATGTTGAAGCGTATACAGCGCTAGTTGAAAGGGTTAAAGCTTACATTTCAGACGATTTAACTTGAGTTGACCATTGTGGCCATGACAAGAAAGCATGAGGAAATGACGGACTATTTGTTTACGACAGTGGAAACCTGGCTACTTCTGTTCAAAGTATCCGCCATGTATCGTTTAGGACACCGTGCCATGGTTTTCAGTAACTTACAGAGTGTGATGAACGCGCACTCTATACCGTGGAGGTTTAAGGACAGTTCCCTAATCTGGCTTTGTAGGAATGCCAGTCGTTAAACAGCTGAACTAGTCTGGCTAGGAAGCTTAAAAGCGAAGTTGGTTGCTTTGTAAACTTACCAAATATCATGTAAGGAACAGTGGTTCAAGAATCCCAGTTGTACGATTCAGCAAGCAGGAGCCCTGCTATGAAGATTCAACTTTAGTGCGCATGGTTAAGAAGTAACCTTTTATGCCTAAATATTGATTAGGATAAACCCAATTGCTCTGAAGCCGTAGAAGTTCATCCTTGGTTTGACAATCTATGACGCGGCATGGCAGCTGCTCATTCAAACCATCTGAGAGTTTTAAACTCATTGATTCCCTACAATAACTTGAAAAGTACTGCAAATAGATGATAGTTGCCGAAAACACAGATGCATGGAATGCATCCCAACACAAACTAGTTCGTTGGTTGGTAAAGTTCTTTTTCCTTTGAGACATTGGTCCGACCCGTACAGGTTCAAGGACCCTTTTCAACTTGCAGATGACTTCGGTGCGAACAACTTTCCGACGTGATCATTTTTCCCCTGGACTTGGAAAACTTTCACATCAGACTGGCTGACTGCTAGTTGCAGATTCAAGCCGAACTACTGAGAGAGGTATTGTTGCTTTGTCTGGCCAATGTCAGATTGAGCTTTCAGAATTTCCCGTACCGCTAGATCGCTGGGAAAGCGGTTGGTAGCCCACTAGGCCGTGTGTTAGCACGTTTCTTCATGCTTATGAGAGAGAGACATAATGACTACATAGGTAAGCCAGTTGCCATACTACAAGCGAGATGACCAAGATATTTTGACCTTTTTCTCCTCAGAACGGCAAATCGTCTAGTTGATAGAGCGAGTTAACAGCGCACATACCAAATTGCGCGTCTCGTGTGAGGTGGAACAGAAAATTTGTTTACTTGCTTGGACATCCCTATAAGCCTCAAAGAGGATGAACGGATCAGGAGATCTGTCTACCAAAGGGCAACATGGTCCGGCCAGCGTCTGCATTTCAGTAACTTTACACCAATGCAGTACAAAGGGACATTCGTGAAGACCTTATTTGTAACAGCGGGATTTGCTCGGTAGCTTGCCTGGCCATCGAGTTGGCCTTAGATGAGGTCACGCTTATGGCGAATGATTAGCCCCGAGAGTTTATAGAGAATAAAAGCCGACAGCAAAGAGTACAGGGGCGTGGAAGTACAAGAGACAAGCGTGTTTATATGTAGTTACCTTTCAACTATGATTTTGCCAAGCTGAGGACAGAAAGGTGCTTGGTCGCTTCCACGCAAAAGAGTTACTGCGATGCTCATGTCGTCGTGATCAATCGACGACTTAGATATTTCCCAATACCTCCAAGTGAGGGAAGATCTACCAATCAGAGCCAACTCTCAATGTGCAGAACATCACGTATGAATACGCAGCCGGGTATACCGGCAGAACTGATAAGGTATTAGCTACCCGAATGAGGGAATATAGCCCAGCAGCGCTACCTTGCCCAAACTCTGTCCTCGATCAAACCAACGGCTTCCTCGATAGGTATGTACCTGTTGATCACAGGTCACCGGATGCAACTACATACCGCGTTCAAGATTGTGCTACAGTCTTATCCGCGATTCTTTCGGTTCTCTGAGGTTATTGCGGTTAGTCGGATGCAGTCGGTGTTCTGTGTGTTCAAAAGCAGCAATTTGTCGGACTCAGGATGCTACGGACGTAATAACCGAATCGATGTCGTTGGTATTTTTGTATCCCAAGCTTGTTTGTTCACCGTTACTATTTATACATATCCGTAGCTGTTATTGTAATAGGTACTCAGCAGACAATACGAAATGCTTGCGTCTGGGAATTGTTTGGTATCGCTAACGCAGATGAATTGAGATATAAAAACAGACCTGATAACACAGTGAATGTCGCTATAACGAACGTCAGTGTGACTAATTATTCAGGATACCAAAATTCTTTACGATCTCTTTCCTTTTTCCTTTTAATATCTGGGTGTTCAGAAGAATACAGCCAACGTTATCATGGTATAAAAGCCGGAGCTTTGTTGACCGGCACTATATAACAGTTGTTATGTTGCAAAATTATAGAAAAACGTGATTACTTTATATCGTTAAATATTTCGACATAGTGAAATTTCCATATTAAGAACCAATTTCTAAGGTCCCCAAATTTTCGTTTTACTGATATTTCCCTAATTACACACTTAAAGGTTAACACAATTATTTGCTTTGCACACCACTTGTTGACATCTATCGTACCCACATTCATGGTGACCACGCGTGGACATCTTAGGTATCCTCCTGCATCCCATTAGACACTTAATGTTAGCGGCCACTCACGCATATTGAAACAACTTTTAAAGTGGACTATTTATGTTAAAACTAAAGCTAACTGACTATGGTGTTTCATATAAAATGGGTTTAGGGGAATAAGGTTTGATATGTTATATTCTGGTCCCTTTCATAACAATGTTGTCTTAAATGCGCCACATACCAAGGGAGACATGCCGCACGCGATGCCACGCTGGTGACGCAAACGGACCTTCCAACTCATTGCTCCCATTCTTCTTCATATGCACCAATGTCCAAATTTCACTTAAACCTCTTTCCTATAACGCATAGACGCAGATTTCAACTGTGTCTGTATGTCACATTTCCGGGCTTGGGATCTATTGTGAGTTTAGTCGGTATTGTTATCGGACATATATATAGTGTAGCGAAAATGATGAGTGGGGGGCAGAGAGTGTATTGCCACAAGAACGTGCCACTGACAACTCACAAACCCGTACAGATTTGGACTGTGTTTCCTTCCCACAACGCAACGCAGAGGAGGGTTTGTGTGACGAGACATTCTAGATGCATACGAGGTTGGGCTTCAAAACAACTCCTCCATCCTTCCATCCTATATCTCCGCTTGGATACATCTGATGCGGACCGGCCATGAGTCGTTCGAAACCTCGCAATTTACTCTCCCGTCGCTGAATCACTCGACCCACATTCACTCCTGTGGGCTTCGCTAGCAGCATATTTGTCTGCTTCATGGCCTTCTCGACAAATACCTCCTCCATTGTTAGGGGCCCAGGCTCGTTACCAGATGCGGCCCGTGATCCGCTGTCGACTCGATCCGTAACATTCGCAGAGCCTTGACTCGTCTCATTCCTTGTGCCCGTTGTTAATTCTTTACAACACCGTTTTTGTTGTCGTTCCGATTCACGAGTAATCACTGGCTTCCGCCGCCCCACATATTAGTTCCACTTCCTTTGGTTAGGCGTTTTGCTCTGTAAACATTACCCACCGCGGTCATGGGACAACCGGACCTTCATAACGGCGGACACAGGTGTCAAGCAATTCCCAAGTGCGTGGGGCCTTTTTAATTCTCTATTTGCGTCAACCTTTCACTTTGATCGTGAGTTGATTTCCTAAAGGAGATTTCTAGGACGTCGTAGCATCCATGATTTATTGCCACAATACTTATAACTTTGTCGTTGGCCTGCCAAGGGTTTCCAGGATTAGTCCTAGGTAAATATTCGTGTATTTTAGCGTTTTTTTGTCTACAAATATGTGCTTGCCTATTTGTCATTTAACCCTGCTCCGTGATTGACGAATTTTCGTTGGGCTGTGGTGTATAATGAATTGCATTTAGTGTTGGAAAACATTATCCATCTCTGAAAGTAGGAGGTTACAGCTAGGAAAGTATATAAAACACTTAATGACCGAAAATTGGTAAAAATTGTCAGGAAATTCAAATAAGTTACGTATTGCTTATCCGGTGAAGTAAGAAAGCATTAGGACCTTATGCTTAGAGCTACATACAAAGGATCGATCCCAGTAATAGAAGGTGTCTGACTCAATCCAAACACAGACTTAGCTATTCATTCATTTAGTAACCCAATTTCCTGGCACGAGAACGTGCAGTTAACTGTTGTCAGCAATCATCTACCAACTGCTCATAATACTAGTGGATATGTGTCCACCGTAGTGTACGTTCTTGGATCAATGGAATCTCCCAAACATGGGCTCGATCTAGAGAACACTTGAAAACGTCTCGAATGTGTGCCAAATCATAATCCCAAGCTTCGGGACGCTCCTGGCGTAGTGCCTTAGCTCGAACCCAATTTCTATTTACCCTAACAACTCGCTTCTGTGCTTAACCCCTTCACTTGGATTCACTGACGGTCTTTTGAAAAGAAGATCCGGATGGATAAGTAGCAAATTTGAACAACAGGACAAGACGAATGCTGCAGACTAGCAGCTCAGCAAATTTTCGCTTGTGAAACTCAATAAGACGTGTTCCCGAAAGAAGGTAAGTAAGGCTGGGCAACCACCCTGCCGAACGAAAGCGGGAGGAGCTGAAGTTAGCTGGATCAGCTCAACAGTAGAACAGTAATTACTGTACGCTAATTGGACTTAGCATGACACTGTGTCGGTCACCTGTTGATCCTTGAGCCTCACGGGTTCCGAAGAAGAGAGCCAGGCGTCCCAACCTTACCCCAACGACTCAGTCTCAATCAGTACCAACTCACTTCTCTCTCGCCCTTAAGTAAAAACATTGTCTGCAGCGTGCCTGCTTCAACTTCTGTAAAGTGTGTTACACCTAGTGGTTTGTTCTCTATACCGTAGACCCTAAGCTGCAGTCAACCAGCCATAGTGAGGAACCATACGCATCGGTTGCTGTCAAGCAAACATCGGAAATACCACCGGTAACTTTGGTGGCCGGACTAAATAAAACTAAAATGTCGCAGCACGGATGGCCCCCATCAGTGCCGTTCACAAATTCACCAAAAACACCGGATACTAAGGCTCCAAATCCAAAACCAGTAGCCACCAGACGAAACCATGGTGCCTTAAACCTTGTGTGTACAAATGTCCCCGAATCCAAATTCAATACAATTAGGGGTAGGCTGACCGACGATCAAAATCAATAGTTCCATCTGTACGGCAATCGGTATCCATGCTGATCCCACGACATTAAGACGCATCTCGCGTCACCCAGCCGCATTGCACTACGGTAAACCCCGGTTACTTCGGATAACACTAAACTCGGTGGATGTGACGGAGGCCGTTCTGCTGTCTGCGAATCGACTCCGCAACGCCTCAAGTGGAGTGCGCATACTACCTGAATTCCCGTGGAAAGAACGTGCAGCGGATCCAACTAACGGTGATAGGAACAGAAAAAGTAAAGATAACTGTGATTGCTCACGGTGTTCCTGAGCATACTGATTCCTCTTCCGACGATGCGCAGGTACACGACCGCGAGCAATGGCACTACATTCGTGAGGCTTTTTCTCTCGAAAATGTCGTGGCCAGCTCGTTGACGAGGACCCCGTATCACCGAACTATAAGGGGGGCGGTCGCAGGCGGTTGAAACTGGTGTTGCAATCAACACTAACGGCACAAACTCTTCTGGAGAACTGGACTAAGTTCCGTAGCAGGTTGTCAACAGAAATTCGCCTGAAAGCAGCTGGAACACCTTCTAATAACAACTCAGTGAAGGCGCAAGTCTCAATGAAAACATTAACTGTAGGACCTGACTCGGTGACGGTTCCAACAGTAGCCATAACATCCCGATGGACACGGCAGAGCACGAGCGAACACCGGGATCCGGGGCATCTGATACTTGAATGTATACCAAAGTCGTCTCGAGAGTCAGCAATCCATCCAAAAATGGATTGGCCGCCGACCTTACATCGGTCGGCATAAACTCACATGCTTCATTCATTCCACCCAACACACTGTTGGTATCCGAGAAGCTCTCATGCATGTACACAAATGCCCAAGGTATACTCAGCAAATTAGCTGAATTAAGACTTCGACACGCGTCAGCAGCTTGGGACCTAATCACTATCACGGAAACATGGTTGCGCTGTAAGATAACGGATGCCGAAATCGCGCTTACAGGTGCGTCCGTTGTTCGGAACGATCAAGCCAGCAAAGGTGGTGGAGTAGCCTGCTACCTTCCTAACAACGTGCAGTGCGAACCCATGCACCATTCGGAAACCTATGTGCCTGACTCCATTTGGTGCAGCTTACGGCTGTGAGGGAACGATCTTGGTCTAGTGGTTGTTGTTTACCGCCCACCATCGTCTACACCTGAGATGGACTGCAACTTGGTGGCTGCGTTGAGGCAGGTGATAAACAGGAAGTACAGTCACATTCTTGTCTCCGGCGATTTCAACCTACATGCTCTAGAATCCCAGGCCACACCAGAAAAGCAGTTCAAAGCAGACCTGCAAGATCTTGTCTCAGATTTTCCGCTTTATGGCCACGTCACTTCGTCCACAAGATTCAAGGGAAATAACAGGCCATGCATATTGGACGGAATATTCACTTATGAAGAACTGATGATCGAGAGAGTGATAATCGATACTTTTCTAGGCCGCAGTGACCATGCGACTGTGCATTGCATGTACACTTACTATGCTGAATATCCCGAGGACGGAAATCAAACAACGCGAACCGTAACGAATTACGACACCTAAATCCGACTCGTTGAAGCGACTGACTGGAGTTTCCTAACTGCTGATGCACCGGATATTGCCTGGAAACGTTTCGTCAGTATGTTTAACACCCTGGTTAGTGGAGCCTCGTAAAACAAGACTATCAGTTCAGTAAACATGGCGTTGTTTATATGAAGTAGGAGACGCAAAAGCATGGTGATACGCAAGGTGGCGTAGTATACCCACAAAACCGATCCGAGTCCGAGTCCGAGTACCTGGAAGGCATATGTTGTCCACTTTATCCACTATACCCAATTAGAGTGCGAGGACAAAGTAGCTTATTAACAGGCTTTAGCCAAGCGATTAACATCAAATCCTAAGCTGCTGTACAGCACGTGAACAGACCCGCACGATGAAAAGTGAAGTTATCCCACTTCAAACAGCGGATGGTCTAACTCGGACTGATAAAGAAGTGTCGAATGTTCTACAGCAACAATATGCACCAACATTTCATTGAATCCGGAATCTCCTGAATCTTTGAAATGTATGGTGCCCACGCCAGCACTAACTCATATGAATTTTACGGTAAACATCGTGGTGAGAAAGTTGCTATCCATGCGCCTGAACGCCTTCCCAGGAATTGACGACATCCGTCCAAACACGCTTTCTGTGGCGGCAACTATTATGGGTGAACATTTGGCTCTGCTGTTGCAGCAATGTCTTGACGAGCGGCACTTTCCTGCACTGTGGAAACACGGATTAATAACTCTCATTTACAAAGGGGTAGTCGTTCCTACCCAGCCAATTATCGACCAGTGACGCTACCGCCAGTTCTTTCAAACGTTATGGAGGCTATCATTGACGACACACTCATGTCTTATCTGGACGGCTTTGGCTACATTACTCAGCAGCAACATGGCTTCCGCCAGAATCCGTCGTGCACAACCAACCTAGTGTTAACACGAGACAGCTGGACCGAAACGGTGGATGCTGGTGCAGGAGTTGATGTGGCTTACCTTGGTTTCTCTAAGGCATTCGACCGGTTGGACCATCGTATCCTGCTCGCCCAACTTCAAGGATGTGACATTGGAGACCCTCGCCTCGAGCGGATCCGCAATTATCTCTCGCACAGACGTCTGGAGGTGAGAGTACGTGAATCCGTGTCAAACCCAATTCACGCCGAATACGAAGTACCACAGACTTCGGTACTGAAACCCGTCTATTCTTGTTCTTAATAAACGATCTAGCGAGTCAGATTGCATCAAACTGTTTACTCCACGCCGATGACATCAAGGTTTGGAGAGTGATCAGAGCTCCATAAGACCGTATCCACTTCAAATCGATTTTGACAAGATTTATGGATGGTCGGTCCCAAACCGCCTTCTATACAATGTGGCTAAATGTTCCATTTAAGACACCATTTAAGACACCAAATGATTCACACATATAAGCTGGGGGACCAGGATCTGCTACACTGTTCTCTCGACAAGAATCTCCGTGTGTTGGTCCAGGAAGATCTCGGCTGATCGGAGCAGTCCAAAAAGACATCGAAGAAGGGGATTCAAATCGTGGGGCTTTTACGGAGTGCTTTCGGGCAATTCGATGTTGAATATGCAATGCAAGTATGGCACGAATTGCCAAAGCGCGATCTCACGGCCTTGGAGTTTCCGCAACCTCAGGTAACCAAAAATGTCAAGGGGCTGCACCAGTTGTCATACGAACAGCGCCTCAGAGTGTTTGGCATTTTCAGCGGACGTTATCGCCGTTTGCGTGGTGACCTAATCATGGTTTACCAAATATTAAACAACACTAAAGCCCCTGTCATCAACTATTGAACCTGAGTCACAACAGCCAACTGAGAGGTCATCATCTCAAATTGGCAGAACAATATAGTCAGTTGGAGTGTCGAAGAAACTTCTTCTCGCTGCGTGTTTGCCACACGTGGAATACCCTCTCAGAAGCTGTTATTTCAGCCCCCAGGTTAGCCGTGTTCAAAGCACGTGTCGACAGTGCACTGGTCATACTACACCATATCACGTAATCCAAACGACCCATACAAACAGCAGAAAAACAAAAACAAACCAACCCACCTCCATTTTTGCCCGGAAACCACAGACGATAACCTTGGATAGTACATAAAACAGACGGGAACGCTGTAATCGGCAAGTTCGCAATCTACAGTTGTTCACTATTTCTTATTGCCATTTTTCCTTTTATTTTGCTTACTTCTAACCTATCATCCGGCGGAACATGTCAAGCTTCGGCTTCTTTTATATTTAACATACCAATGAGCATCTGAAGTGATCCGTTCAATTTTCCACTCCTATAGATGAGTGCATATGCTGGCCTCCTCATTGAGATAGACAGTAGTAGACGCGAAAGTTGTAGATCAATGTCATGAGCATCAATGATGTTCGTGAGTGACAAATGACTGCTTCTGTCGCCAATGGTTACGGTCCCGGTCAACTTAAGAACTGTGGCGTTTTTGCCGCGGCGGTAAAACCTGAACTCAGAGTCTAGGCCAATCCACTGGCCTGTCCTGAGTATGTCTAGCAACCGATGAGGTCGGGGAAGCTTGCTCGTTATTGCTTGTCCCCTTCGATTGTTGTAGCACCAGTTAGAAAACCACCTTGGAGTACGCTATCGATTCAGTTCACTGGCACAACGGTCAGTCCTGCTTACGGAGTTGAATGCTCAGTCACGAACGGAATGCCAAATGTAGTGAGTTGTAACGGAGATCGTTTTTGTAGACTTGATGAGTGAAGTTAAAATCTTTCTAGACTCCAAACATGACGGTAGTGAATGCTTGCCGAACCACCGTGACGACACTTCTTTTAAGTTGCACTATTAAGCACTTTTTCACTGACAGGTGTAAATATATAGTCATTTTTCACACGGTGCGAACCCTTGGTTTACCAGTATACTTAGGGTGGCTGTGGAAACTACTGGCCGAAAACTGGTTTTTGCGTAACAAGCAACGAATAACTTTGTGCTCTATCTCCCACGTACTCGTTTAAATGAAGCAGTAACAGGATAACCTTTAGGTGCATTTGTTGTAGTTCTTATGCAGTCCGGTCTGCGTAAATCTCATAGAAACAGAGCCTCGTTTCGAACTATTTTTTCATCTGGTCCACAGTACCTCCAGTTCCTGGGTTAATCAAGTACTCGTACCCGCGTAATTAACTAGTCTGAGGAGAGACTGGACGGGTCTTTACCCTCTTCGTACACAATGTGTACCTATGTACGCAAGCATGAAGCTTCATATTTAATTTTCCTTTCCAAATGTACACGTACTCCCATTTGTATAAGTGACGATCAATGGTCAACACCTCTCGTTTGTCATAAACCTCCACCTACAATTGAAGGTTGAAAGGAAGGCTACTGAGGTCATCTAACCTCTAAGCAACTGCGTAGCACAAAGCCCATCTTGTTTGATCAGGTCCATCCGACGTCTGGATAAAGGAATGTTCAGGCGCCTCACTTTGTCTTAACCGCCTTACATTACACGGCTAACGCAGCTGAAACTTAGAAGATGCATATGCAACTACACTGTTGTATTAATCCTTTCTCTTTCCTTTCGCACCCGAGTAAAACTGCATCAAGTTTCGGTTATTCACAAATAAATTGACCTGTATCACTGTGTATGTGTATGTGTATCATTGTGTATTACACGTCAAATGTTAGTTAACCGCTCCAACTGATTCGTCCCCTTTCACGTTCCTTCCCTTTCCATGAGCGCGCCGCTTGCATGATATGCCCGACCTGTACGATAATCAAAAACTGTGCATACTCGAGTTCCGATCGGAAACGGCAGTGAAAGCGCCAAATGAACTTATTTCCACAACGTTCCTATTGTATCCCTGCATAAACCCCGACCATTGATATGCATATGGCAACATATTACACATGTATATACCATTCATTGGTGAGCACAGTTGCTCGGTACCACGAGAAATATACATTAGTGCTAATATTACAGGAGATGTAGGACATCATGGTCATCAAAACAATATTTTTTGAACCAAAGTTCTTGCTTGTGTACGAAGCGGTTACACCCGGAGCATTCACCAACCTGTCCTGAACACATTCTGTGGACAGGCATCTTTAGTCGGGGTCTGGTTCACGAAACGATTCAACCATTATAATAAAGATGTCTGGTAGTACAAAGTCAAGTTGATTTCCCTAGATTAAATAAACCGTCTGTCGATATGGTTGATCTTTACATAATGTGTGCACGTCTTCCACGCTACCAGCAGCAAGACCCTGAGAATCGACAGCGACAGTTTACATTTGAAAAGAAATCGTACATAAATTCCATTGTTGCATTCAATGAAATATCGGTGACTAGTGACTGTGCAGCGATAGAACCCATTACCTTGCATGCTGTGTTCATGTTGCGCCCACACCCATCCACCTCATGGCGTCTTTCATGGTGCGCTTGCTTATCATTCACCCCTTGGTGTAATCCAACTGACAATGTCCCAGATGGTGTACAGATAGTGTCAATTTAGATTGTATTGGTCTTCCGGAACGTGGCGGATCGCATTTCTAGGGATGTTACTTTAAAGTTGTACGCCGCCTCCGCAATTATCCTTCGACAATGCAACAACATTAGTTCAGTATTTGGTTTTGGAGTGCATGCCGTGTGTTTGGATTACCGCACGCAATTTTCGTTGAGACCAAGATTTGTTTTAACTAGACGTAGGACATTTCATTTGTTTGATTCCGTCTTCACCTTTATGAAATTTCTACTTATCTTTTGAGATCTCATTCATTCCGTCTTGCAGTCAGAATTGTTCAAAATGACAACTGCCTTACTTTGCTTCCTTGTTAAATGCATCACATCATTTTTCCTCAGAGCAACTACTACAGATGGGAATGCTACCTAGGTAGCTGAGAATGGTGACTCGGTACCGTCATGAGGTTCTTCCTAACGTCATCGTGGTTGCTTGATTCCTCTGGTGTAGGACCGCGACAAGCTACCTGGTATATTAGTTGGACACGATAGTACACTCAATGAAACGCTTCCAAATTGAGAAATACACTTGCTCAGGAGTGGTTGAATGAGGTACTGCAAGTAGCCATCAGTGGAATGTCTTTGTTTTCTGGCTCAAGTATCCACTTGAGCACGGTGGTGAAGTCAGCATACTGACATCAAGTGCGCGGTAGAGTCAAATAAACTCTGTGCCTCTATCATCGTCAAAGGAAATAGAAACATTGATTTGTCGACTAAAGGAGCGATCCCACACCTACGGTTTCGCTATATCCCGAAATAGTCCAAGAGACTGCCTCTTGTGAATTTGACTAATGGTAATGTGCAAAGCGACTTTGACCAAGTCGAGACAGTGCGTTATCTACACTTTCATCCGACACCTTCAGTACAACGCGGTATCTTCGAATGTGTACACCATGAAAACTGCTGAGATGTCTTCGAAGGATGAATGAGTGATCTTATTGGTGTAAAGTGTCTACTCGTTTCATGAGCGTAACCGCAGTTATTACATCTAAGCTAAATTGGCCAACTAATGCATTCCTCGTTATCTACGGTGACTTTTCGGGCAGATGCTGCAGCCAGAGGGGTGAAGTGGATGTGGACAAATTAAGTTAAAAGTTTAGCTTTGCTAAATCAAGTGTAGCCCTTCTTCATTCAACCAAGTCCAGCTGCGCCCTTCGAACAAGGCGACGTTTACAAAGAAATCAGTAGATTAAAGTAAATAAAGCTAGTGGTCTGGATGCTCTCTTACCATTTTCGTTTTAGAAGAGTGTGCTGATTCCCCACACTACCTTAAACAGATATATTTAACAAATGCCCCACTATGTGTGGGACCTCAGACATTTGGACGTCAGCCAGAACAATCCTAATACCCAAAAATGGATCTTAAAATTAGCGCCAGATTGGGTGTACATCTGTGCTTAAGAAAACTTCTAAAAACTGCTAATTCCGCGGATTTTCACAGCCATCTCTGTTGAAGATGTCTACTAGTTTGCATTTAAACATCCACATTGGACGCAGTGGCATTCTTGCCATCCTGTGAGGTCTGCACTTGACCAAAAATGTAAGTTCGTACGGCTTCTCTTCATTGATTATTCCAGTACCTTGGAAGCGTAGATAGGACAATGATGCTCAATCTGCTATCTGAGAATGGAGTCCACCCGGGTGGATATAACCTGTAGCGTGTCGTGTCGTACTCATTTCATCAAGTCAAACGGTTAGACGTACTCTGTCCTCCTTGCCGATTGTGGTGTTCTGCAGAGAACAATCCTATTGCCTATTCTTTTTTCCTTGTACATAAATGTCCCACTACACAGACCACGCGGTGGCAATGAGGCTGGACCTTACCGTGGTGCGATGGTTTGTGTGCCTCAGCGATCCATTGAGCTATGCTGGGTGGTGCTTTTGCACCCTCAGAGTCACTCATACCAGATTGGTCAATGGTTAGAGGCCAGACAAACTCAGCCTCCTGGTCCTCCAGGTTGAGGGTTGGAAGGAGGGTGGCTCCTTATTCCTTAAAACGGACTTCTTGTAGCCCAACGCCAAACCCACTGCCTTGCGGTCAGGTTTTTGAACCAAAGGCTTTGGTTGAGAACCCTAATCGTTCTCCTGTCTAGGCATGGGCAACCTGACAGTATCCTGCCCACGCAATACCATGAATCTTACCTCAAACAAATTGCTGATGCTCTGGCCACCGCAGAGGATAATCAACGGTGCACTATCTGCTGCATCGAGCAGGGTGGATAGGGGTTTGGGTGCTACTGCTCAAACCTTCCCGTCTTCTTACTCCCCCTCTTACGCTTTTTCACTCTTACCGTTCCCTTCCAACTCCACTCCGCCCAGTTTTCAACCCGACGCTTCTTGGCCCTCCCCCAACATGCTTTGCTAGGCATTTATCTTCTAATTTCAATTCACATGTGAACGCGGAGCGTCACTTCTCTCCTGTCGACAAGCCCATGTCCAAGCAAGCGGTCCATTCCAGTTCATCGGCTTCCATTTGGAGCCCTCGATCCTCCTTCAGATTGGCATGCCTTAATGTACGCACACTGTTACAAATCGGTCAACAGGCAGCACTTACCGGAACATTGGAGACCCTCTCAATCGATATCTGCTGCTTATCAGAGATCCGCCTGCAAGACTCGAGCTCTGTGCTCACTCTGCGATCCCCTTCAGGTGACGCAAACAGTATTTTCTCAGTGCGCCTATCCGGTGACGATGCAGCTTCGAGCACCGACCAAGCTGGTGTTGGCATTGTCCTGAGTCCCCGACCTGAAGCTGCTCTGGTTGATTGGATTCCAATCAGTAGCCGGATGTATGTGGCCCGATTGGCTGGCTCGTTTAAAGCTTCAAAGTCGCGCAGAAATAATAGGTGTCTATCCATCATCGCTGTCTACGCACCCACAAACTGTAGCGATGATTCGCTAAAGAACGACCTCTACCGCCAACTGACTCAGCTCCTTGGCCACAAAAGAAACTCGGACACTGTTGTGCTAGCGGGGGATATGAACGCACAAGTTGGAAAGTTGTCCACTGATGAAATGCATCTTGGCGGTCAGCACGGTGTAGGCTCCCGTACTAATAACGGTGAGCGGTTACTTCATTTGCGTGAAGATGCTCGCTTATTCCTTGCGAGCACTAATTTCCGACACAGCACCCGCCAGAGGGTGACTTGGCGCCCACCAGCCTCGAACCAGCTATGGACGCAGATCGATCACATTGCTATTAGTTACCGCTGGAGAGGCTGCATCCAGAATTGTCGCTCGATTTGGAGCACATGTGTGGACACCGATCATGCACTTGTATGTGTTGACATGCGGATGCGTTTTGGCGGACGCCCACGACGACACTGTGAGCGCATTGACACCATCCAACTGACAAAACCAGCTGTTCTGAATGCGTATCGAAGTACGCTGACATGCGAGTTGAGTACTCGCTCACTGGAGACAATTGATGGTCACTGGTTTCATGTTCGCCAGACCTTACTAGCAGCGGGCAAATCCTCATGTGATATGACTAATAGCCAACATGGATATTGGGTCTCTTCTCGGTCTCTGGAACTTATCGACGCTCGCCGGCATATCCCGGCTGGAAGCGAACACAATGAAACTCGCAAAGAGCTCCGCGCAAAACTCCGTGCTAGCCTGAAGAGAGACCGCGAATCCTGGTGGTCTCATCGTGCGTCAGAGATGGAAGTGGCCGCTGCCCTTGGCAACCATCGTAAGTCATTCTGTTTGATACGGGAAACGGGCAGCAGGAGACCTGGTGTTAGTGAAACAATTTGTGATGAGTGTGGACAGCCTATCCACAATTTGTCAAAACGTTTGGAGCTTTGGGCTGAGCATTTTGAAAAGCAATTTAATCGGCTAGAATTGTTCGATTCTTCGCCGGCGAGTGATCGCCCTGCTCCGTGGGCTGTCCCTTTGGATCCACTCTCTCGCTCAGAAGTCGAACGTGAGATCGGACTGTTGAAGTTGAACAAAGCCGCGGGACCAGATGATCTTCCTCCAGCCCTCTTCAAATTCGGAGGCTCTGCTCTTGTTGATGCTTTACATGAATTACTAGTGAAACTGTGGGAGCAGGAGACTGTCCCAACCGACTGGAGCCGCTCCGTTATTCTTCCCATCTTCAAAGGCGGATCGCGCTCGGAATGCAGCAAACATAGAGGAATCAGTCTGATCCCCATCGCCTCCAAATTACTCGCCACCATAATTCTTCACAGACTGACTGGCGCTCGTGAAAGTCAGATTCGTGAGGAGCAAGCCGGGTTTCGTCGGGGTCATGGCTGCATCGACCACATCTTCACCCTGCGTCGGTTGTTGAAGCACCGCCACACATATTGGCGGTCCACGGTAGTCGTGTTGCTCGACATCAGAGGTGCCTTCGATTCGGTTGATCGATGTGCCGTTTGGAACTGTTTACTCAGGAAAGGTGTGCCCGAGAAATATTTAAATACTACCCAAGCATTATATGCGCCTAGCACGGGCAGAGTGAGGGCTTACGGCAAGCTGTCGCCACCCTTTAATATCTCCAGCGGCGTGAGACAAGGGTGCCCGCTGTCACCTTTCCTCTTCAACTTCGCTGTTGACGAAGCCATGGAGTTTGCATTTACAGGACATGACTTGGAAGGTATGGATCTACTCCCAGGAGAACGACTTCTTGACTTGGAGTATGCAGACGACATTGCCCTCATCTGTGACAGCTCCCAGACGTGCCAAGCCGCGCGGGACAGATTAGCACTGGCTGTCAGCCGCTTCGGGATTTGCTTTGCACCATCGAAGTGCAGAGCGTTCCTCCAAGATTAGCAGGGATAGCTTCCTGTGTTGAGCCTAATTGGTGACCAGCTAGTAGTCGTTCAGAAATGCAACTACCTGGGATGTCGTATCAGCGCGCGTGGGATCGAAGACGAGATCACGAACCGTATAGCGAAAGCTCGGAGTGCTTTTGCTAACCTTCGCCACCTATGGCGGCAGCGCGACATCACTCTCGCCCTGAAGGGTAGAGTGTACAATGCAGCGGTACGTTCGACCCTATTGTACGGTTGCGAAACATGGCCCCTAAGGTCGGCGGACTTGAAGAGGCCAGCTACGTTCGACCATCGGTGCCTTCGCAGTTTGGCTCACGTCTGGTGGGAACACCGCGTGAGTAACGAGCGTGTTCGACGCATTGTTTACCGCCCAGGAAAAGGATCTGAACCGCTCAGCACCGTTATTTCCCGCACCAGACTCCGATGGCTCGGCCACGTGTTACGCATGCCAGCCCACCGACTCCCTCGATGTGCGTTGTTTGCTCACCGGGGATGTGGGTGGAAGAAGAGGAGAGGTGGCCAAGCGATGACTTGGTCCAAGGGAATGAAGTCCCTCACTTCGGAGCTAGCCTCGGTTGGAGCTTCACGGCTCCCTGGTTGGGTCCCAAAAGACGGTGAACACGTTTGGCTGGGCACACTTGCTGACAAGGCAAAGAGCCGACCTCAGTGGCGTTCGTGCTGTGAGTTTCTTTGTCCCTCCCCATCCCTTTTGGCCTCCCCCTCCATCTAAGATCTCATTTCATAGAGTAAAACAATAACTTTTTTCTTTTTGCCTAGTAGCTGGCTGGTAGCTTACCGGAACGATGCCTATCCGTTGCTGGTAGCTCAGCTGGCATGAAACTGTTGTATCTATTTTTCCTTTGTATATTGTATTATATGTATATATGTATGTATTTCCTTCACGTATTGCGGCACAATAGCGGAGGTGTTTTCCCACCTGTAGCTGACGTGTATAATTATAATCATGATGACACAGACCACGTTGATGAAATGCAAATATGTTGTTAATGAGCTGAGGTGGATGGGCTCCAATATTCCAGATTTCTTATCACTTTAGCATGGAGTAGAAAATCTGGTGGAGTAGTCTTCATCCATATCCCATACATTCAATACTTCTAAATGAAGTAATGTTGCCTCTTCTAGGCGATAAACTGCGGCTTAAGGAATATCTACCCCAATCTAACTGTTAGCCAACATCCCATAGCCAATAAATCAGTATACCTGTAGTTCAGATGGTCTGATCAGGTTCTGGTCTGTTATCCAAGCTGACCCCATAACCAGATCATTCACGGTCAAGTATATCGGAAACCTCCTGTTCCAACACATCTACACCACGTATGTCTGTGAAACATTTCCTAAGGTCAGAAAAGTTCCTTTAACGTCTTCAAAATTAAAGTGCTTACAGCACCTCCTACTTTAGTATTTAGGTTTGTGACGCCATGCATTATCTCCCATTGGCGGTATACCTAAAGATTATTGAGTTGATTTGATCATTTCTAGACATATTGATGCTTGCATTAATATTTCTTCTAAGGCAGCAACTGATAGATTTCATCCGCTGCACAGTGACCATTCAAAGATGCTCTTCTACGCGATTGAAATTTAAAATTTTATTCTCCCTTACTTCATTGTATCTCAATAGGGTCTTGCTTTAACTACCAAGTTTGCTCTTTGATTTAACGAAAGTCAAAAATATGCTGCACGATCGGATGTTGGAGTGAAATTTGCGCGCATATTCCATCTTTTCCACATCTATGTATGGTATACTGCTACTAATTGTTAGGAAGGAATATGCGACGCGAACAAGCCAGGACCTCATCGCCGCGGCAGCCGATCCAAACTCCCCCGCCCTGATTGGGGCGAACAGAGAGCCAACCGGGAGATGCAGCCAATTAACGCGAGGGTGGCGTTCCTTGATTTGATGTAAATTGGCCTTTAAATACCATTCAAGAAGTTTCCATTTCACCTTCATAATGAACGGTGTGATT
The DNA here is from genome assembly GCA_944474145.2 of Dicrocoelium dendriticum. Lineage (NCBI taxonomy): Eukaryota > Metazoa > Platyhelminthes > Trematoda > Plagiorchiida > Dicrocoeliidae > Dicrocoelium > Dicrocoelium dendriticum. The sequence continues at coordinate 99,085,503 of OX104063.1, forward strand.
CACTAATACATCCCTGCTGCTCTGCTCGTCCGATCCGGTCTTCTCTCTGTCCTGTGTGTGTGGGGGGGGGCAACAACTTCGAATTTTGTTTGGGAATCACCCATCCATTCAGGCGATGGGCGAACACTTTAATAATATTATCATTCAGTTTTTGCCTCATGCTGAGGTTAATGTTTCATACACCATGCTTCTTCACCGCAGCTGGGCTGCGCCGATTTACATCTGAACTAGCTCTTTTTAACTTGGATGAAATGTATTCCAGTTTATTCGACTTGTTCAGTTCTCATTTTCTGTCTAATTTCCGTGTCCATTTTACGTACTTACTTTCTTTCAAATTCCATTTTAGTTGTGTGATATCCCCTGTGTGGCTGCGGTTAACGGGAATGTTGACAAGATGCCTATCTGTCCAAGAGCCTCCACCTCGATTACTGATTCCAGGAGAATGTGAATTGTTGTTGGTGTAACGGGGTGCACAGTCCTCATGACCGTGATAGACTCACATAGTGATTTCATGTACTCAGTGTGGAGCGGCTTGTGTACGGCTTGTGTACTTATGGTACGCACGATTTCCCAATGAGATATGAATGCTTCCGCTCTGCGTGTTGAAGAAGTTCGGGTCGACTCCGTTGATGAAACCTAGCTCCCATCCACTTGCCTCCCGGTTTTATTCCTTCGGGTTTACACTGGATATGGGGTGTGTGGTGGGAGCTGCGGGTGGTCCAGCGCAAGCCACCCATGGTCCCTCTGTAGGCGCAGGCGTCCTATGGCTGTCTCCATGGAGGCCACAGTGATAGGCAAATCCGGAACTGGATGCCGCCAAGCATCATCCAGCTGGGCCCCACATAGACAGGAATGCTGCTGCTGCTGCTGCCGCGGCCGCCGCCTGAGCTGCCGTCGCCGCCGTGCATGTTGAAGGAGTGCAGGCCGGCTCTGTTGATGAAACATCTACGTGTCTCCCAGTCCCAATCGTTCGGGTGTGTGGAAGGAGCTCTGGGTGGTGCAGCGCAAGCCACCCATTGTTCCTCTGTAGGCGCAGGCGTCAGGTGACTATCTTATGGATGCCGCGGTGACAGGCAGGGACAGGAACTAGATGCCGTCAACCATATAGTATACCCGCAATGGCAGTTTCAATATTGAAAATGAAACCACTATGGTCCATAAAGCTCATTTTAACTTGTAAGTTGAAAGGAACTGGGGACTAATTTAGCTTCCATTACCAGAACCGGTGAGCTTCAAAAAACCATACACGCTGCGATGTTCCGACATGGTAGCTCCAGCTAGGGGTGATGGTTTGCAGTCGACCCAAGCGAATTTGATCGGTTCGGAGACAAATGGAAGGCATTTCGGATATAGTTGTACCAAAGAAACTCATGATCCATCTTCATGCTGGTCTGTTCCTACCTATACACTTGTGTTCCATGGTGTGTCAACGATAGGTGTAGCTGTCACCAGGTAATTACCGCATTGAGAATCGTTTACACCAGCTGAAACTCCATGCTAAAGAACGGCCCAGGGGCTAGTCGCATGAGTTAAAAATGGAAGCCTCAGGACTACCTCTACTTGTGGTGCGTGCTGCAGTTTTAAGGAACAACTGTTGGAATTAGTGGTCTAATTTAGTGCAATACCCACAGACATTGTACTACACATCCGCCATCCAAAGTAATGCTTTTAGAAATCCTAAAGTTTATATGCTTCAGACAATATTGATTAATCGAAATGTGGGGAAAACTCTTGTATTGTTCTCGCAACGTATCATTCTAACACATCGCGCGCGTGCACACGCATATGTACGGGTGCGCTTGCGTAGGGCTGACTTCCACGCCAACGCAGCGGAAGTGCTATGCACTCGATTCCACTTTGCCTACCCTCCATCATTTCCTGTTTAGGTAAGCGCATACTCTCACTAGCGCGTGTGTGCGCGTTGCGAAGCAGCTGAGTCACCTGACCCTTCATGGTGGTGGTGGTGGTGGTGGTGTCCGCGCCCGGTAGTGGAATAGGCTGACGCCGGTGTTGTTCGGGCCTGATGAGAGGGCGGGCTGCTAACACGAGGTCAGTGCTCAGCAGATTGGGTACCGGATTGTCTCCACATTATTTAAATCAGTTAATGGTGAAAGCGCATCCCAAAGGTATGGGGCATATCCATTTGTCGGCAATGCGGGCAAATCTATTCAATGGTCGCGCGGAGCTTGAGTGTGAGGCCGTCCTGAAGAACATCATATGCGTGCCTGCGTGCACCAGAGTTGGCGGTTTTTTTTTGGCGAACGAGTGCAATGATGCCGGCTGGCCGGCCGCCTGTATCACAGTAGCTAGCGTGCATTAGATGAATGAGTGAGCGAATGCATGGGAACGAGAATGGGTGTGACCACGCCGACGATTTCACAGTAGGTCATGCTGATAGGGTGTACCACGTGTTTTGTCCGCAGAAGTGGATTGACGGAAGATCATTTCGGGCTAGAGTAGCCGGATGGTGGCGGAGCTGAACGGAGTGGTTGTTGTCTCCGCGTCACGCCATTTGTGAAAGTGCTCCTGGTCTCGCTGAGTTGACGCCATACACTAGGTGGCACAAAGCTCAAGGCGGATCGATTAGATCCATCCTTCGAAAGTTGGGCAAACTGAGTCATCAAGCCGGGACAGACTGAGGTACACCAAAGGATGTGCAAAAGAAGAGATTTGTCACAGGAAATGCTTTCAGTTTAGTTGTTGAAATAGGAAAGTTTAAAGTGGCGTTACATTCGATCAGAACACGCTTTAAACTGAACTACGCTATTTTTCAGCCAAATGGTTAATACAACAATACCTATGATTCTTCTGCTCTGGTTAACCGTTTCTCTTAAAACGGGCCATTGATTCGAGAAGCATGGTCTTACAACAATGCAGTTTGACTCGATCTAGTGTTAGCAGGTCCCCATAATAAAGGCGGGAAAGTGGATAACGACAAAGCGAATTAGGCGGACGGTGGACATCATCAGCACCCACTTGGCTCTGCTTGGCTGCTATGTACCACTGAGGGTGTTAGCACGGGACAGAAATGTGGCAAGGGGAGAGCGGTCCACCCCGGGGTGGTATGTGACAAGGCGCGGCATTTTAAGTACCGCTGGTTGCCGTACATTCCGAATGTAAGCCCGTCCATAGATAGACAGTGTAACTTTGCACCACCAAATTTGTCTAAAATCGTAAGTCCCCGTATTAGCCAACCACAAAAAATCTGCAAGTGACACGAAATGGTTTCCCCACGATTGTGACCTCATCACTACCTGCACTCACTTGAGTGTGTTTAAGTGAAATCTGCTCTACTATTGGTCAGTTGTGATGATCGTAATGTGTTATCTTCGCGGTTAATGGGGCCTTCAGAACGGGGACGTCAGAACGGAGTTTTACCGCACCAGACAGTGTATCGACC
>OX104063.1:99088964-99121002 GCA_944474145.2 Dicrocoelium dendriticum
AAAAAGTGATGCGGAGAAAAATCAACGGAGTGTGTTCTTGCAAATGGCACAGCTGAGGATGACACAAAGATGAGCATCCATTAACAATGACGTGGGTGTACTAATCGGGCTAACACAGCGGAGAGTTTAAACAACAGTCAAGAAGTAGAAAATAAGAAGAAAAAGGAATAGCTAGTAAGCTCCTTCACACAAAAAGTGAATGTCTAATAGCTGTGCTCCTAATAGCCTCTTTGAACGATGCATATTTTACAACTTTTTCGTCGCAGAGATGTCGCATTCGTTAGTGACTTTGGACTGAGGCAACAGAATGAGCTCTGTTATGAGTGGTGTTCTCATCCTTTTCTCATAAATGTCATAAAAGTAGTTAACATATTTTTGTAGTTAACACCGTTTGTAGTTAACATTTGTTTCTTGTTGTTGTCACGCAATCCTCGATGCAATCGCTCCGATTAGCATTGAGGTAATTCATAAGCACCCTTGCTTGTGAAGCTAAGCCACATCCCTTTAACTAATCGGAGGGAAATGTAGTATGCTTTATTCCTTGCAAGAACATGTTGTATCCTGAGGCAACGCAAACTGAGCTATGAAGTACGCCCGAGAGTAGGCAAGAAGTAGATACACAGTGCGAAGTAGGTTATGGATTTAAGGAGACAGATGGAAGCACCAAAGTCAAGCATTTCTGTGTCAGTTTCGTTGTGTAAACGCATAATAGTCGCAAAGCATTCCTAAATTCGTCGAAAGTTACGGAGCAAGTGCTTAGCGGCGCATGTGCTCACTGTGAGCAGCAGGGCCGCTGGTGAACTTTCGGGAACACAGCGACATTTCTTCCAGTTATGGTTATGATGGTTTTACCTGTTGATTAAGGTATCACGGATGCGACGTTCAATGGCCGTCACCATTAGAAGTGAAAGAGTCGCAACTGAATCCCAGCAAAAGTTACTTTGAACACAAAGGTTGCTTGTGGTGGTTCAGTTGATTAAGTCAAGTCAAGATAAACTTTATTTACCCATGTGAGAGCATTTTCAGCAATTTACACTAACATAGCAGGTGTACTACAACATAGCCTCAGTGGGCGGAAGACGTAACGTGACGAGGGAAAGGAAAGGGATTCATTTCCAATCTATTCATGAATTTAAGTGATAGCGATGTTACTACAAATATAGCTTGCTATTTGGAAGTATTTCGGTGTTGCTCCTCCCAAAACAGACACACCACGACCGTGGTTTCGTTCTGGTTTGAACCTCAGCTTCTTCGTAGAGATACCCGAGTAACTTGAAGGTTAATTTGCTCACCAAAAGCCGTAGCTGGATGGCAGATGTATTGTCACAAATCGAGGGAGTGATTTCGATAACAAATACTCTCTTGCGTTGGCAAATACTAAGCCCCAGGCAAAATCCAAGGTACAATTGTCTGAGACCAAGTGGTTGCCAACAAACCATTTTGTATTTTTCGCTGCGGATGTAACCTTTCGATCTGTTTTGAAACGTTTGTAGCCTATCTACCAAGATTGATGACAGCCAACATGACAGCTAATCCGAGATACTGATCTTCCTGCTATTTGTTAATTCGGTCATTTTCTAAGTTGTGGAGTATGACGTTCTTCTGGGAATTTTTTGACAAATCCCCAGTTAAGCTGAACGAATTTCAATAACGCTAAACCCATCGCTATGCTCCAAATTCAAAAGATTAGTATGAAGGAGATAGTCATACCATGCTAAACGGACCGCTTAGACCTTCAGGCGAACAATGAGGCTGGTGCGCATATCTTCTGAAATCGTTAACAGACGACGGTAGTTCACTGCCAATGTGAATGATTGTTTTCCTGGATTACGTTATGCTTGACTTCCGGGTCCTCAAGTGCGCTGATTACCACTTTTAAACCTCAAAAGATACAAACTTACTTTTTCGTGGATAATGATTGAAGAGCTATATGTACTTACCTGAGAATAGTTGGGAATACCATCTTTCCCCCTGAAACGATTTAAGTGAAGACGTCTGTGGTTATCTGACAACCTACTGGAAGCCCGAGCAGGAAAATGAAATGACGCAGTGGTTTCAGAGTTAGGCGCGCCATTAACTTCGGTATAGCCACTATAACCAATATGGGTAATGCTGCCCGGTCGCTCTAGTCCGGGATCCACAGTACGTAGGCTGTGTTATCCCCTTTGTAGTCTCAATGAGCAAAAAGTAGTTGAGTTTGGTCTGATAGTACTTTTTGGATCAGTACTTAGTGGTGAAACTGCAGTCAACGGTGCTCCTTCGGACTCTCATTCTAGTAGACGACTGTTCAGTAACTTGTTCCAGTTGTGGACGTGAGCTATCCGATTTCCTTGGTGAACACACAAGAAATCGATCTTCACATGGTCTCAGTCCACATAAACACAGGGAATGTAACTGGTTTACGGCTGACAACGACAGACAGCGTGTTACTCGATGTTTCACCGAGGAACATTTAGTTGACGCCGAAACGGTATAATAGTTTGACACTAATTTGGCAGCAGCGGTTGAGCGAGATTCGAATTTCCCATGTATGCGCATGTAATCATCCTACGTTTAGCGATGCGATTTCATCGGGTACGTGGACACTTGCGCAGCGGTCTGCAGTTGGATGCTCGGGAGCCTCTCCCCGATTCACAGTGTAACGCAAGTTGCCGGCGGTCCACGCTGAATTTCATACATCGTGGGTGTAAGTAAAGAAACTTCCACTACAAATATTAGTCACCAGCACTCGGTCACAATCCTCGATGGGCGTTGTAGTGGGGGCGATGGAGTGAAGTATCATGTTACGCAAGTGGAGTGATGGATGAGGGAATGTTCCAGATGCACTCACTAGTGTACTGGCGTTTAGGTGGAATGAGGGGTTGGGCAGACGAAGCCATAGGTCTACCTACCGAGCCAAATGGCTGCATGCTCTGGGGTATGCAAGGCTCTATGGGTGAAACTACTCTTCATACGTCCTCTTCGATGCCCCTAGTCCAAGAAGTTATGCGCACACAAACGATATCCACCAAACATTCTCGCACAAAGAAGGCGGTTGCACATGATGACAAAGCGTCCACTTGGCTGTACCTGAAGATCAGACCCCAAAATTATGGTTGTATTTATGGCCAGTATGTCCCGTATTTTTGAAGATATTCGGTCTGACTGCTCAGTGCTTTATGGGACAAAATCGCAATTCCCCACTGTCACCACACCTAATGTTGTCAGCCGACAGACTCGACCAAACTAACGACATTTTCCCTATCCCAAAGAAGAACCTGCGGTAAGACTAGACATGCTACGACGCCCGCCGTTAAGTACTGGGTACGCAGTTTGCGGTACTCCTTGTAATAGACTTACTGTGCACGCACAGCCCCTGCAAATGTCCCTCGATATCGCGGTATACGAAATATCTTGCGGAAGAGAACGGTATCACTCTCTCCGCAAAATTGGTCAACTTGTCGCATGCTGCAAGTGTGAAAATCAATTATTTCGACTGCTCTTACTGGCAGGAAAATTGATTATAGTGCGGAAGAATGGGAATCCGAGAGAACAGGTGACGTATCCGCCAGATCAAGATTACCTCAATAATAATACATTTCTCAACTTAGGAGCTGTGAATATGTCGGACATGTACTATTCGGCTTCAAGTAGATCGACTGTTAGAAACAATGTCTAATAGGAGAAATGTTGTCATGACTGGTTTAAATGCGAGTTTGAAGTTTTGGAATTGGACAGTACCTTTTTGCTTCTTGGGACCGAAAACGGTGTGAAAAGCCGGCACGTGACATCGTTGCATCAAGTAAAAGTAGCCAAAGTTGAAACTAGGAGTAGCCCGTGGGTTGTTCCCCACCTAGGAGCTAGTGACGAGGGAAATGGTAACGAGATATCGTGTCAAGTGAGGAACTCAGTTCAGCTGAAGGTCCAACCGAGCGAAATACTGTGCGTAGTCAGTGACACCAACTTATCCAAATCCCATCCGGAACCGACTTACCACGTACCGTTAGACATCTCAGCGTCACAGTAGATTACGCTGAAAAACAAACTCCTTCTGGCCTCCGTGCCTCCCCGATTCACATCCCTTTCCGTGCGATAGTGCGCTATATGGACTGTGCAAGCCACTATCGGTGTAGGTCAGAAATTCTTCATATTTGACAATGGATCTTTGGCACCCCAAACCGGTCCACCCGATTAATTACGGATGCGTATGTGATGCTATTTTCGGCTTGAACTTTTCCACACTTGACTGGAAGTTCCGCCACCAAGGTGATTTATTACGCAGGTGAACGGAAGCTATTTGACTTACATGGTTAATACTAGGGCCATATGAGCGGCGCTGCGTAGTGTTTGCAAGCAGTCCCAATTACAACTGCGCTGTGTCGTGAGTACACATCAACTGTTTCGTTCACATACGATTCCGAAGCAATTTCCAGATTGATTTTGGCATGACAGTCTTTGATGGACGACTTGCTACTGTCCCGCTCACAATAAGTTATGGAAAATCAGTCACATGTCTGGAATCTGCCGCAGCATCAGAGTAACCTCGACCGGTGTTCTCACTGCAAATAGGTCTTATCGTTGTCACACATTTTCGGAATGTCTCAAACCAGGCAGTTTTGCTTCAATTCAGAGCTCATGTTGTGGGTCCTGAGAGAGCTAGCAATGGTAAGTGGAACGGCTCAGAACACACGCAACGGTTTCCGTATAGGCAACTAACGAGCAGCAGCAAGGATAGTACATGCATGTGCAAAGTTTCATCTGGACGACTCCTAGAAAGATTCCTTCCCACTTCATAAGAGCAGACGGTAAGTATTTCAACAGCCCCCGGGCTGTGCACAGAGTCCAAAACCTGTGCCGCTTGATAAGGCAACTCATTTTTTGTAACGACGGCTACCGACTTCGCTACGATAAACCTAGGACTCAGTATTGTGTGTACACCTCATTACAGCTGTGCAAACTGGCACTCACTTCCCGGAAGTTAATTTGCCTAATGTGTCATTTTTGTACGGATGTTACGTCGGCTATTTGGGAGATTCCCCACAACACTGTAATGCGCAATGGTGTTTCCTTGACCAACATAACATGTCTATTTGGAGAGTGGTAATTCCACACACTAGTCATGAGTTCTTTTTGGGGCTAATCAATCTTCAGCCCGACGAGTTTCGCGACGTCGCTCATCATCTACAAGTGTTCCAAAACGGGTATGACCGAAGCCAGTCTACAATATTCAGATGCAACGGTCGCAAACTAATGGCCATACATAGCAAGAAAACCAGGACTCATCCAATTCTCCGCTTACTAGATCGCGTATACAAGGCATCGAGGTATTGTACGGTTGTATCCAAGCCCGCAGTAGAGCAGCGGTCTAATTATCATGTTAGAACCTTCCAGTGATTACTATGCACCGAGCTTTGCGAATATCCTTCAAAATCATACACGCATTTACCGTGACGTATTACAAGTGTGCCTCGCTGTAGTTAGTGCGTGATGGTTGAAATGGACGTAAGTGTAAGTTGTAATGCGTTCGGTGCGAGTGAGCAAAGGCGTAAGTCCTTGCCTGCTCCGATGAATGAAGTTTAGACTACGTTGCTTCTTTCTTCTTGATAGATACTAGTGTTTGTGAGCCAACCACCCAGTGAACAGATCACCGAACGCGAGTTCGGTGAACTTTACGCTGCCGCTTCAGTGTAGTCACAACAAGTGTACGGTAGACGTTCCATTCAACTGAGAGCTACAGGGGTTGGAAACTTTTCATTAATTACTGTTCTTAGTGTTGGTCCACTAACAACCCACAAGTGATCCCCTTCCCCACCTTCTCACCGCAGCGTGAGACGCTGCCCGTACACAATGCCCGTGAATTTCACCTTCCCAAACTGTTGATGGTAAACTGGAAATCTCGCGGTTCAATGCGGGTATGATCCAGTGTGTCCAATTCAATTTTTGTTCTTCCGATGATGTCAATCAAACTTCCATCGATTAGTTATCAGATCCACAGATCGGTCGGTCCAACTGCGTTTTGAGGGTTGCGGCAGAGGCCAGTATTTTAATGAAGAACGACAGTATTGTTTGGCAGCTAAGCACCCCGGTAGGTTGGTGTGTGCGCATGTGGATGTGCCTGGGTAAGTCTCTGGATCGTCTCCACTCTACCAGTAAGATGGCCTTCTGCCATTGTATATGTGTAGTTGCTACTTAGGAAGACGACCGCACTTTGCTCTTCACGCAGACGAGCAAGCACTGGTATGTACACACACACAGTGCTCCTGAGGGTTCCCTGCCCATTCCGGTTTCAAAGCGCGTGGGGCGAACGAACCCACCGGGGGATGATTTCACCAACGATAATCGGCAAAACGTTCTGAATCAACGGTTCTCTGCCAGGTTTCTTTATGGAATACCCTTCTTGAAGTAAAAAAATTAAACAACGCGATTTCCCCACAACTAGCACTGCAGTTGTTCACAGTAAAAGGCCATCTCCCACTCTATCGCCTGCTTGAGCCTTATTGGTGAGAAACGTTCCCTATAGTCGTCGCGTTGCGAGTGCGCAAATAACCAACATGTGATTAACTGTGTGCAAATATTCAACTGTACTCTCCATCGGGTCAACTTGCTGGGTGCATGTTGAGGCAGGGCAGTATGAACAAATGTATTTTTGCACCGGAGTGGCATACTTTGACATCTGAGTCTGTGTGAACTTAGCGTCCCCGGGACTGAACGAGGTATGCTCAATGAAAGCGCATCGGGTCACAAAGAGGATAAACAGTCCAAGGGAATTTGGTCTTGGAGTGAAATTGACATCGTGGTTCATTGGTCGACCTGTCAGGAAACTGTGGACAGCAACAAGGATCGGTCTCTCGTCTTATGAGTTGGTTAACACTGCGATTCAATGTGTGTGTGAGCAGCATGACTACACCTGAGGGAAAGCTATTTGAGCCAGGCATCTGCAAATCGTTCACATACATCACGGTGTCACATAGCCTCTTGCACAGGCACACCTGTTAAGAGAATAGCTATTTGACATTGATTTTTGATGAACGAACTTAATAGCCATTCTTTATTCTTCCTAGTTTCTACTTTTCGAGTGTTGTTTAAACGCTCCGCTGTGTTAGCCCGATTGGTACATACACGTCATTGTTAATGGATGCTCATCTCCGTGTCATCTTCAGCAGTGCCATTTGCAAGAACACACTCCGTTGATTTTTCTCCGCATCACTTTTTCTACTTGGTTATGTTAAAGGAATATTTACTTATTACACAATTATTGTACTAGTTTTTACTTTTGGGCTGCACTTCTTATTCTCGTTTGTTTCGTGACATTTGTTTAAATGCTGCATTTCGTTATTCTGATTGGCCAGTGCCCGTCACTGTAAATGAATGTTCGCTGAACGCTTGGAGTCCCATGATGCTATTTTAATAACATATGCGATTCGCTCTTGATTACACGGTTGCTCAGTCGCACGTTGCCTTTGACGTTTTTCCTTCTGTTGGTTGGCTCAAGTGTAATTTAGTAGCTTCCCTTCATTTTGCCTTCAAAACTATCTAAATGAGCATCCATGTATACCAGTCCCTTTCCGACTTATCTTTGGACTTCTTCTTGCAGTCGTGGGGTGAAGGCGTCAGCGGTGACACAACAACATCAAACCCACCTAATGAGTAAACACGTGTCTTCACCTGGCAGGTCAGAATGTCACCACTGTATCCTTGGAGTTAAGAGCATCACGACGGCCTGTGCTACTTATGTTGCAGATCACGTCACTATTTATCACTAGTAGACTGAAGTGGTGTGACCTTTGACTCACTGCTGCTGTCAACTGTAAATACTATCTTTAATTTTTTCCACACCCGTCCTCACCTGCGAAGTTTTGAACACAGACGGCGTTTAGTTAGCAGTTGATAATCCGCGTCTTGCTGGTCACTTTGACGTTTTCAATACTTATTGTGCCCCTCATGATGCGCCATGCAACGGGTTGGGAGATAGTATGCATGGTTGGTGATGGGTATTGTTACGTCAGGATGCAAGCACTGGCGTACTTTAGCGTCGTGGGCCCAAGGAACTGCAACGCTCGTAGGACGAATTGAAGAGTCGAGTGCTATTTGAATCAGCCTTCGTTTCCCCCTTCCTTTAGACTTCGGTAAGTCGACTAGCTCTTCTTAGTTCATCGATCAGTTTAGCCAGCCTGGAACTTTCGGTGCCATTTGTTCAATGCAGCTCTTGGATCGGTCCGCCAGACGGCTCTTTCCTACGCTCCTCTCTTAAGAACCGGTGTGGAACGCATCACGGTTTATCAGGTGAGTAATAAAAAGATGACACCACGACGTCAACCACCGCTATGTGGTACACCTCCCCAACTGCATCCCAGTGCTTGGTAACTGTTGGCTTATTGCGCTATCGTACCCCACAAGGATTGCTATTCTGTCGGCTGTACTTGTTTCAGCAGTGGTGGTGCAATGTATCAGTGTCGCCAGTCTATGTTCCACCGTAGTGAGCCAGTCTTGTGAACACACGAACGCAAAGACTGTCCTAAAAGTAAGCTGACCTGTGGAATGCACCCACTAACCTGACAGACACCTGTGCTAACAAATTTGAGTGCATAACTCGGGCACAAGGACGAAAAGGTGGGTGGGAAGGTAACTCAAACCCACAATGCGGACATGCTTGCCACCCGATCAGATGCTGTGTTTAGGTGTTTCAGACGCACTCCAGTAAAGTGGGTACGTTGAGGCACCAACTCCTGCGCACCTAGTCGTCAGCAAGTCTAGGTACAACGAGTTCCATATCCGATTCGTCACATAATGTTACCCTCGTTCATGCTGCACTATTCCGCAACACAAAGCAGACCACTTTAGAGTACTACCGTGTTTCTCAACGTGTGGTCCGCGTAACCTCTAGTAATCCGTGGGCTTCTTTCAGGGGATCCGCGGGATTTCTCGATATGTCCTAATTACGGTAAAAGATTTCCTGGACGTGAGCATTTTATTTTATATGTTGTTGACCAAGCTACTGTGAAAATTTTTAAATTCCGCAGGGCCCAAGTAAAACACACTCCTTCCGAGAAGGAATCTGGGTTTGGCAGAGCCTTAAAATGTGAATGAGAGGAGCTTCAAATGCAAAGTGTAGTATTGTGATAAGCTTACTGTGGTGCGATGCATAGAAGCTGAATGCATCATTCTATGTCCGCGCAAACTCATATCGCCCAGACGTTGTCCCCCGGGAGGAAGCGCAAGGTAAGTCCTATGGTTCATCACAAAGTGAAACGAAGTCTCAATAGAGGCTGCGTGTCTCAACCTAACCACAGCTGGTTCCCCAAATTCAACTTTGAATAAGCTATGGCTCCTGTATGCGATCATTTCGAAAGTTGTTATTCTCCGAAATCGGCAAGCAGGAGAGACCCATTGGCGCGACCCCACCCAGAGGAGCCCAGAAAGAATGCGTAGATATTTCGATCTTTTATGAGTGCGGCTATTTAATTTCGTGAAGTTGCTTTACAGTTCCGAATGACAAATGGAAAGCGGTTGGCAAGACTCACCTATTTGTCTTATATTGCAAAAATAAAGGATGTAAACCCAGCACTGCAAGGAAAATCTGCGACCAAATTCAATGCAAATGCTACAATTTAAGTTCAAAAGAAGTTGGAATGTTAGGCGATTATTGCTCGCAGTGGCGATATTGACAACTTTCTAGCATTAAAAGCTATTTTAGAAGCGCTGCACATGTGCCCACAGTTTCCATAGGATCTGGCTGTGAAACAGGTGGAGGATTTGAAACATCTGGCAAAAGTCTCGTCTCACTATTTCTCCCGCTAAGATGGGGAACAACTGAGAGAATTTTCATGGGGCATGAACCCAGTTACTTGCATGAAAAACTCCTTTCATATCTCCTCAGTATGAGAAATTCCTCGACTTAATAGCAAATGCTTCCATTCAGGAAGAGTTTCACAAAGTGGCACTGCCTGATTTCTAGTGGAATACAAAGGACGAGTACCCTGTCATAATTAAGACAGTTGTTGCCGTTCTTCTCCCATTTGCCATAACTTATTTGTGTGAAAGTGCACTTCGCATTATATCTATACAAAACAAAGCAGCGCAACATACTTGAAGCTAAACCAGATATGAAATTACAGCTTTCTTCAATAATGCCATACATCAAACAAGTCGACGCTGCGTGCCAGAAATAATTTTACCCCATGCATTAAGCCTCAAAGTAGGTTGATTTTTTCAACCTAAATTCAACAGCTTTCTTTTTTTGCTAAAGTTAATTAACACGCGTGTTAATTCATTGTGCAGTAATGAACGCTTCCAGCACACTCCGCCTCATTCTTATCATATTATAGCCTAGTCCTGTGGTTAACAATATGTCAACGGGTCCGCCGTGTTAGGTTCCACTAAAAAGGAGTCCACTGGCCAAAAAGTTCAAGAAACCCCGGATTACTGTCTCTGTGCGGCTGGGAGTCACGGAAAAAAATATTTCAAGGTTGTTCGCTTTATTGGGCTGATCAATCACGACACCTGGAATGTAGTCAACCAAGATGTAAATGGATCTTAGCGACTTGTACACCTTCCATTATTCAGGTTACAGGCAGTTGAAAATGTCTACTTTACCTTACGAGAAACGGAGTCGTGAAACCCAAGTAAACATAAGAATTCTAAGGCACATTGATGCGCTGCAAAAGCGCGTGGGAAACTTAGATGCTTACTACGGTAGTCATCGACTGTAACACACAAACCAAGATAGATTCACGCGTTCCAACTGTGTGGGACGCACTCACGTTCTTATCATTACAAGCTCTAAATGACTAATCCGGTCATCACACGTACTTTGAAACCACTGCTACTATAGGCCTGTACAAGATTCACACTGTATCCTTCCTCTGATCTGGAAAAGTTGTGCCCATTGTGTTTAGTTGTCGAACAGCCACGCCTGTAGTTACTAGTGACTCAGCAATTGGTATGTTTTCCATCGTCCAGCTTCCCCCTGGTGACCACCTTGCAAATTCAACAGCACGATCCAGAACTGGATGCTGACAAGAGGAGTATCACCAAGTAAGTTGTTGCGTAAACCTTCCATACACTTTACTATGACCAACAGATACTTTCACCTAAGTAACCATCTAAGTAGGCTCTGAGGTTAGCAACGACTGTTCACAGTATTTCGTTATTATACCGCAGTGTGACCGTTTAAAAAGGTTCAGTGAAAACGGATAGGTATACAGCTACAGCTTCATTCGCTTTCATTAATCCCAAAACATCAAGGGTCGCTTATACCTCATCAAGCATGGATGCATAGGAAATCTAAGTAGAGGCGTTCCAAGGTAACGGATTAGTATTCGGTTCCCCTACTCACAGATAATCTCTGGTTAGTTCACTACTAACCGAAAATGATGGATTTCGTTTACGTTTGAGACCAGAAATCAAGGCAACGGAGGGGGGACAGCTCAAACAGGGCTCAGTTTTAACGGCGCGGAAGTTTTTCGGAGTGAGAAGACCGTGTGATAGGTCACTGAACTCACCGCTTCCACTAGGAGAGGCGGGCAACACGTATGAAGTATGGGTGTTGAGAAGAGCAGTAAGGAAGCTTTTTCAAGTTAACCCATCTGGTATACCATTGTATAAGGACACGTTGCCTAGTGCGGAAATGCTAGATGTTTACCCATCAGGAAGTATGCCCTGAATATCACTCCCTTAAAACTAAAGTTGTGATGTCATACAATTTGCGTCTAAACGGAAATCTACTTTTCCCGTTCATTTTGCACCCACTCTCCTAATATATAAATTACGAAAGGAGACAAATGGTTACTATCACCCTGGGTACCTTAAGGCCAGAATTCCGAGCCGAAGCAACTGTACCACAAGTTATATCGTGTTATAACTCCAGGCGTTATCCGCATAACATTCGTGGACATTTAACAAATCTCATCAAGTCTACTCGGATGTTCCCTGCAATTTCCCATGCCATTGCTTGTTTCTACAGCCACCCACTGTATCCACTGCTGGCGAAACTGTTGCAACAGTGTGAACTGGCTTCAGTTAGGCCAGATTCGCCCCCATCACCAGGCGCCTTCGACGACGAATTGCGGGCCTACGTCCAACACCGGCTGGAACCGGAGAACACTGATCTCACAAGGCCGAACAAGGGAAAGGATCTTAAAGAATACTATTCGAATCACTACGATACTGCTTACAGCTCCTCGCGTGTTGTACGAAATCCCACTGCTGGGCGATTTAAACAAGGCGACTCGAAAAAGGCAAGCCGACCTCAGTCGACTGACTGCAGAATATACTCCACCGATAAGTCGCGCGATTTCGACAAATCAATTGACATGGTAGACCCAGACTACTCTGCTGAATCTGGGACAAGGGATCCTGCACAATTTGACGACAGCAAAAAATTGCAAGTGTTTGTAGAGGACAGTGAAGTAGACGAATTGGTGAGTTTATCATACATTTTCGTGGATTAAAATGGTTCGCTTAAGTTCCCCATAAAAATTGATTCCTCGTTCCACTTTTACTCTTGTCGTAAATGGGTGGGCCGGATTATCATAGACGCATTGTTACTTCCAGAAAACAGCTGAAAGGATTACGTGGATTAATTTCGACCGGCACTTGTCGATAGAAAGTGTACTGGAAACTCACCATTCAGGACACTATCGATCAATAGATTAACCTGGCCTACTTTTGGCTTACAACTTATGCACGTGCGTTGTTCCTATCGGTGTTATTGCATTACCGCCATCCCGTTGTCATTTGCAGATAGTCAAGGCTGTTCAGGTGTTGCGTATTCACCTAATGGAATTGCACAAAGTCAACGAACTCTGCAAAGACTTCTGCTCCAGATACATTCACAGTTTGAAGACAAAATTTCAATCGGATCCCATGATTCATGGTAAGTAGCCTAAATCTCTTTGCAGAAATCGCACTCTCTTTTCCACCCAGGGCAAGCGTTGCATGTAAGTATTTATGTCCACCTTCCATGAGTTACTGTGCGAGTAACCGAGCACGAAATAACTGCAATGTGTTCAGTGCGTTACAGTGAATGCACGATCAGGAGGTGGCGCTGAAGAGAGACCTTACGCGACTAGGATCGCAGTACATAGGTCCGAATACCATGCGAAGAGAGCTGAGCTGTGCCTGCGTCAAATGAGCTTCACGTCGGGTCCAACGAATTAGCTGCACGGATTTGTGTCCAAGGAAACCCTGGGCTATCAGTTGAGAACAGTGTCGTCAACTGACATAGAAGTCCATAACCAGGTTTTATTGACTGGTTGTCCACTTTCACTGCGATTGCTTCCAACCGCAACAAAATTTCGTCACAATATGAAGCGAAAAAGTAAAGTACAAAGATGCGGAGCTATACTTTAAATTGGCAAACGGTTGCACGGAAATGAAAACAATGGAAGTAGTTTCCATATTTCCTTCTTCCCCGGTGCTTGTATCAGTGCAATTAATCGTTAACAATATTTACTTGTTATGTAGTAACGACAATGTGCAAACCTATACGCACTCAGCATGACAGTAGCGGAAATGAACCCAACCTGTCCTGCGCGTATCATTGTACTACGTAAAACGGTGGGGAGCTACAGCGACCATGTTTCAGCGAAATAGTTGTTGCACATTTCTAGAGACAGTGCCGTCTACCCGAACAGCTGACATGCTCCATGCTGCGTTGTTCGTTCCAGGAGGACGATACTATCTGTCGTGCTTAAGGTAGACTCTTCGCGTACGTGAACGGAGCTGAATGGACTGCTTGCTTCTGCGGAAATCCACACGTCATTCATCGATCTGGTTGTGATACCACCTTCCCGCAAACTACTTGCTTGCCGGACCGATACGGTAGACATTAAGGTAGGTTTGTATACATGTTAACTGTTCCCTCCGTAGCCATCATTGGTGCGATGAATCGTGCTGGAATGGATTCTGGCAGCCCCGAATAGACCACACTGTTAGCAAACGCCGCTACGCATGCCATTCGACTACGGTCGAGGTTCTCGAATGAATGGAATACCACGGGTTGAAAAGGCTTGTATACCAGAGAGGAACATAAAGATGCTGGTTTTGTTTTTTCACTGAGCCAACAGAATTCAGGAATAGTCCCAGTTTTTGGTTAGTATTTCAGGCATGAAAAGATAGCGCGTGATGAACCGTGACATGTGTCAACCTGGAATTAAAAAGACCAGAAAGAAATCTGTTGGAACTGTTCTCGTTCCTTCTTCGGTGACCAAATTGGATTTCAAAGGTAATGAAACGGGGGCTTGTGTTGTGATCACATACATAACGGATGATTTACACTAATTGGAATGATTGTTCCACCGTCATGTAACGTAACAGCGTCACTTTGCATCAGTTCTTGCTGACCAGCTGCAATACCACATTGTGGTGACAGTGCGTTCGTTTGAAAGCCCCATAAACAGCCAGCGTTTCTAATTGCTACTTTCCCTTTTAGCAGACCCCACCTAATCTCTGTCACAATATCCGTTTTTCCACCACTGCGACGGAGCACAACTGTTCCGTTGCACTGTGATCACCTTTGTTTCTATAGGGAGAGTAAATAGGGTGAAACACATGGGATGAAGTCTTCTAAACCTTCCTTTCGTGCATATGTGCGTTTGTGTGCATGTGTGTGTGTGTGTGTGCGTATTCGGGTGATTTGATACCGGAGATGGTTAGATAGAAATCTACTCTGTAGTTTGATCGGCTGAGTGAGTACTGGCTCAGTCCAGTAGAAGGAGTAACCGTACTTCCGCAAGAGCTGGGCTTTACTGATAACCGACGCTATTTGAGTTAGATTACATCAGTCATGCACCGGGCACAGCTGTTCTGGACATGGATGGAGAGACTGACTGGAGTCTGATAACATTGAACCAGTGGGTGTCCGACCAAGTTCGTCCAACCGCCACAGTCACAATCACGTCACGCTTGGGCACCTAGGTACCGTAGTTGCAAGATGAATTGTAGCGCAAGTATGTATAATATTGTACTTTCGCCTAACAAACATGAAGTCACAAGAATCAGGCAGCCTACAACACCTTTTCTTGTGGGGATCTTCTTCCAGTTACCCCGTGCCAGTGGCGTATCAACTACTTTCGTCGACCGGGGCGGTGGTAACATCTTCGCCCTGACTGAGGGTAGAATAGGTGCTTGAAGGCCACACAATCGGTTCAGGGTAAAGTGCATATTACTTTTCGATGAAATGGACAATTTTTTGAGACACTGAGGTAGATGTAGTGCAAGTGACCACAATAGGAGAAGTAAGTGGATCGCTGGAAAGACTGTTTGGACAGGTGTGACACATAGCACAAATGTGTTGTTGGTCATACAGAGTAACATTAAAATATGCAACCCTCCGATTAGCTGGAAATTTTACCATTTATATTTGGTATCGAATACTGTACATTACCGAATATAAACGGATGATTTTTGGACAATTGTTCGTTTCTGAAGTGGTGGGCCGAGTTATAAAAAGGCTAGATGGAATTTGAAAACGTCGCATGCAAAATCCACCCAGGAATTCACTGCCCATCGCTGCCCTTATTTCTTCTTAGATCCACCCGTTAGCTACGCACAGTATTCCAGACGGGGATTTCAAGTGCCTCTAACTTGACACGCTACTTTTTGTCGAAAAGTTGTCGGTATATTGCACATTTGACGTTCGCGAAGGATGGCAGTAGCGAATCAAAAGCCCTTAAACATTAGTTATGCCAGGCCACCCGGTGCCTTAAAAGCACAACGTCGTCCTACACCCCTGACGGTGAACTTCACTCTCATGCACTGCTCTACTGTGGTTCATACGCATGAGGCCCCCGACTATGCGAGGCGGACTCTCTGACACCCTACATCGTCGGCTGTTTTGTCCGTTGCATGTGACCTAACATCTGGTCGATACACTGTCTGGTGCGGTAAAACTCCGTTCTGACGTCCCCGTTCTGAAGGCCCCATTAACCGCGAAGATAACACATTACGATCATCACAACTGACCAATAGTAGAGCAGATTTCACTTAAACACACTCAAGTGAGTGCAGGTAGTGATGAGGTCACAATCGTGGGGAAACCATTTCGTGTCTCTTGCAGATTTTTTGTGGTTGGCTAATACGGGGACTTACGATTTTAGACAAATTTGGTGGTGCAAAGTTACACTGTCTATCTATCTATGGACGGGCTTACATTCGGAATGTACGGCAACCAGCGGTACTTAAAATGCCGCGCCTTGTCACATACCACCCCGGGGTGGACCGCTCTCCCCTTGCCACATTTCTGTCCCGTGCTAACACCCTCAGTGGTACATAGCAGCCAAGCAGAGCCAAGTGGGTGCTGATGATGTCCACCGTCCGCCTAATTCGCTTTGTCGTTATCCACTTTCCCGCCTTTATTATGGGGACCTGCTAACACTAGATCGAGTCAAACTGCATTGTTGTAAGACCATGCTTCTCGAATCAATGGCCCGTTTTAAGAGAAACGGTTAACCAGAGCAGAAGAATCATAGGTATTGTTTTATTAACCATTTGGCTGAAAAATAGCGTAGTTCAGTTTAAAGCGTGTTCTGATCGAATGTAACGCCACTTTAAACTTTCCTATTTCAACAACTAAACTGAAAGCATTTCCTGTGACAAATCTCTCCTTTTGCACAACCTTTGGTGTACCTCAGTCTGTCCCGGCTTGATGACTCAGTTTGCCCAACTTTCGAAGGATGGATCTAATCGATCCGCCTTGAGCTTTGTGCCACCTAGTGTATGGCGTCAACTCAGCGAGACCAGGAGCACTTTCACAAATGGCGTGACGCGGAGACAACAACCACTCCGTTCAGCTCCGCCACCATCCGGCTACTCTAGCCCGAAATGATCTTCCGTCAATCCACTTCTGCGGACAAAACACGTGGTACACCCTATCAGCATGACCTACTGTGAAATCGTCGGCGTGGTCACACCCATTCTCGTTCCCATGCATTCGCTCACTCATTCATCTAATGCACGCTAGCTACTGTGATACAGGCGGCCGGCCAGCCGGCATCATTGCACTCGTTCGCCAAAAAAAACCGCTAACTCTGGTGCACGCAGGCACGCATATGATGTTCTTCAGGACGGCCTCACACTCAAGCTCCGCGCGACCATTGAATAGATTTGCCCGCATTGCCGACAAATGGATATGCCCCATACCTTTGGGATGCGCTTTCACCATTAACTGATTTAAATAATGTGGAGACAATCCGGTACCCAATCTGCTGAGCACTGACCTCGTGTTAGCAGCCCGCCCTCTCATCAGGCCCGAACAACACCGGCGTCAGCCTATTCCACTACCGGGCGCGGACACCACCACCACCACCACCACCATGAAGGGTCAGGTGACTCAGCTGCTTCGCAACGCGCACACACGCGCTAGAGAGAGTATGCGCTTACCTAAACAGGAAATGATGGAGGGTAGGCAAAGTGGAATCGAGTGCATAGCACTTCCGCTGCGTTGGCGTGGAAGTCAGCCCTACGCAAGCGCACCCGTACATATGCGTGTGCACGCGCGCGATGTGTTAGAATGATACGTTGCGAGAACAATACAAGAGTTTCCCCCACATTTCGATTAATCGATATTGTCTGAAGCATATAAACTTTAGGATTTCTAAAAGCATTACTTTGGATGGCGGATGTGTAGTACAATGTCTGTGGGTATTGCACTAAATTAGACCACTAATTCCAACAGTTGTTCCTTAAAATTGCAGCACACACCACAAGTAGAGGTAGTCCTGAGGCTTCCATTTTTAACTCATGCGACTAGCCCCTGGGCCGTTCTTTAGCATGGAGTTTCAGCTGGTGTAAACGATTCTCAATGCGGTAATTACCTGGTGACAGCTACACCTATCGTTGACACACCATGGAACACAAGTGTATAGGTAGGAACAGACAAGCATGAAGATGGATCATGAGTTTCTTTGGTACAACTATATCCGAAATGCCTTCCATTTGTCTCCGAACTGATCAAATTCGCTTGGGTCGACTGCAAACCATCACCCCTAGCTGGAGCTACCATGTCGGAAAATCGTAGCGTGTATGGTTTTTTGAAGCTCACTGGTTCTGGTAATGGAAGCTAAATTAGTCCCCAGTTCCTGTCAACTTACAAGTTAAAATGAGTTTTATGGACCATAGTGGTTTCATTTTCAATATTGAAACTGCCATTGCGGGTATACTATATGGTTGACGGCATCTAGTTCCTGTCCCTGCCTGTCACCGCGGCATCCGTAAGATAGTCACCTGACGCCTGCGCCTACAGAGGAACAATGGGTGGCTTGCGCTGCACCACCCAGAGCTCCTTCCACACACCCGAACGATTGGGACTGGGAGACACGTAGATGTTTCATCAACAGAGCCGGCCTGCACTCCTTCAACATGCACGGCGGCGACGGCAGCTCAGGCGGCGGCGGCGGCGGCGGCCGCGGCAGCAGCAGCAGCAGCATTCCTGTCTATGTGGGGCCCAGCTGGATGATGCTTGGCGGCATCCAGTTCCGGATTTGCCTATCACTGTGGCCTCCATGGAGACAGCCATAGGACGCCTGCGCCTACAGAGGGACCATGGGTGGCTTGCGCTGGACCACCTGCAGCTCCCACCACACACCCCATATCCAGTGTAAACCCGAAGGAATAAAACCGGGAGGCAAGTGGATGGGAGCTAGGTTTCATCAACGGAGTCGACCCGAACTTCTTCAACACGCAGAGCGGAAGCATTCATATCTCATTGGGAAATCGTGCGTACCATAAGTACACAAGCCGTACACAAGCCGCTCCACACTGAGTACATGAAATCACTATGTGAGTCTATCACGGTCATGAGGACTGTGCACCCCGTTACACCAACAACAATTCACATTCTCCTGGAATCAGTAATCGAGGTGGAGGCTCTTGGACAGATAGGCATCTTGTCAACATTCCCGTTAACTGCAGCCACACAGGGGATATCACACAACTAAAATGGAATTTGAAAGAAAGTAAGTACGTAAAATGGACACGGAAATTAGACAGAAAATGGGAACTGAACAAGTCGAATAAACTGGAATACATTTCATCCAAGTTAAAAAGAGCTAGTTCAGATGTAAATCGGCGCAGCCCAGCTGCGGTGAAGAAGCATGGTGTATAAAACATTAACCTCAGCATGAGGCAAAAACTGAATGATAATATTATTAAAGTGTTCGCCCATCGCCTGAATGGATGGGTGATTCCCAAACAAAATTCGAAGTTGTTGCCCCCCCCCCCACACAGGACAGAGAGAAGACCGGATCGGACGAGCAGAGCAGCAGGGATGTATTAGTGAATCACACCGTTCATTATGAAGGTGAAATGGAAACTTCTTGAATGGTATTTAAAGGCCAATTTACATCAAATCAAGGAACGCCACCCTCGCGTTAATTGGCTGCATCTCCCGGTTGGCTCTCTGTTCGCCCCAATCAGGGCGGGGGAGTTTGGATCGGCTGCCGCGGCGATGAGGTCCTGGCTTGTTCGCATCGCATATTCCTTCCTAACAATTAGTAGCAGTATACCATACGTAGATGTGGAAAAGATGGAATATGCGCGCAAATTTCACTCCAACATCCGATCGTGCAGCATATTTTTGACTTTCGTTAAATCAAAGAGCAAACTTGGTAGTTAAAGCAAGACCCTATTGAGATACAATGAAGTAAGGGAGAATAAAATTTTAAATTTCAATCGCGTAGAAGAGCATCTTTGAATGGTCACTGTGCAGCGGATGAAATCTATCAGTTGCTGCCTTAGAAGAAATATTAATGCAAGCATCAATATGTCTAGAAATGATCAAATCAACGCAATAATCTTTAGGTATACCGCCAATGGGAGATAATGCATGGCGTCACAAACCTAAATACTAAAGTAGGAGGTGCTGTAAGCACTTTAATTTTGAAGACGTTAAAGGAACTTTTCTGACCTTAGGAAATGTTTCACAGACATACGTGGTGTAGATGTGTTGGAACAGGAGGTTTCCGATATACTTGACCGTGAATGATCTGGTTATGGGGTCAGCTTGGATAACAGACCAGAACCTGATCAGACAATCTGAACTACAGGTATACTGATTTATTGGCTATGGGATGTTGGCTAACAGTTAGATTGGGGTAGATATTCATTAAGCCGCAGTTTATCGCCTAGAAGAGGCAACATTACTTCATTTAGAAGTATTGAATGTATGGGATATGGATGAAGACTACTCCACCAGATTTTCTACTCCATGCTGAAGTGATAAGAAATCTGGAATATTGGAGCCCATCCACCTCAGCTCATTAACAACATATTTGCATTTCATAAACGTGGTCTGTGTCATCATGATTATAATTACACACGTCAGCTACAGGTGGGAAAACACCTCCGCTATTGTGCCGCAATACGTGAAGGAAATACATACATACATACATATAATACAATATACAAAGGAAAAATAGATACAACAGTTTCATGCCAGCTGAGCTACCAGCAACGGATAGGCATCGTTCCGGTAAGCTACCAGCCAGCTACTAGGCAAAAAGAAAAAAAGTTATTGTTTTACTCTATGAAATGAGATCTTAGATGGAGGGGGAGGCCAAAAGGGATGGGGAGGGACAAAGAAACTCACAGCACGAACGCCACTGAGGTCGGCTCTTTGCCTTGTCAGCAAGTGTGCCCAGCCAAACGTGTTCACCGTCTTTTGGGACCCAACCAGAGAACCGTGAAGCTCCAACCGAGGCTAGCTCCGAAGTGAGGGACTTCATTCCCTTGGACCAAGTCATCGCTTGGCCACCTCTCCTCTTCTTCCACCCACATCCCCGGTGAGCAAACAACGCACATCGAGGGAGTCGGTGGGCTGGCATGCGTAACACGTGGCCGAGCCATCGGAGTCTGGTGCGGGAAATAACGGTGCTGAGCGGTTCACATCCTTTTCCTGGGCGGTAAACAATGCGTCGAACACGCTCGTTACTCACGCGGTGTTCCCACCAGACGTGAGCCAAACTGCGAAGGCACCGATGGTCGAACGTAGCTGGCCTCTTCATGTCCGCCGACCTTAGGGGCCATGTTTCGCAACCGTACAATAGGATCGAACGTACCGCTGCATTGTACACTCTACCCTTCAGGGCGAGAGTGATGTCGCGCTGCCGCCATAGGTGGCGAAGGTTAGCAAAAGCACTCCGAGCTTTCGCTATACGGTTCGTGATCTCGTCTTCGATCCCAAGGGCGCTGATACAACTTCCCAGGTAATTGAATTTCTGAACGACTTCTAGCTGATCCCCACCAAGGGTCAGCACAGGAGGCGATCCCTGCTAATCTTGGAGGAACGCTGTGCACTTCGATGGTGTAAAGCAAATCCCGAAGCGGCTGACAGCCAGTGCTAATCTGTCCAGCGCGGCTTGGCACGTCTGGGAGCTGTCACAGATGAGGGCAATGTCGTCTGCATACTCCAAGTCAAGAAGTCGTTCTCCTGGGAGTAGATCCATACCTTCCAAGTCATGTCCTGTAAATGCAAACTCCATGGCTTCGTCAACAGCGAAGTTGAAGAGGAAAGGTGACAGCGGGCACCCTTGTCTCACGCCGCTGGAGATATTAAAGGGTGGCGACAGCTTGCCGTAAGCCCTCACTCTGCCCGTGCTAGGCGCATATAATGCTTGGGTAATATTTAAATATTTCTCGGGCACACCTTTCCTGAGTAGACAATTCTAAAGGGCACATCGATCAACCGAATCCAAGGCACCTTTGATGTCGAGGAATACGACTACGGTGGGCCGCCAATATGTATGATGGTGCTCCAACAACTGACGCAAGGTAAAAATGTGGTCGATGCAGCCACGACCCCGACGAAACCCGGCTTGCTTCTCATGAATCTGGCTTTCACGAGTGCCAGTCATTCTGTGAAGAATTATGGAGGCGAGTAATTTGGAGGCGATGGAGATCAGACTGATTCCTCTATGGTTGCCGCATTCCGAGCGCGATCCGCCTTTGAAGATGGGAAGAATAACGGAGCGGCTCCAGTCGGTTGAGACAGTTTCCTGCTCCCACAGTTTCACTAGTAATTCATGTAAAGCATCAACAAGAGCAGAGCCTCCGAATTTGAAGAGGGCTGGAGGAAGATCATCTGGTCCCGCGGCTTTGTTCAACTTCAACAGTCCGATCTCACGTTCGACTTCTGAGCGAGAGAGTGGATCCAAAGGGACAGCCCACGGAGCAGGGCGATCACTCGCCGGCGAAGAATCGAACAATTCTAGCCGATTAAATTGCTTTTCAAAATGCTCAGCCCAAAGCTCCAAACGTTTTGACAAATTGTGGATAGGCTGTCCACTCTCATCACAAATTGTTTCACTAACACCAGGTCTCCTGCTGCCCGTTTCCCGTATCAGACGGAATAACTTACGATGGTTGCCAAGGGCAGCGGCCACTTCCATCTCTGACGCACGATGAGACCACCAGGATTCGCGGTCTCTCTTCAGGCTAGCACGGAGTTTTGCGCGGAGCTCTTTGCGAGTTTCATTGTGTTCGCTTCCAGCCGGGATATGCCGGCGAGCGTCGATAAGTTCCAGAGACCGAGAAGAGACCCAATATCCATGTTGGCTATTAGACATATCACATGAGGATTTGCCCGCTGCTAGTAAGGTCTGGCGAACATGAAACCAGTGACCATCAATTGTCTCCAGTGAGCGAGTACTCAACTCGCATGTCAGCGTACTTCGATACGCATTCAGAACAGCTGGCTTCGCCAGTTGGCTGGTGTCAATGCGCTCACAGCGTCGTCGTGGGCGTCCGCCAAAACGCATCCGCATGTCAGCACATACAAGTGCATGATCGGTGTCCACACATGTGCTCCAAATCGAGCGACAATTCTGGATGCAGCCTCTCCAGCGGTAACTAATAGCAATGTGATCGATCTGCGTCCATAGCTGGTTCGAGGCTGGTGGGCGCCAAGTCACCCTCCGGCGGGTGCTGTGTCGGAAATTAGTGCTCGCAAGAAATAAGCGAGCATCTTCACGCAAATGAAGTAACCGCTCACCGTTATTAGTACGGGAGCCTACACCGTGCTGACCGCCCAGATGCATTTCATCAGTGGACAACTTTCCAACTTGTGCGTTCATATCCCCAGCCAGCACAACAGTGTCCGTGTTTCTTTTGTGGCCAAGGAGCTGAGTCAGTTGGCGGTAGAAGTCGTTCTTTAGCGAATCATCGCTACAGTTTGTGGGTGCGTAGGCAGCGATGATGGATAGACACCTATTATTTCTGCGCGACTTTGAAGCTTTAAACGAGCCAGCCAATCGGGCCACATACATCCGGCTACTGATTGGAATCCAATCAACCAGAGCAGCTTCAGGTCGGGGACTCAGGACAATGCCAACACCAGCTTGGTCGGTGCTCGAAGCTGCATCGTCACCGGATAGGCGCACTGAGAAAATACTGTTTGCGTCATCTGAAGCGGATCGCAGAGTGAGCATAGAGCTCGAGTCTTGCAGGCGGATCTCTGATAAGCAGCAGATATCGATTGAGAGGGTCTCCAATGTTCCGGTAAGTGCTGCCTGTTGACCGATTTGTAACAGTGTGCGTACATTAAGGCATGCCAATCTGAAGGAGGATCGAGGGCTCCAAATGGAAGCCGATGAACTGGAATGGACCGCTTGCTTGGACATGGGCTTGTCGACAGGAGAGAAGTGACGCTCCGCGTTCACATGTGAATTGAAATTAGAAGATAAATGCCTAGCAAAGCATGTTGGGGGAGGGCCAAGAAGCGTCGGGTTGAAAACTGGGCGGAGTGGAGTTGGAAGGGAACGGTAAGAGTGAAAAAGCGTAAGAGGGGGAGTAAGAAGACAGGAAGGTTTGAGCAGTAGCACCCAAACCCCTATCCACCCTGCTCGATGCAGCAGATAGTGCACCGTTGATTATCCTCTGCGGTGGCCAGAGCATCAGCAATTTGTTTGAGGTAAGATTCATGGTATTGCGTGGGCAGGATACTGTCAGGTTGCCCATGCCTAGACGGGAGAACGATTAGGGTTCTCAACCAAAGCCTTTGGTTCAAAAACCTGACCGCAAGGCAGTGGGTTTGGCGTTGGGCTACAAGAAGTCCGTTTTAAGGAATAAGGAGCCACCCTCCTTCCAACCCTCAACCTGGAGGACCAGGAGGCTGAGTTTGTCTGGCCTCTAACCATTGACCAATCTGGTATGAGTGACTCTGAGGGTGCAAAAGCACCACCCAGCATAGCTCAATGGATCGCTGAGGCACACAAACCATCGCACCACGGTAAGGTCCAGCCTCATTGCCACCGCGTGGTCTGTGTAGTGGGACATTTATGTACAAGGAAAATAGAATAGGCAATAGGATTGTTCTCTGCAGAACACCACAATCGGCAAGGAGGACAGAGTACGTCTAACCGTTTGACTTGATGAAATGAGTACGACACGACACGCTACAGGTTATATCCACCCGGGTGGACTCCATTCTCAGATAGCAGATTGAGCATCATTGCCCTATCCACGGTTCCAAGGTACTGGAATAATCAATGAAGAGAAGCCGTACGAACTTACATTTTTGGTCAAGTGCAGACCTCACAGGATGGCAAGAATGCCACTGCGTCCAATGTGGATGTTTAAATGCAAACTAGTAGACATCTTCAACAGAGATGGCTGTGAAAATCCGCGGAATTAGCAGTTTTTAGAAGTTTTCTTAAGCACAGATGTACACCCAATCTGGCGCTAATTTTAAGATCCATTTTCGGGTATTAGGATTGTTCTGGCTGACGTCCAAATGTCTGAGGTCCCACACATAGTGGGGCATTTGTTAAATATATCTGTTTAAGGTAGTGTGGGGAATCAGCACACTCTTCTAAAACGAAAATGGTAAGAGAGCATCCAGACCACTAGCTTTATTTACTTTAATCTACTGCTTTCTTTGTAAACGTCGCCTTGTTCGAAGGGCGCAGCTGGACTTGGTTGAATGAAGAAGGGCTACACTTGATTTAGCAAAGCTAAACTTTTAACTTAATTTGTCCACATCCACTTCACCCCTCTGGCTGCAGCATCTGCCCGAAAAGTCACCGTAGATAACGAGGAATACATTAGTTGGCCACTTTAGCTTAGATGTAATAACTGCGGTTACGCTCATGAAACGAGTAGACACTTTACACCAATAAGATCACTCATTCATCCTTCGAAGACATCTCAGCAGTTTTCATGGTGTACACATTCGAAGATACCGCGTTGTACTGAAGGTGTCGGATGAAAGTGTAGATAACGCACTGTCTCGACTTGGTCAAAGTCGCTTTGCACATTACCATTAGTCAAATTCACAAGAGGCAGTCTCTTGGACTATTTCAGGATATAGCGAAACCGTGGGTGTGGGATCGCTCCTTTAGTCGACAAATCAATGTTTCTATTTCCTTTGACGATGATAGAGGCACAGAGTTTATTTGACTCTACCGCGCACTTGATGTCAGTATGCTGACTTCACCACCGTGCTCAAGTGGATACTTGAGCCTGAAAACAAAGACATTCCACTGATGGCTACTTGCAGTACCTCATTCAACCACTCCTGAGCAAGTGTTTTTCTCAATTTGGAAGCGTTTCATTGAGTGTACTATCGTGTCCAACTAATATACCAGGTAGCTTGTCGCGGTCCTACACCAGAGGAATCAAGCAACCACGATGACGTTAGGAAGAACCTCATGACGGTACCGAGTCACCATTCTCAGCTACCTAGGTAGCATTCCCATCTGTAGTAGTTGCTCTGAGGAAAAATGATGTGATGCATTTAACAAGGAAGCAAAGTAAGGCAGTTATCATTTTGAACAATTCTGACTGCAAGACGGAATGAATGAGATCTCAAAAGATAAGTAGAAATTTCATAAAGGTGAAGACGGAATCAAACAAATGAAATGTCCTACGTCTAGTTAAAACAAATCTTGGTCTCAACGAAAATTGCGTGCGGTAATCCAAACACACGGCATGCACTCCAAAACCAAATACGGAACTAATGTTGTTGCATTGTCGAAGGATAATTGCGGAGGCGGCGTACAAGTTTAAAGTAACATCCCTAGAAATGCGATCCGCCACGTTCCGGAAGACCAATACAATCTAAATTGACACTATCTGTACACCATCTGGGACATTGCCAGTTGGATTACACCAAGGGGTGAATGATAAGCAAGCGCACCATGAAAGACGCCATGAGGTGGATGGGTGTGGGCGCAACATGAACACAGCATGCAAGGTAATGGGTTCTGTCGCTGCACAGTCACTAGTCACCGATATTTCATTGAATGCAACAATGGAATTTATGTACGATTTTTTTTCAAATGTAAACTGTCGCTGTCGATTCTCAGGGTCTTACTGCTGGTAGCGTGGAAGACGTGCACACATTATGTAAAGATCAACCATATCGACAGACGGTTTATTTAATCTAGGGAAATCAACTTGACTTTGTACTACCAGACATCTTTATTATAATGGTTGAATCGTTTCGTGAACCAGACCCCGACTAAAGATGCCTGTCCACAGAATGTGTTCAGGACAGGTTGGTGAATGCTCCGGGTGTAACCGCTTCGTACACAAGCAAGAACTTTGGTTCAAAAAATATTGTTTTGATGACCATGATGTCCTACATCTCCTGTAATATTAGCACTAATGTATATTTCTCGTGGTACCGAGCAACTGTGCTCACCAATGAATGGTATATACATGTGTAATATGTTGACATATGCATATCAATGGTCGGGGTTTATGCAGGGATACAATAGGAACGTTGTGGAAATAAGTTCATTTGGCGCTTTCACTGCCGTTTCCGATCGGAACTCGAGTATGCACAGTTTTTGATTATCGTACAGGTCGGGCATATCATGCAAGCGGCGCGCTCATGGAAAGGGAAGGAACGTAAAAGGGGACGAATCAGTTGGAGCGGTTAACTAACATTTGA
Source organism: Dicrocoelium dendriticum (assembly GCA_944474145.2). Taxonomy (NCBI): domain Eukaryota; kingdom Metazoa; phylum Platyhelminthes; class Trematoda; order Plagiorchiida; family Dicrocoeliidae; genus Dicrocoelium; species Dicrocoelium dendriticum. The sequence continues at coordinate 99,115,831 of OX104063.1, forward strand.
CGTGTAATACACAATGATACACATACACATACACAGTGATACAGGTCAATTTATTTGTGAATAAACGAAACTTGATGCAGTTTTACTCGGGTGCGAAAGGAAAGAGAAAGGATTAATACAACAGTGTAGTTGCATATGCATCTTCTAAGTTTCAGCTGCGTTAGCCGTGTAATGTAAGGCGGTTGAGACAAAGTGAGGCGCCTGAACATTCCTTTATCCAGACGTCGGATGGACCTGATCAAGCAAGATGGGCTTTGTGCTACGCAGTTGCTTAGAGGTTAGATGAGCTCAGTAGCCTTCCTTTCAACCTTCAATTGTAGGTGGAGGTTTATGACAAACGAGAGGTGTTGACCATTGATCGTCACTTATACAAATGGGAGTACGTGTACATTTGGAAAGGAAAATTAAATATGAAGCTTCATGCTTGCGTACATAGGTACACATTGTGTACGAAGAGGGTAAAGACCGTCCAGTCTCTCCTCAGACTAGTTAATTGCGCGGGTACGGGTTCTTGATTAACCTAGGAACTGGAGGTACTGTGGACCAGATGAAAAAATAGTTCGAAACGAGGCTCTGTTTCTATGAGATTTACGCAGACCGGACTGCATAAGAACTACAACAAATGCACCTAAAGGTTATCCTGTTACTGCTTCATTTAAACGAGTACGTGGGAGATAGAGCACAAAGTTATTCGTTGCTTGTTACGCAAAAACCAGTTTTCGGCCAGTAGTTTCCACAGCCACCCTAAGTATACTGGTAAACCAAGGGTTCGCGCCGTGTGAAAAATGACTATATATTTACACCTGTCAGTGAAAAAGTGCTTAATAGTGCAACTTAAAAGAAGTGTCGTCACGGTGGTTCGGCAAGCATTCACTACCGTTATGTTTGGAGTCTAGAAAGATTTTAACTTTGCTCATCAAGTCTACAAAAACGATCTCCGTTACAACTCACTACATTTGGCATTCCGTTCGTGACTGAGCATTCAACTCCGTAAGCAGGACTGACCGTTGTGCCAGTGAACTGAATCGATAGCGTACTCCAAGGTGGTTTTCTAACTGGTGCTACAACAATCGAACGGGACAAGCAATAACGAGCAAGCTTCCCCGACCTCATCGGTTGCTAGACATACTCAGGACAGGCCAGTGGGTTGGCCTAGACTCGGAGTTCAGGTTTTACCGCCGCGGCAAAAACGCCACAGTTCTTAAGTTGACCGGGACCGTAACCATTGGCGACAGAAGCAGTCATTTGTCACTCACGAACATCATTGATGCTCATGACATTGATCTACAACTTTCGCGTCTACTACTGTCTATCTCAATGAGGAGGCCAGCATATGCACTCATCTATAGGAGTGAAAAATTGAACGGATCACTTCAGATGCTCATTGGTATGTTAAATATAAAAGAAGCCGAAGCTTGACATGTTCCGCCGGATGATAGGTTAGAAGTAAGCAAAATAAAAGGAAAAATGGCAATAAGAAATAGTGAACAACTGTAGATTGTGAACTTGCCGAGTACAGCGTTCCGGTATGTTTTATGTACAATCCAAAGTTATCGTCTGTGGTTTCCGGGCAAAAATGAAGGCGGGTTGGTTTGTTTTTGTTTTTCTGCTGTTTGTATGGGTCGTTTGGATTACGGGATATGGTGTAGTATGACCAGTGCACTATCAACACGTGCTTTGAACACGACTAATGTGAGGGCTGAAATAACAGCTTCTGCGTGGGTATTTCACGTGTGGCAAACACGCAGCGCGAAGTAGTTTCTTTGACACTCCAACTGACTATATTTTTCTGCCAATTTGAGATGATGACCTCTCAGTTGGCTGTTATGACTCAGGTTCAGTAGTTGATGACAGGGGCTTTAGTGTTGTTTAATGTTTGGTAAACCATGATTAGGTCACCACGCAAACGGCGATAACGTCCGCTGAAAATGCCAAACACTCTGAGGCGCTGTTCGTATGACAACTGGTGCAGCCCCTTGACATTTTTGGTTACCTGAGGTTGCGGAAACTCCAAGGCCGTGAGATCGCGCTTTGGCAATTCGTGCCATACTTGCATTGCATATTCAACGTCGGATTGCCCGAAAGCACTCCGTAAAAGCCCCACGATTTGAATCCCCTTCTTCGATGTCTTTTTGGACTGCTCCGATCAGCCGAGATCTTCCTGGACCAACACACGGAGATTCTTGTCGAGAGAACAGTGTAGCAGATCCTGGTCCCCCAGCTTATATGTGTGAATTATTTGGTGTCTTAAATGGTGTCTTAAATGGAACATTTAGCCACATTGTATAGAAGGCGGTTTGGGACCGACCATCCATAAATATTGTCAAAATCGATTTGAAGTGGATACGGTCTTATGGAGCTCTGATCACTCTCCAAACCTTGATGTCATCGGCCTGGAGTAAACAGTTTGATGCAATCTGACTCGCTAGATCGTTTATTAAGAACAAGAATAGACGGGTTTCAGTACCGAAGTCTGTGGTACTTCGTATTCGGCGTGAATTGGGTTTGACACGGATTCACGTACTCTCACCTTCAGACGTCTGTGCGAGAGATAATTGCGGATCCGCTCGAGGCGAGGGTCTCCAATGTCACATCCTTGAAGTTTGGCGAGCAGGATACGATGGTCCAACCGGTCGAATGCCTTGGAGAAACCAAGGTAAGCCACATCAACTCCTGCACCAGCATCCAGCGTTTCGGTCCAGCTGTCTCGTGTTAACACTAGGTTGGTTGTGCACGACCCATTCTGGCGGAAGCCATGTTGCTGCTGAGCAATGAAACCAAAGCCGTCCAGATAAGACGTGAGTGTGTCGTCAATGATAACCTCCATAACGTTTGAAAGAACTGGCGGTAGCGTCACTGGTCGATAATTGGCTGGGTAGGAACGACTACCCCTTTGTAAATGAGAGTTATTAATCCGTGTTTCCACAGTGCAGGAAAGTGCCGCTCGTCAAGACAGTGCTGCAACAACAGAGCCAAAGGTTCACCCACAATAGTTGCCGCCACAGCAAGCGTGTTTGGACGGATGTCGTCAATTCCTGGGAAGGCGTTCAGGCGCATGGATAGCAACTTTCTCATCACGATGTTTACCGTAAAATTCATATGAGTTAGTGCTGGCGTGGGCACAATACATTTCAAAGATTCAGGAGATTCAGGATGCAATGAAATGTTGGTGCATATTGTTGCTGTAGAACATTCGACACTTCTATATCAGTCCGAGTTAGACCATCCGCTGTTTGAAGTGGGATAACTTCACTTTTCACCTTGCGGGTCTGTTCACGCGCTGTACAGCAGATTAGGATTTGATTTTAATCGCTTGGCTAAAGCCTGTTAATAAGCTACTTTGTCCTCGCACACTAATTGGGTATAGTGGTTACGGTGGACAACATATGCCTTCCAGGTACTCGGACTCGGATCGGTTTTATGGGTATACTACGCCACCTTGCGTATCACCATGCTTTTGCGTCTCCTACTTCATATAAACAACGCCATGTTTACTGAACTGATAGTCTTGTTTTCCGAGGCTCCACTAACCAGGGTGTTAAACATACTGACGAAACGTTTCCAGACAATATCCGGTGAATCAGCAGTTAGGAAACTCCAGTCAGTCGCTTCAACGAGTCGGATTTTGTTGTCGTAATTCGTTACGGTTCGCGTTGTTTGATTTCCGTCCTCGGGATATTCAGCATAGTAAGTGTACATGCAATGCACAGTCGCATGGTCACTGCGGCCTAGAAAAGTATCGATTATCACTCTCTCGATCATCATTTCTTCATAAGTGAATATTCCGTCCAATATGCATGGCCTGTTATTTCCCTTGAATCTTGTGGACGAAGTGACGTGGCCATAAAGCGGAAAATCTGAGACAAGATCTTGCAGGTTTACTTTGAACTGCTTTTCTGGTGTGGCCTGGGATTCTAGAGCATGTAGGTTGAAATCGCCGGAGACAAGAATGTGACTGTACTTTCTGTTTATCACCTGCCTCAACGCAGCCACTAACTTGCAGCCCATCTCAGGTGTAGACGATGGTGGGCGGTAAACAACAACCACTAGACCAAGATCGTTCCATCTCAGCCGGAAATTGCACCAAATGGAGTCAGGTAAATCGGTTTCCGAATCGTATGGGTTCGCACTGCAGGTTGTTACGAAAGTGGACGACTACCCCACCACCTTTGCTGGCTTGATCGTTCCGGACAACGGACATACCTGTTAGCTCGATTTCGGCATCCGTTATCTTACAGCGCAACCATGTTTCCGTGATAGTGATGAGGTCCCAAGCTTCTGACGTGTGTCGAAGTCTTAATTCAGCTAATTTGCTGAGTATACCTTGGGCATTTGTGTACATGCATGAGAGCTTTTCGGATACCAACAGTGTGTTGGGTGGAATGAATGAAGCATGTGAGTTTATGTCGACCGATGTAAGGTCGGCGGCCAATCAATTTTTGGAGGGATTGCTGACTCTCGAGACGACTTTGGTATACATTCAAGTATCAGATGCCCCGGATCCCGGTGTTCGCCCGTGATCTGTTGTGTTCCACCGGATGTTATGGCTACTGTTGGAACCGTCGCCGAGTCAGGTCCTACAGTTAATGTTTTCATTGAGACTTGCGCCTTCACTGAGTTGTTATTAGAAGGTGTTCCTGCTGCTTTCAGGCGAATTTCTGTTGACAACCTGCTACGGAACTTAGTCCAGTTCTCCAGAAGAGTTTGTGCCGTTAGTGTTGATTGCAACACCAGTTTCAACCGCCTGCGACCGCCCCCCTTATAGTTCGGCGATACGGGGTCCTCGTCAACGAGGTGGCCACGACATTTTCGAGAGAAAGAGCCTCACGGATGTAGTGCCATTGCTCGCGGTCGTGTACCTGCGCATCGTCGGAAGAGGAATCAGTATGCTCAAGAACACCGTGAGCAATCACATTTATCTTTACTTTTTCTGTTCCTATCACCGTTAGTTGGATCCGCTGCACGTTCTTTCCACGGGAATTCAGGTAGTATGTGCACTCCACTTGAGGCGTAGCGGAGTCGATTCGCAGACAGCAGAACGGCCTCCGTCACATCCACCGAGTTTAGTGTTATCCGAAGTAACCGGGGTTTACCGTAGTGCAATGCGGCTGGGTGACGCGAGATGCGTCTTAATGTCGTGGGATCAGCATGGATACCGATTGCCGTACAGAT
>OX104063.1:99121501-99175421 GCA_944474145.2 Dicrocoelium dendriticum
CCTTTTTTCAGAGAGGGAGGTATTAGGAGGACAGCTATTAGACATTCACTTTTTGTGTGAAGGAGCTTACTAGCTATTCCTTTTTCTTCTTATTTTCTACTTCTTGATTGTTGTTTAAACGCCACACTGTGTTAGCCCGATTGGTACACCCACGTCATTGTTAATGGACGCTCATCTCCGTGTCATCCTCAGCTGTGCCATTTGCAAGAACATACTCCGTTGATTTTTCTCCGCATCACTTTTTCTACTTGGTTATGTTAAAGGAATATTTAGTTATCATACAATTATTGTACTATTTTTAATTTGTGTCTGCATTTTTTATTCTCGTTTGTTTCGTGACATTTGTTTAAACGCCACATTTCGTTATTCTAATTGGCCAGTGCCCGTCACTGTAAATGGATGTTCGCTTTACGTTTGAAGTCCCATGATGCTATTTTTAATAGCATATGCGATTTGCTCTTGAGTACACGGTTACTTATTCGCCGTTGCATTTGAAGTTTTTCCTTCTGCTGGTTGGCTCAAGTGTAATTTAGTAGTTCCCCTTCAATTTGCCTTCAAAACTATGTGAGCAAATATGATTTCATATATACACATCTCTTTCTGGCTCGTCTTTGAATTACTTCTTGTGGTCGTTGGGTGAAGGCGTCAGCGGCGACACAACAGAGGCTCAATAAACTTCCTGTCTATAGTACCAAATTAGATGCCTACGTGGTTGGTATGCTTTTGGTTGGGCTCAAGTGTTAATGTGAGGAGTTGAGATGGGTAAACCAACGACACTAATACGATGGGATCGAATGCATGACTTTTCTGCGTAATCGTGGCTGCGTTCCAGGCTGTTACGGGCACAACGGAAGTATTTGGGTTGGGTGGAGCACTGCCAGTTCACCCTCCGCGGCGTTGCAGTGACCCACTACCGTGGGCAAAGCAGCGTCTAGTGGGGGACCTGTAAACTTTCAGACTGTCGCTGTCAACACGTGCAGGTATCGCCGTCTGAGACGTGTCTAAACAGGTAATACCGTTCCACAGGCCAGGCACGTATGTGAACTGCACTGCGACGGAAACAGCTCCGTAGAGCGCTTGTCGTGATGCGGAGTGACAGCTGACTGGAACCACAGTCCGTAATACTGAACCGGGAGAATATGGGACTAATCACTGAGCGACGGAACGTGAGTTTCACAAATCACTGGTTTATAGTACTTTTTCGATGATAAAACTCCGTGGAGCAAATAACGAAGCTCTGCGAGTCGATGACCAGGCGCATTAGAATAGTTGGCGCTTAGAGTTGAATGCCATGTTGGCACACAGCCCGTACAAATTTGTCGTTTACATATGTGATTTGAATTGATGTAGACTTACGTCCGACAGTGCTGTTCATTTGACAAACCTGGTGAAAAATGATTGACCAGACGCACTGGAGTAATGAACCTCATCACGCCAAATTAATCTGGTACAGTACACTGGTATGTGCTTCATATAAACTTTGGTGCCTGACCATTGAGTGACTTGGTTTCCAGTCCGTTGGTCCCCACAATGTTTTCTAATGCCTACTGATGATAAAAGAGTCATTAAAAGAGAAACCTCCATCGCACATGCAAACTGCTTCCTCAACTACGGCGTTATGTATGTGCGACTCCAGAAAACACGCAGACCCTTTACCACAGTGGGCAACATCGTGTGCTGGGAATTAACAGGTCTGTTTTGTGACGCAGTACAATGGACATGCCCCAACCTCAGTCCATTGCGGCAATGTACCGAGTAGTTGAGTTAATTTCCCACCATTGCACACGGTTGTTTACGTGCGCCGATCTGCAGTATTTTACTTTGGACCATGATACGGCAAACCAAACACAGAGAAATACTCAACTAATGGTGAGTGTCACTCAAACTTATCGGTTTGTGTTTTCGAATGGATGCTTGCTGTTGAGCCGAAAGGGCGGGTTCTAATGTGACGGTTGATCAGAATGCCAAACGCAGTATGCTATTGTGACTGTGTGTTCACACAAAGGAAAATATCTTCACTACCATCTCGATAATGCTTAGAGATGGCGCCAAGGTGGGGTTGCATTCGAACAACACACGCAATGCACACTTGTCCCGTTGCCTAGGCAAACAGACAGTGCTTCGTGCACGGATCCACGTCGCTATATTCCGAACAATCGAAACTATACCGTTGCAAACCCCGTACGTGCTACTCTACACAACTGACTACCTTCTTCCATCTCTCCTGAACAACGTACCATGAAACAAAGCAAGTTAACCAAGTTAAGTGTGGGACGAGGAAGGAAAGCATTTAGAAAGTAATGGTGTGAAAGTTTCACAACCGTCCGCTTACTCAAGAGCTTCAATATGCTCCACCTGTTGGCATGTAAACCAAAGTTTCGTAGGGGTTTTCCGTCTGTTGTATTTAGGAAATTTTATATGATGCTGTCACAGATGAAAGGTTTGCAAATCATCTTGCCTCAGAGTTGCAACCAAACTTTGGATGTTCGACCTGCACAATCGCTGGTGAATTCATTAGCTGTGCCTCAGTGTTCATTAGAATACTATGTCTAATTCGATTGGTGGAATTCCTTACCAAGCTTGACGCACATTTGAATTTAGTTTTCACTAACAAACAACCTGTTTTTCCCACAAAGGCGCGTCTCCCTTGGCAATTCTGACTACTGCATGTTCAAGTTATGACCGATGACTTATTGTACGGCCAACTACGTTACAACGACAGAAAGGCCATTCAGAATGGTTAGGCAGCGAAACTGATCAAAGGAAAGCGACGCAAAACTCACATCGATATTCTGTTCAACCGACTCCTCAATTTTCGCGAATGAGGATCAATCAGCTCAATGTGAGCACTTCACAGACTACATTAATTTGTTTCAAGCTTTATTACCCCATTGAGACTTTCTGTCTTCGGATCCATAGATTTTTATCTCCACTACTCGAGTAACTGCGTAGAAAAAGGGAACATGCTTATAAACAAAAGCTAACTGTATGCTTCAAAGGCATGTCTGTAACTACAAAAGCAGAGATAAGAAGGTTATACAGCCTTACATTGAAGCCGTTTGCGGAAACCATAATTGCTGTGACGATTGGAGCGTCCTGAAGCAACTCACCGGCAAAAGTCCCAGTATCCCACTCGGTACTGTGAATGTGAACAAGCTGAACGCAAAGTTTAACTCCTCATCATGGAACACAATCCCTCCACTTTTTTTCTCGTCATTGAACCTCTCGCCTTATTTGACCACATCAGTGTTTACAGGGAACGCAAGACTGAAGGAAAACAGGACTAGTGGTTCTGATTACCCGTCACCAATCGCTCTGAAACAGTGATGTTGTCTTGCAGACACATCTGACAGAGAGTGCAACTGATGTTTAACGACTGGCACCATCCCTGACAACTGGAAAGCAGTCATAATAATATCAGTACGTATGAAGGAATCAGAGAAGTATCGGCTAATAGCTTGCACCTCCATGCTGTTAAAGGTGCTTGAAAAACTACTAATTCCCCGCATTTTTACACGAGATCATAAAGATGATGTCAAAAGCTTGCATACCATCCGGTGTTAAATAGCTGCCTATACCAACCAGTCTCATCGGGTGTAAAACGCTGACGACATCGTGCTAGGGTGTATAACATCAGTAATTGAGGTATCTTCGAAACTCTAATGTGGATTAAGCCAAGCTCCCGATCCCTCTCCCTTAACACATAAGTGCTGTGATGTCACTTTGTTTCCCCGCCCTGACAAAGTGCGTTCATTTTAAAACATCTCTCCTCCTTGGATCAAGAGTGATCGAATCATCCCTAGTTTATTCCGTAAAAATCCTAGTGTTTTTGCCCTGTATTTTATCCTAGTGGACACGTATTATTGAAACTTTCGAAAGGTTCGAATACTCTTCATCTATTCCAGCAGGCTCACAAGCTCCTCCATACCGCGCGCTGTAAATGCAAGGATTCCTACCCAGTGGTTATTTATGCTGTTCCCCTGTTATTTTCACCGAACTGCTTCAAAAGGGTTATACTCTTCTTGTGCGCATAGTAAACTTTATTTCCGATTATTCTGGATTAAGCAAGGAATCCCTTACTGACCTTATGATTAGCAAACAATTTGACACATGCTTTGAGCTTTCATCCAAGATTCTAAACGACCCCTCTCATCTCTTGAACATTGTACCAGAAAGTACAGCATCTATTGCTTCTATGCAGTCAAAAGTTGAAGTTCCATCTTCCCGTACCTCTTCGTATTGCAGCTGTATCTTTCCATATCTGGCTCCCTTGTTAGTCAACCCAAAAGTAGTAATGAATCAATTATGAGACTGTTAGTTTGATGAAAAGCAAATTTTCACTTTTCCCTGTCACTTAGCGTTATTTTCCCACCGATTCTATGTTGTGGTTTGTCCGCAATGCTAGTGTTAATTGCTGCAAAGGTTCCCACACGGGTGTATAAAGCTTATGTTGCAGTAACCTGAATCCAACTACTCTAAAGAATCGTACTGCCTACGCTTCAGTTTCCGTGCACAGGCTTGCTTTTGCTGGCCATACAGACTGTCGATAGGTGGTGCGATCAATAAGTTCAGGCTTTTAGTCCTCTTTGGGCCAACAAAGACAGTGCAAACAGCATTCAAGCGAGTTCGTACATGCTTCCAGGTACGGAGTAACACACGAATTTGGCTAAAATCAGGTTGGAGTGTCCTGGAGTACATGAAATGATTGAGCGAAATTTTCTCTGTTGAATCGGTCAAACAGACTGTATTCTAGGAGTGCACTGTTATGGTAAACGCGCGAACCCGACGTGGTCTGTTGGTTATCCAACGTTTTCTTCAATATCTAATCCTTAACGTACTAAGTGAACACTCCGTGTCAGTGCATTTTTGTATCCTCGTTCCCTCTGCACTGTTGCAAATGAGTGCGCTGATGTCGACGCGCCAGTAGGCACTGAACAGGACGATATTTGCCGTGGTCAAAATTAGGGCGCTGATCTGTGTAGGGAAAGAATGTAGACCGTCGACCGCTTCAAACAACTGAAGGGAACGAGGTCAAACGTAATGAGGATGCCATCGTTTAGATGCAAATGAAACAAGGGGTATTCCAGCGGCCAGCTGGAGTTGGTATGGCTCCGAGCTGGACAAAAAAACAGTTAAGGTCGAAATTCACAAACTGTCCAATCGTACCCGGAAACTCTCTTAAAGTTGTCCTTGAAAACGCCAGCGCTATACTTTTCTATGATTGATGGCACACGATTTGTGGACGCATACCACATAGACCGCGGTTATGTTTCGTCTGTCTACACAAACAGGGAGATAGTATTGACCCTATTGGCTGAACGGTCGTTCGTGCCATGGATCAAAGATGCCTCACCGGGTTGCTGCCTTGATCGTCCCTTCCTACGCAACTCTGAAGGCGAAAGAAATTTAGCTACGGGGAACCGTTGCTCTTCAGTACAGAAACTTTCCCTGAACACATTGTTGTTCAACAAGTCTCATCTATCAAACCATGGGAATTGGGTCATAGACACTAGGGTTGTAAGGTCTAGAGGGCGTGTGCAGGTGCTCAGGTAGTGGAGGTCGGACAGTTTGTAAAAGTTGACTTAGTGCTACGTACTATGCTGGCAGTGAAGTGAGTTTGGAATGAGCAACTCCAACCGATGAGAGGACTTCAAAAACAGAAGTGAACCCATGTCAGTGGAAACCGGAAGCTACCCACTGACTTATAATATTTCCAAACGGACACGGTTTAAACCGATGTGTCGCCTAATGGTGCGTTCCTGTGGTCTCTCGGTCTAAAGAGACCGGTACGTGCCATTGTAGGGGGGGATAACCGCGGTTAAACCAATCTGAAAAGAAGTGTGCTCTTCACAACACAATGAAAAAATAATACTACTGCTTCCACAGAGGTTCACCTAGATGTTCATCCCTTAGAACCCACTCCGTAAGAACTCAGAAGTGGGTGAGGGTTCAATGGACTCAAAAAGTAACCATCTGTAGCCCGGCTCATACTTGTAAAGCGGTCGCTGCCACCTGATTTCTACTAGTTTTAGGAGAGGAGTTCCATGCATCCAGTCATTGTATGATTGCTCGGTAGGGATGGACAGCGAAACACAATTTTACCACAATGCCCATCACAAGCAAACTGCACTCTGAATGGAGGATAGTAGCTTATGTCGGCTGTAGTAAACCTGTGGTGTGTTAGCTTCCGTATGTCAGCCAGACAGACCCATCATCCACCAGACAATCCAATAGCCTATTGAGTGCAAGTACATCGATCGCGCTGCTCAGAGCGAACATAACAAGGCTCCCTATTCCTTCACAAAATTAGTACCGCATTGCTTTCCCGTGAATAGCAGAAAGGGAAAAGTCTTGCAGAATGGATCTATAACCTTTCTATCATCGGAATGATGAGCCTAACGGGTTAATGCAGTGAGCAGGGCATGTTTCAGCTGATTCGAAATTTGACAAGACAGATCTCGGGAGGGCAGCGTCGCACAGGGTCGGTTATCATCCCAACCCAGAGTGGATAAGACGGACTCAACAGAAGCATATTAAACCTTCGTATACTGGGTGGGTGTCGAATCCCCAGTGAATAAAATTGTGTAGCGCAGCCTGAAGTACCCAGCTGACTGCGCGTGTTTGGTCAGGTGGCTCACGTGAGCGTTGTTGCTCCACGGCTGGTTCACGATTTGTTTTAACCGGACAGATGTTTTTAAAGTCGTGTTTCTAGATCAGGCTATATGCGGAAAGTTTTCCTCAAATCCCTCCCTCATGTGACAGCCACCGAAGTTGCTGAATCTAATCACACTTTTCCCATCCACAATTTGCGGTGCAGTGTTCCGGTGACGAACATCAGTGTAATAAAATGTTCAGAAGAGGGAAATACTTTAGGCATGTTTCCCCTTCGTGTATTGACTTATTTCGGTAAAACCAATTTTTACTGTAACGAAGTAATTTCTGGGATTTTAAAAAATTGGTTATACTGGTATTCTACCGTATTTTAACTTTGGTTCGCCACGTTATTGGTAAAAGGTTCCATTAGCTTTCTAGAACAGCTGTGCTCGTACACAAAGACGGTGTTGTAGGCTCATTCTCCAAGTTGTGTAAATCACTATCTCCTGGGTTTGAATCCTATTGGCAGTAGAAGGGTTTTGCTTACGATCCAGTATGGGCTAGGGATAACCCGAACTATCTGTATCAAAACACCGAGAACAGTCGCAGCAGCTGCTTGTCACTCCTGTGACGCCCAGTTGACACCCAGCCGATATCCCATAGACGTGATTCTAAGCACCGGATATTGAGTTCCACGTTCCCAACTTACGAATAATACTCGAGCACCCTAGAGACTCCACAATACTGGGTAATTTGCGTAGCTGTCATAGTCCGAGTCCACAATTCAAGCCACTCTATCCTAATCATATGTTGAGGGTGTTGACTAGCACAGACCCAGCAGCGAGTTCGGTATGCTTGTAACGAACTAGTTAGTTGATTGGATCCGAGTCAACAACTTAGCCTAACATCGGAAACACCGACAACGCACGTTGACTACAAACGAAAAACCCCGGTATGCAGCCTCCGCATTCCCGCAAAGACCGCGGAATGTGTGGGTGCATATTAGTTTGTTCTAGTCGATGGTACTTCACCACAAGGTAAAATATAGCCCCCAGCTAACTTCCGGAACGACCGCATCAGAATACACTTTAACGATAAACCAGTGAAATACTGATTGCGCGCTACGGATAGGGCATAGCTAATCGCTGCAATTGTTGCATCCTTCAGACACCAAGCTTCCAGGTAGTTGGAAATGTGCAGGATTTTTTGAATTCCTGACCATCTACTCTCTTCCTACGTTCTGGAATCCGAGCGGAAGAAGTTGTGATGTTACGCAAAATTCCCTGTGTTCACGATAAAAAGGTAGTTAATTCATTTCAACTTAGGCCCATACTAAGCAGTGTCCTTCACGGGTACTGAAGCAATACATGAAGACTCACCTCTGAATTTCCTGAACCAAGTTGGTGGTTGTTGAAGAGACCTGACAGTCTTGCGTTTCGTGGGCGTCTAACAACTTGGGTGAGTGCCGTCGTTGCATGGTACTCGTCGAGTAGGTTTGGTGTGTCGTAGAAAGGCGCCTTCGGCGGGGCATTGCCGATCAAATCACTAGCTGCGATTGAGTTAACAGAGTAGGCACTCCAGGAAATAAGCGTCTAAATCCAACGGTTGACAGGCGGTATACTGCACAAGTAATAGGGAAAATAAGTAGTGTTGTGTTGGAGCCATTGATCCCAGGAAAAGCATGTCTTCAGTCCGTATTGCCGAGCAGTTTCTTTGCCAGTTTCCGCACTGTCTGCACGCACACATACACACGTCCAGTAAGCTCTCGCGGTCGCTTCTACGGCGGTTGATTGGCTTAGTGGGATTTTGCCGTTCGCATAACCACAATCAGAGTCGTACACACGCCGCTGCACTGCGCCCAACCTGTGTCTGGCTCCGTGCACTGAGCTAGGTTGCTTCCGTTTCGTCTCACGGCTCCAAGGTAGACAGCTTGGCTTTCTGACCAACCGTCAATCACCTGAATTTAGCGTGGTGAAAAATGAAGGGGAGGCATTGCAGCTTAATCGAGCCGTGTCCTCTCCCCACCTCAGATCTTGACTACCGCTGCACATGTGCAAATGCACAACACACACATACAACTCGAGTCAGACGTACATCAGGCCATCCTCAACTGAGTGGCGGTAGTAAATGACGGTAAAGACTACACACGACATGCACACATTGGGTACAGGTATGGGCATCAGACACCATCGGCTCCATTCACTAACGTGATTGGTTCGAAGTGGAATGCAATCAGTGTGGGGGTGAGGGGTAGTTACTAAAGCGAACACGATTCAAGTGATTGGTTCGAACGGACAACGCAGTAAGACGCGAGCAGTCGTGTCGACCTCCTGTCAATCAGTAGTGAACACTCACGGGACCCGGATCGTCGGTTGACACACGAGCGCGCAGGGAGACGTTGGTGCGCACTGGCGCTGCGTATACTTGCGCGAAGTAAAACTTGCGCGTTGTAGAAGGCACATACACGCAATCCAGCCTCAGTAGTCCTTCAAGTGGGCCGGTTAGATGAACGACGACATAACGGTTTCATTTATCAATCTTTGTGAAAGTGGCTTTCCCATCGATGCGGCCTGATCGGCCTGCGGCACCATGAGTCGGGTTGGTGGCGTATCCGCAGAAGTCCGAACCCACTCAGCCAGCCTATTGCTGCAGTTGCAGAACCGACGACCATTAATTGCGCGGCTTGCGGTGTGATGGAGAAAAGTTTCGTAATGCTGAAAGGAATGGTAGAATCAAATGGAACCAGCCCATTTCCGTCATGCTTGACCTCAACCTATTAAACAGTAGATGGGACTGCGCGCTTTGCAGTGATTGGGAGGCAGCAAGCGGACGACTGAACTGCTGAGGATAAGCCGAACAATCCACGGAGCGGGAGGCGTGGACCGGCCGGTGAAAGGTAGGTTCCACGTTTGCTCCTCTAATGTCTATGGTACAAAGCTTTGAGCATACTCAACTCACTTGCTTTAGGCAATAGCGCGGACCCCCAGCACTGCATTGCGATATGGTGCTCCCCATACTGATTCGTCCTTATCCATCTTTGCATGGGGGGAATTCGAACTTCCGACAGATGCCACCATTGTGTTGTCCTGTGCTTATGAAATAAAAAGCAAGATGTTTGCATCGTCTAATGGATATTCAGATTAAGAAACTCATCCACCTAATGTTGACCAGAGTAGTAACCTGGCATCTACTGAAGAGAGTATACTAATCGGCTACTCTAATCCTCACTCGGAGTTGGGAGAGGTAGCTAAGACGGCAGAAGCGAGCTCATTCAATGGTTCACTGGAGAAAATCGCGTGTTTGATCACATTTTGGCTACGTGACAAGTACACTAGTCTGTCAACTTGTACCTGCGTCGCAGGCAGGCGACCGGATGCTGGTCAGCTATCCATAAAACGTATAACACCATTCAGAGCCAAACCCATGTTGGACAAAGTAAGTGAAAAATTCCGCGTACGCACGCCAGCGTCCCCAGGGTGGATCGTGTTAGACACCGAATAGGTTGCATTTGGTTTACAATGTTTCACAGGAG
Organism: Dicrocoelium dendriticum; assembly: GCA_944474145.2. NCBI lineage: Eukaryota > Metazoa > Platyhelminthes > Trematoda > Plagiorchiida > Dicrocoeliidae > Dicrocoelium > Dicrocoelium dendriticum. Next base: position 99,131,628 of record OX104063.1, read on the forward strand.
ATTAGGTTCATGAACATCCTAAACATACAAGAATACCTTGAATCGGAGGCTATGTATGATGGTACAACCCTACTCTAGCGTAGTGCCGTCGGTTCTTCTGGCACACGCATTCCGACCTAAACCTGTACGCTTAAAGAATATGATACTGAGTGCGAGTCATTTAGAAGTTCAGAAGGACTTGATACACTGGTAGCTCGGGTTGATCGTTCCTGAGTTCACTTGTTCACCGAGCTTCGGAAGTGGGATGCAAACGTTTCATCGCCAAGCGAGGTGACTTCGTCAGTGTGCTGCTGGGTCCAAACTAATCCGCTGATTCGTTCGTCGATTTGTAATCGATCAGCAAGTGATTTTTGAACTGGCCTGGATCTGTGCCCCGTGACCTTCACTGGTCCGCCCAACTCTGACGGATACGGGCGATCCATGGGATGGTTTTGCCCCAGCTGTTGTTGATATGTTGTTGATGGCTTGTTTAGCTGACGACGACGGTTTCTTTTTTAAAGGTGTTTTAGTTCCTTCCGTCTTAACGTTTGGTACAGTGGATCAATCGATTTGTGCATGTTTATCGAATGCTGCGTCGAGTACCATGCTTTGAGGAACTCTTCCTTCTCGTGTCTCCCCTTTTGTTAAAACCTCTATGTTGTTCCAATCGAAGTGATGTCCTTCTTCGTCTGTATGTATTGAAATCAGTGAGAGAGCGTAATGGTTCTTATAAGCTCTCTTATGCGCTTGTATTCTTGTTGACAGTCGTCTTCCTGTTTAACCCACGTAGTTTTTATCACAATTTTGACATCGTATCTTATAAACAACATTTCGTCTTTCGTGTGTTCCGGGTCTAGCTTTGGGGTTTGACAGACTTCTCCTCAATGTGGCAGTTTGTTTGTGGGCCACCGTAAGACGGTTCTGTTTGAATAATCTCGCTGTCATTTCGGAGATGTTCTTTACATAGGGTAGAACGACTCTCTTTGTTGTCATCTGAGCAGTCTGAGAGGTCGTAACTTTGTTGTTTAGACATCGCCGGACGAAACTATGTGGATATCCATTTAGATGAAATGATCTGAACAGATATATCCCTTCTTTTCGCTATGACTCAAGAGTGCTGCAATGTGTTTCAATTTTACAAAAGAGAGTTCGCACACAGATTATTTTATGACATTTCGTGTGATTGCTAGAGTAGTTTAGTATCTGGTCGGTGTGTGTTCCATTCCTGTAAACTGATGTTTGTAACTCTCCGTCAATATGCAGACAGCATACCAGTTACTCAAAAACATCATTGAAGACATTCATTTTATGATGGAATCAGAAACAGATAATCAGCTCCCATTCTTGGACGTGTTAGTCACCAGGACGACGGAGCGGAGAAAGACTTACCTGAAAAGCTTAATGCCCTAAGCAGGCATTCAGGGTCAAGGCGCGTACACCTTGTGTAGCCAACATAGCTGGCTACGGTGCAAAGAAAAGGTGGCCTCAGGAAGGCAGCTTCCTTGCGGCTTTTACTGTCCGGCGTCATAATTAGCCATTATCCCGCAGATAGCTGAGCACCAAACACACTTTAAACAAGCATACTGATTTGAAGACGGCAGCCGACGCGCCACTGGTGTCGGTTGCAAACCATGTCTTGTAAAGTCTTGAGCCCAGCAAAAGGCGAGTCACGTGGACTCCAGCCCGGAAGGCGAGACGGACCAACTGCACCCAGCTTGGTAGTCAGTGATTTCATTTCCGGCTGCCAAGTCAACCTCTGTCCACCTCGAGTCTTGCGCCACCCTACACCTGGCAGACTAAACAAGGCTGTCCTAGGTAAGTGGGGACCAGGCATACGTAGCGCGTGCCCGAGCCAAGGCAACTTATTCAGTACTATCTGTGGTTCTAGGGAGCTAGCATGACCATCATCACCTAGTACTCGCCTACGCACATCATCGTTGCTGACACGCTGGTGCCATCCGACACCAGCAATGATTCGCAGACAACGACGACCAAAGACTTGAAGACGCCTGCGTTCTTCCTACCGAAGGGGCCAAGTTGCACTACCATAGAGCCAGACGGCCTTGTATACACGGACTTTCAGACCGACGGAAAGCTTTGTGTTGCCAAAGATGCCGAAAGTTCAAGAAGGTAGCTCTGGCCTTTGCAATGCATGAACTGACTTCAGTTGCTATGCGCCCATCGTTGCTGATGAAGCTGCTAAGGTAAGTGAAATGATCAACCACCTCGAGTTCCTCGTTAGCAAGCGTCAAGGGGTCATCAAGTGGCTGGTGGTCCTGCAGCAACACTTTGCACTTTGAAGGTGCGAAGGGCATACCAAATAATGGGACCACTCTAGACAGGCTATTCAGGGTTGATTGTGCCTCTGCAAAATCGTCGAATAGCAAGACGATATCGTTCGCATAATCAAGATCAACTAACCTTTCACCAGGCAGGACCTCAACGCCTACATCGTGAGATTCCGCAAGGGAACACTCCATGGTAGAGTCCACGACGAAATTGAACAAAAACGGGGAAATCGGACAACCCTGACGAACGCCACTTGTGGTCGGAAGGCTATCCGACAGGTTACAGTAGACCCTGATGTTGCCTATAGTGTTCGAGTATAGAGCACGAAGGATGTTCATATATTTCGTGGGAACACCTTTCCGCGCAAGTATTTCGAACAGAATCGATCGATCGACTGAATCGAACGCACTCTTGAAATCGAGGAACACGGCTATTGTCGGTCTGCGGTATGCGTGGCGCTGCTCTAGCACCTGCCGCAAAGTAAATATATGGTCTATACAGCCACGTCCTGGGCGAAAACCAGCCTGCTCTTCCCTAATCCGAGATTCCCGTTCCTCAGTGAGGCGAGGAACGATAATCGAGGCCAGTAATTTTGTCACAACTGGCGTTAGGCTAATACCCCTGTGGTTAGAACAGTCTGTGCGACTGCCCTTCTTGTATATTGCCAATATAATCGATTCGCTCCAATTAGCCGGGACATTCTTTTCCTTCTAGATACCTTCGAATAGGGAGGTCAGTGCTTTGCAGAGGATCTCACCTCCATCCGGACCAACGGCACGAAAACGATTGATGACTGTGATCTCGTTTCGGACCTTGGCCTCCGACGGATGCTCCAACCTAACTGTCTATGGCTCGTCCTGCATCACCTGAGTAGGAAGAGGTCCGGGAGCAGGGGGCCAGCTGAACTGATGTTGAAAGTGTTCCGCCCAACGAGCCATACGGCGCTTCTTATTGTGTACCAGTGCACCCGCGCTGTCTCTGATTGTCTCACTGATGCCTGGTGTCCTGGGAACTGGTGCAGATCAGCTGGAAGAGCTTGCGGTAATTGTCTACTGCTCCTGCCTCCTCCATTTCTTGAGCCCGAGTGGTATACCAGGTTTCCTTGTCAGCAAGTAGGCTCCGCATTAGTTCGCGCATAATAGCCCGTCTGGTCACATTGTGCTCAGAGCCAGCCGGGAGGTTTCTGCTAGATTCCAACAGGTTCACCGACCTCTCGGATATCCAGTGACTGGTGCGGTGACGATTGATAGTGCCACAAGCAGATGCTCCTGCGTCGTGCATGGCGGCCGAGATCCTATTCCACTGAAGCTCAGTGTCATTAGAACAAAACAGCGTAAGTTCGGTGGGTAGTGCTTCTTGATAAGCTTGCCTGACACAGGGTTGAGACAATTTCTTAGTTGCCAATCCAAGGAGACGCTTGGTGCACCTCCCGGCAAAGTTCATGGAGAAACGACCGCATAAGGGAGCATGATCAGAGTCGACGCAGGTATTGCAGTAAGAGCGGCAATCCAGGATGGAACCACGCCACTTGTAACTTATGGTACTGCGGTCAACTTGGGTCCATCGCTGGCCAGCTACAGGGGAACACCAAGTGGCACTCGGCGCCCACTGTGTCTAAAAGCCGTGCTACTAAGAAACAACCGGTGCTCCGCACACAGTTGCAGCACGCGATCACCGTTGTCAGTCAGTCCGGAGTTAAGCCCATAATTACCAACCAGCTGAGCTTCTGAAGAGCTCAGACGCCCTAGGTGTGCGTTCATATCCCCTGCAAGTACTATAATATCTGAACTAGTAGCACTGCGTGGTAGCGCGTTCAGTTCGTGATAGAATGTGCCCTTGACAGCATTGGAACTGTAGTCGGCGGTAGCATAAGCGGAAATCACGAACAAACAGCGTTTTGTACTACTTCGTGAATCAACTTTAGCTGATGTCGTCAAACGGATTGCACATAAACGGCTGTTCACCGTAATCCAATCAACTAACCATGGCTCAGCCTTGGAGCTTAGAATGATACCTACACCAGCTTGACTCGTGAGAGCTGCATCAGCTCTCCGGATGCGTGCAACCAATAACGAGAGGATAAGCCGGGTGCAGTTAATTCAATAACCCCATTAGGGTCATTGATCCTAGTTACGGACACACAACACACATCAATACCCAGTGTGTCCAAGGTGCGTACGAGTGCAGCCTATTGACCTGTTTGTCTTAGAAGGCGAACGTTGAATGCCGAAATGGAAACATGACGGCGTCGCCTTATAAGAGACTGTTGGCGATAGGCGTCCTATGGGTGTTGTCGGAAGGTGGCTGCAGATGGTTCTACTCGAGTGACACTTCGGTCGCCGTCAATTAAGCGGGGAAGTATAGAAGGAAGGTTGGTAATAGGGGTCGGGATGGGAGTAAGAGAAACAGGTGGAAAAGAAAGGAGGCGCCAGCAGTAGCATGTTTTTTCTTATCCGCCCTACTGTATGCAGCAGATAAGGCGATCCTTGATAATCTGCGCGAGGGCCGATGCCTGATGAAGTTTATGTTTGAAGAAAAAATCATAGCTGTATGTGGACAGATACGGCCAGGGCGCCCAGACAGGAGGACGATTAGGGTCCTCAACCAAAGCCTTCGGCTCAAAAGCCTGTGCGCAATGATTTAGTTTTACAGAAGTGGACACCATCCCATTGCAAACCCCCAAGCCGGAGGACCAGGAGACTGCGTTTGTCTGACCTCTCACCATTGACCAATCTGGTAAGAGCAGCTCTCAAGGGGCCCAGAGGCACCACCCAGTATAGCTCAATGGGTCAAGGAGGTACGCAAACCGTCGCACCATGTTAAGGTCCGGTCTCGTTGCGACGGTTAGCCCGCGTGCGACTGGTGGTGATCACACGGCAGTGAAACACCATTACTGCGTACATTTGACACATTATTTATTTTATTTCGCGGGACAGACGGCATTCAGTTAATTTAGTGTGTTCTCAATCAGCCGTTTACATACCTACAGTTGCAGGATTAAATGACAAGGGAACAATAACGACAAACAAGTGAAAGGCTCGTGGCTAGGCTGAGCATGAGGTCACAGTGTTTTCATAGGTTGGACTTCAACCGCCGGATGGTGGAAGCCTCGGGAAACCAGGGCAGGGTTAGAGCACTTTGTCTATTGATGACCTTGAAGGATTCACGAGAGTTTGCACAAAGTGTACTCAAGCAAGTGTCGAACAATGAAACTCGCAGGTACCTTAGGCCCGCTTAATGCTAAGCCTCCAGGAATGTGCTCCATAGTCCTGGTCGATGGTGTATTCTCAGCCCTTCCAATGAGCATGCTACCGCAGCTTCAGTAGAAGTGGCTCTCAATCTGTGACTAACGAGGACTTCAGCTGGCGAGTTCCCATCTGGTGCGTTGGGATTTGGGATAACTCGATAATTCAATAGGATTCTTTCCAGTCGTTTGTCCATTGTTCCTTCCCCTTCGATTTCAGTGATGAGTGAGTCAAGATGTCGACAAAAATGTTCCTTGCCCATTTGAGTGTGGAAGGAACGGAGCAGTCCTCATGTGTCCGATTCCGTTTCGTGCAGAAAACTCATTAACTTGGTAGCATGTGAACTGTGATCCGTTATCCGCCACAATCGTTTCTTGTAGGTGGTGTCGACTGATAATGCGTCTAACCTGCGCTATTTTCGAACGTGTTGCGCATCACGGTAAATTCAAGTCATTTGCTGTTGGTCTCGACCAGTACAAGTACCCGGAAGTAAGGGGGTTCGCCTTTCGATCAAACATACAATCTCACTCTCACCGACAACTTGGAAGCACAAGACCATTAAGGATGGGTTCGATCAATATCTTGAAGTTGACCATCCATCATCGGCTGAAGGACGAAGACCTGAGTGGGTACTTGCAAACGAGCGATTCCAGCATCGTCCTCATTTCGTTAACCCGCTTGGCCGAGGTACTTCTGGAATGAAGATGCGATCGGTGAAAAACAAACATGTGCATATTTCCGATAAAGAGTCGTGCTACGAGCAGAACTTACCGAGTTCTTCCCTTGGACATTTCTTCGGACATACTTATCTTACCCTCCGGTAATATGTAGCAATGCAGCTTGCTTCTTGGCTTGTTATACCATCTCGGCATTTACCGGTAGTGTATTCACGGTAACTTGTACCATGTAACCAACATCTGCTTCACTTGTGTTTTCGGCAATTACAACATTTTCTGGCTTCGGTCTATCGATATGGGTTGTTAGGGGGATTCTCAAGGAAAATTGAAGTGTTCGCCCCTCGTCTGAATGGACGCTTGATTCCCAATCAAAATCCGAAGTCGCTGGCCCCCCACAGGACAGAGAGAAGACCGGATCGGACGAGCAGAGCAACAAGGATGTATTAGCGAATCACACCGTTTATTATAACGTGTAGTGAAAAGTTCAGGAATGGTATTAAAGCGCACGTGGAAAGCTCTGGAAAGGTCGACTTACAACAAATCAAGAAACGACGCCCTGGCGTTAATTGGCCGTTTTTCCTGGTTGGCTCTCTGTTCGCCCCAATCAAGGTTGTTGTTTGGATCGCTTGCCGCGGCGATGACGTCCTGGCTTGTTCGCATCGCGTATTCCTTCCTAACAGAAATATATATTTTTTGTCACAATTCTTAATCGCCTGCTTTCGTTTCGCCATGGTTTGTTTCTTGATGTTGGTTTTAAAACGCAGCTCTCCTTTACTTCGATTGGCTGACCTACGTCGTTCATAATGGATACAATCGCAGAGACCTATTTCCACCAATACCCTTTACTCGAACTCGCCTGATTGGTTCTAATTTTGCCCCTTCTCATTCACTCGTAATATTCTTTTTTTCCTTTGGTGCTGATTTGGTCCAACGGGCTTTCTTAGTTCTGTTTCATAAACTATTGTATCCTAAATAAGGAAGTAGTGTTCTCATACGTACCACTCTATGCTGGTCTGTTTTCTTGTTCTTCCTGCTCTCGTGGGGACGTGAACAGTTGGCGGCGACATAACTTGTATTAATCTGGATAATGTGTTTTCTTACCAAATGCAATCCGTTGAGAAATATTTCATATCCAAGCAATAAAGTTGTCCATCATTAAAGGCTGCGAGCAGTAAAGGCACACATTATTATCGGACCCAACGATTGCCTGAAGTGGCTTGTGGCCTGTCATTTAGATGAAGCGCTGCCCGTATGGTAACTTTTGTACTTCCTAAACAACAAAGCCAGGAGCCAACGCCACTTTTTCATTTTGGCGGTAATTCTTCTCAGTTGCTGTACTAGCTTGTGCAGCATGCGCCACTGCTTTTTCGGAATTATGCGCAAACCGGTGGGAAATGACTGCCCCAATTTCAAAGCTGGAGTCACTCAGTTGTCAGGATAATTTTCAGCTTTGAGTCCTGGTGAGTAGGCAGCAGATATGCCTTCAGTAGCAAGTTCAGTTTTTCGAATACTTGTTGGCACTATCTGGATAATTTTCACCTAATCTATTTCATCAGTCGTTGATTCAGCGGGCGATGTAAACCATACAAGACAAAATTCAAGTTCAAGTTCAAGTTCAAGCGGGACTGGAACGATAGGATTATCCCGTGAGTGTTCCTTCTTCGACGGGTCGTTGAACCAGGAGTTGGCGAACTTTGAAATACTGATGGACCTAAAACAAAGACCGCATCACACCCTGTCCAACCAATTAATGCCCACGTATCCTGCCCTAGCAGTCCCTGCTGGGTCGGTTACGTGAAGTAAGAAAAAAGTAAACCCAGAAGGCAAAAGAGAAAGTGGAAAGAGCTAAGCAAGTGGAATACCAAGATTTTTGAGTCATTAAAAAAGAAGAACTGAAAAGTGAAGGTGAGTCGGCTAGGAAAAAGGAAAGGTTTGCTGTTGCCACCCAAGAGCATCGAGCTGGCGCGCAAATCCCTTAACCGTAGGTTCCCTAACCACGTGATCTGGAAGCGAATTCCAGCGATCTATAACTCGGCGCGATAGACGAGTTTCCGTCCTAATCCTATCAGACCGTGGCTTATGCAGTTTCAGTGGGTGACCGCGGAGATTAGGTAACGTAGCGGGACTAAATAGCCCTGACAAGTCCGGGCCAATCTTACCCGTCAAAATACGATAAGTGAGAATCAGGTCCCCTCTTATCCTTCGGTAGTGCATGGAGTACATCCCCAAACTGAGCAAGCGTTCAGGATACGTCTGTCCCCGTAGACCCTGCACTAACCGAGTGCCCACTCGTAACACCCTCTCCAGGTCCATTTTGTCTCGGTTAAGACATAGTGGACAAGCCTGAATACAATATTCCAGGTGGGGTCGGACGAATGCCGAAAATAGCTTCACAAACAAATTGGCCGTTACGATTTCGAAAGAGCGGCGGATAAACCACATCATACGAAACCCTCGACAAGCAGCCTTCTTCCAGTTTTCTCCAGAATGAAGTGCTAATGCGTGTACGACTCCTAAATCAACCTGCTGAGTGACAACAGGGAGTTCACCACTGCGGACGACATATCGGGTAGGAGGATTTGCAGCTCCGATTCGGAGAACAGAGCATTTGGCCCTATTTATGGGCACCAACCATAAGGTAGACCATTCCCAGAGCCTATCCAAGGCACGCTGAATTGCCTCAGGACCCCCCGGGATATCCACAATATTCCAGAGCTTAAGATCGTCAGCAAACATTAGTGATGACAACCCTAGCTCTCCCGGTAAGTCATTTACATAGATCGCGAACAACAATGGCCCCAATACTGAGCCCTGCGGAACGCCACTAAGGACAGCTTGCCTGAGCGAAAGGCTACGCCCCACCCGTACGCACTGTTCCCTCCCCTCAAGGGAGGCAGACACCCATTGAAGAGCGCGACCAGATATCCCGTAAGATCTCAACTTTAGGGAGAGCCGAAGATGTGGAACAGTGTCAAAAGCTTCCGAAAAATCTACGAATAACACGTCTACCACGTGGCCACTGTCTACCGCTTCGGCCCAGCTTTCACGAGCTACAAGTAAATTAGTCTGACATGAAAGTCCCTCGTGGGATCCATGTTGCGCAACACTGAGAAGGTTGAATCTATTCAGGTGGTTCTCCACTGAATCCCTTATCAGATTTTCAAACAACTTGACTACTACGCTTGTCAAACTGACAGGCCGGTAGTTCGCAGGTAGAGCGCTGTCACCGCCCTTAAAAATCGGACAGATGATTGCCTCCATCCATTCCGAAGGTAGGCTGCAGCTGTCCAGCGATATTGAAAATACGCACGTGAGCGGACCACTCAGCTCAGTGGCCAGTTCATGCAACAGCTTCGGATGAATTGAATCAGGACCGGAAGCTTTAGAGGGATTAATGCCTTGCAGTAGCTCGAAGATCTGAGTCTCCGTTATGCTAAATTCAGCTAAGCAAGAATCCTCTGGAACTCTTGAAACCAATTCAACCTGTGGTAAAGGGGTCTCCCGAGCAAAGACCCCAGTATACTGATCACTCAGTATAAAAGCCTTGTCATAGTCCGTTTGCGCTCGGGTCCCGTCTGCACGCAATAAAGCTGGTATAGACAGTTTTGCCCCGCTGCGGCTTTTAACGTAAGCAAATCCTTCTTGGGATTAGCTGCGGCCGAGTCCGCTAAACCCTGCTCGTATTGGAGACGAGCAGTTCTAAGTTGTTGCTTACATTTATTTCTAATCTCTCGATAACTATCATAGGTGCTGGCTGATGGAGCTGCTTGGTAGGTTCGCCAGTATCTAGACCGTTTCTTGAGAAGGTACTTGCCTGTGGTATCTATCCATGGAGGCTGTGCCCATAACCCTCTTTTCTTAATGAGTGGGATATAGGGAGTGGAAACCTCCGTAAGTTATGCTTTAAATTTATCCCAGGCTAACTGGACAGAATCAGCCATCGAGATCTCACAGTTCAAAACTGAAGCCTTAGTTCGCATTGCACTAAAGTCCGCCCGCCAAATATTCGGAAGTAATTCAACAGCAGTCTCTTGGTGCCTTGAAAGAGCACATCGAAAGGATATGCATGTGTGATCGCTGGACCCTAGAGGTGCACCGTGTGAAACGTCAGTCACGAAGTCTAGGGACTTACCGAAACCAACTCCAAAGTAGATGGTATTTGGTTGTCCATATACCTAGTGGGAAAGTCAACGAACTGGTGCAAAGGCACTTGGAGAGTCAGTTCAAGGAAGTCTGCACCGAATGTTCCTAATGCCGAATTGCAAGCAAGATCGGCCCAACAGACTTCTGGGAGGTTGAAATCCCCTAGAACTAAACACTTATTCGCAGACTGAGTGCGAATAAAGTCAAGTATCCCCCCTGGAAGAACTTCCAGGACTTCTGTATATCACTATAACTGTAAACTGGGTAGAGGAAGTGCACAACACAGCCGACAGGGCTTCAACAGTCTGATCCGACGACTGGAATGTGCAGGTCCTCAACACATCTAAGTTGCAGCTCACATACAGTACAACGCCTCCGCCTTGGCGACCAACGGAGCGATCAGTTCTAAGCAGCGCGTAGCCAGGTAAATATGCCTCACCGTCCGTGATATCCGGAGACAACCACGTTTCAGTGAAAGCAAGTATGTCGGGGCGAGATTTGTCTACAAGTAGACCCAACTCGTGCACCTTGTTCCTTAGGCTACGCACGTTGCTAAGTACTACCTCAAGGAAGTCGGCACGACCATCCCTGGGTCGTGCGTCATCAGGATGGGTTCAGATAGGGCGGAAAAGAACTTCTGGCTGACCACCTGAAAACCCACCAGACGGAGGCTTTGCTCACCAGCCGCCCATTTAGTTTTGAGGTCTTTGATAGCCTCCTTTAACTTCAGTCTATCTGCCAGTGGTAGGTCCGGCTGAACGCTGACACCATTGCCCTTAAGTTTGAACGCAAACCGCAGTAATGATTTGCGTTCCTCCGGGGTAGAAAGGACTACGCGAAGTAGTCGGGGTCGTAGATTTGGCGTAGCGATTGGGATGTTCCCCAATCTGGTCAGCTTTCTGACAGTGACACCAGGGAAGCGAGGTGGAAGCAGCTTGCTGACGCACAGTTTCAGCCACTTGACGTCAGCCAAGATGCGTTCCCTTGGAGAGCGGCCGCAGATTCAGTAACGTTACGGAATATAACGCTACTATCCGTGAAAGAGTCGGCACGGCGGGGAGTGTTTACCCCACGTGCCTTTGATTCGACACCTATACCAGCTGTTTTCACCACTGGCGGTGGGACTGTCCCTGTCTTCACAAACGACGCCGAAGCAACGGTAGCGTAGGTTTTCCGCTCTATTGCCGACGTCTTACTAGTTCCTGGGTCTTCAAGCCCCTTCAAAGTTTTACGAGCACATCTAGTCCGCTTCTTCTTCTGGTTCACTGGAGCAGGGACCGTTGACTTTGTATCGCATTGAGCAGTTGCCAGCACTTCGTCAGAACGTGCTGGTTCACTGGCGGCCGAGATGATCAGCATCTTCGGAAAGTTCTGAGTACAATCGTCAGACGACTTTACGACTGTCAAAGACGGCATCTTTTTCGATGCCGTGGCAACTAATCCTCTGGGTTTAGCAGAGAGCTTTTGGTATTTCCGCACCCTATTTTTCTTCACTTTGTTTGGCTCATGAGGACAGCCAACAATGCTACCTGGACTGGCCGGTAGGATGTGCGACTTTATGACCGAGTCACAGACTCCAGTGGATGGATCGTCAGCAATGTTGCCGTCTATTGCAGTATCTTCAAACGAAATATTCAGTGATTTTAAAATCAAATCCATTTTCGTATCGAGCGATGCAATAGAGGCGAGTTTAGCTATCGCCAACTCAACATCTGCCAATCTTGAAGCCAGCGCTGAAAGTTTAGCACCGGTGACAGCTGGGCGCATCGATCTTTGAGCGCAGCATTCAGCACATCTGAAAAGAAAGTGAACGCTTGATGATAGCATTTTGTACTGGTCAGCTTGTAGGCCGGTACAGTTTTCGTGATACCAGCGGCAGCAGACGTCACACTGCATACCGCCAGATACATCTATTACTGGGTCTGAACAGTTAACCTGTCCGCAAGCTGCAGTAGACTCATCAAAAGAGGACCCCATAGGTCCATCCGTCTCGGTGTTTAGCGAGACAGTCATGTTCATGTGGAAAACAGAGTAGGATTACAACATGTATACAATAGGAAAACGACCGCAATAAAAAGACAAAAACATGGTACAAAACGGGATTAAAACTGGGAACAACCGGAAAAATTACCAGTAAGCGCTAAAGACGCTTTGGCCAGTACCACTTTAATCTATCCAAGATATCTTGGATCAGAGCACATTTGACAATAGTCATATTTCGTTTCAAGTGTTTATTCAAACACTGTTTTACACGTTATTTCAGCTGAAAATCTCGATCACTATGGCACGCCAAAAAATCGAGCTACCGCGTAGTACTCACAGAGCAAAGGACCAACCTATGGTAGCACGTCATTCCCAAGAACGACTTCGGTGTTGTGATTTCAGTCGCGCAGCCAATTTATCTAACAATTCGCCGACGACTGGTCATCAGATGGGCATGTCGACCACTTTTAAAATGCTCCTGTGGGATAAGAAACCAAAACGGTTGGCAATAGGCGAAGCACTGTTGATCACACAGAATCGTCCAACAATATGCGCACAGAAACAATCGAGGCAATATTTTAAATTGTCGTGGTGTTGGTGCGTTTGTTGCAGCCTGTCCATGAATGATGGCTTTACGTAAACCCATTCGTTTATCTTTTGTACGCATTGTGTTTGCGACTGAGAAGAACAATAGAAATGTCAACATCACGCAACATTTGTCTTCTTTCTGCAATAATGGAGTAAATAGAGGGGACGCAATGTTTAAAATTCGATATCCGTCGGATCTGGTTTGCGGCCATAGTGGTCAATCACAAAGTCCAGAACCTCTATGGATTGCATGAAAAATTTGCATTTTTCCAGGTGTAAATAAGACCACTGTTCTGCAGTTTTCAGCAACACATCATGCAGTTACTGAAGTAGCTAAGCTTTTTGGTGGGGTCATGTTGATGCACGCGTTGTGTGAAGGAATTGCGACACGTAATCTCAATGTGGATCACAGTTCACTTTGAACTGAACCATGGTCAATTCGATCACTTGGCAGACAACACCCAATAGCTATCCAGTTCATCTTTTCTCTCTCCCATTATGACGACGTCATGCAAAGTGGCTGCAGCTCCAGGTACACCCATCAGTATAGCATCTACAATTTGCTGGAAAACTGTAGGTGTGACAGGCGGTTAGGGCTTATGACGAGTGTTTTGTTATGACGAGTGTTATCGTAAGGAGCTTCCTGCATTCAGGTTCCATTTTAACTGCAAGCAAGCATTTAAGAGACCCAGGGTGTCTAAGTACTTCTCTCCATTCGGTTTCGCGAACACGTATTCTGGGTGTGGAAATGGGTGCTGACTAGGCTCCAGCACAGCGTTTAGCTGCGCAGGGAAATTTGCGCGCTAGCGAGTAGTGACGTTTGGTTCCTGCTCAAAACCATGGGGGCAGCCCTTGGCGAGAAATCGATACGATCGAGCACCCATGCTTGTTGTACTCGATCGGAATGCTTTACAACAATTATCTGTGATGCATAAGGGACCGGGCACATAGGTTGAAACACTGATCTTGCATCAGGAAACAGAGTAAGCTTTGTCTGCAATTTTGTGTTGTGACGAAGGTCAGATTGGATGACACAAGCATACTTTGTTTGGGGCTGTTCAGAAAAGCATTGACTGGGACCAGTTGGTATAGGTGTATGGGGAACCATGAAACTGCTTCCGAAACACACATGTTTCAACGGCACATTGATCAAGTTTAGTGCTCCAATCCAAGCAATTCCCAGGAGTTCAATGTCAGTGCAAGATACTAAGTCGATCTTTCCATGCAGTTCCAGGTCTTTTGGTCCACAATTTATCGCACTGCCTAGCCTCAAAGTTTCCCCGGACACGTTGTGGGATGCCAGATTTGTAGAATTGGTTGACGGTTTACCAAGACTCATTCAAGTAATCAGCGAAATTATTGTAATATTAGGAGTTGTATTAATCTGCAACAATACGGAGACAGCATTAAGCTTTTTTGTCAAATACGTTTTCTTGCCATACTTTTTTCTGCGGCATGCCGACCGAATGGTCGTTGGTTTCGCTCCGTGGAACATGGACCTTCTGAAACTGGACCTTGCATGCACTGTCGGAGAACGCGTTAGTCTAAATTTATGAGCAGTACGACAGCGATTTTTATGACCAAACCGTTAACATTTTTGCAATTGATGGTTTGTTGCCATTGCGCACCTTTGCAACATGTCATCCACCACAGCTCAAATATGCAGTGAGGGGCTTCTGATATGACGCATTACGGCTCACCAATTGACTACGGACAGTTTGCAGCATACTTTGGATCCTCTTCTGGACTCAGCATGCTGGGTCATCCTGGTGTCACGCTTTCAACTGAGCCGCCTTTGACATTCAGATGTAATCTCCTGTAGCATTAATTGGGGTTCCTGCTCCAACTTGTGAAGAATGGGTGTGCGAACACCGGCCTCAAGATGGGACTGAAGGCTTCATACAAAAACGAGGCTCTTGAATAGACAAGTGTTCATAGTGCCCAGCTGGAAACGCTCACACTCCGTTCACTATACCAGTATGCTGGAAAAAGTCCTGCGTATCCCGTTTGGCCAATTTTGACTAATTGTAACCAACAATGATTACAGATGCTCGCCCACTGAAAAGATGCCTAACCTTCTTCGAGATTTCTTCAAAGCTGTTATCTCTAGGGTTCTTGGGCAACACGAACTTTGTGTAAGGTCCATGTTCTACTGAGCCAATGTAATCAACAACTGCCGAATTTCTAAGCGTCATCTTGGTCGGCTAACTCCACACGGAAAAGCTCTTCATATCCCTGAAACCGTGATTCAAACGTCATGCCAGTCAGTCCATCAAAAACGAACTTGTAACTTGATATAATCGTGACGCCCACAGACTGGGGAATGTCCCTGTCCGCATGCTAAATCTGCGACCCCGATTACTTCGCGTGGTCCTTTCTACCCCGAAGGAAAGCGAAGCGTTACTGCTCTTTCTATCCAAACTCAAAGGTAGTGGTGTTAGCTTTCAGCCCATAGACTGAAGTTGAAGTTGTTAAAGATAGGAGGCCAGAGAAGCACGGATCGAGCGATCCTTAGGAGATTGTACTCCATGAGAGATTGAGTGCCAATCTATGGGATGTTTAACACCAAAGTTCAACTCAGAACTGAACCGGTTTGAGTAGTATTAGTTGATAGTAATAAGCATCTTCGATATTGTTATTGGTTATGACGTGTTTAGTAGCTTCATCCTATTTATGTTGCCGTGTTCCGACGCATTACAACTCTCGGTCCGACTGGGCTTTGGCGCTCTCATTACCGTGCGGGTGGAATCGGTTTGACCCATCACTACAGAATCTGGTTGGGGCGGCACAACAGATGGAGGCCATCAAAGACCTCAGAAACAGGCTGGCGGCTGGTAAACAAGGTCTCCGTCTTGTGAGTTTTTAGATGGTCAGCTGAAGGTCAATTTCTGCCCTAACAGAATCCATCCTGGTAGCGCACGACGCAGGGCTGGTCAAACCGATTTCCTTCAGTCAGTACTCAGCAATGTGCGCCACCTAAGGAACAAGATACACGAGATGGGTCTACTTGTAAACAAACCTCGTCCCCGGACACCATGTATGGTGACTTATTTTTACTTGGCTATGCGCTGCTTAGATGCGATCGCTCCGTTGGACTTCAAGGCGGGAGAGTCGCACCTTATGTGAGTTTAAAACTAGATGTGTTGTGGACATTTTCTCAGTCGCTGGATCAAAGTTTGAAGAACTGTTGACGGTGGTGGGCATTTTCCCTCAGCTTACAGTTGTACTGGTAGCTCGAAGTCCTGAAACTACCTCCAAGGAGGTTGTAGAGTGTACTCGTACTTAGGCTGTCAATGAACAATGAACAATGAGTTTATACGGGTTAAGAAGCGTTGCTTTACAAGCCCCGTTGGATAGTTGGTGGGGATATCAACATAATAATTATGATGAAAAGGATAGTAAAATAGTTAATACTTTAAATACGAAAATAAGGACTTATCGTTTGATTCGCTGCAGTCCTGCGATCCACTTAGATTCACAACACCCACAGTTAACAACAAATAATTCCAGGGTAAACTCCAGGTGTAGGATGGAGACATAGTGTTAAGTAACAAAGTGTAAGTGGATGAGTGCATCGTCCAACCGTCTTTTAAATATTGTTAGTGTCGGTGCAGAGACGACCGATTCTGGGAGAGCATTCCACGGGTGACAGACACGGATGGAAAAGAAATTTCTGCGGCACTCCAGACGACTGTATTGTTCTGCGAGTTTTAATGAGTGGCCCCTCAGGTTTGTATTGCTGCTGAGTTGCAGTAAAGGGCGGCACACATGATGTGGGTCTCGCAGAATCAAGTATGTCATAATAAGGTCGCCTCGTAGCCTGCGATAGCTTCCACTGAACAACCCTAGTCGTCGCAGCCTCTCCTGGTAGGACAGATTGCACATTCCAGTTACGTTCCTAGATGCCCGGCGTTGAGGCTGCTCCAGTGCATTAAGGTCGTGTTTCAGCCATGGATGCCAGGCTTGAATTGCGTATTCGACATGGGGGCGAACATATGCACTGAGCATTTGTCGAAATATGGAGCTGTTTATTTGTCCAAACGCCCGCCTCAACAGCCCAACGTGTTGGTTCCCGGTCTTCGAGGCCTTTTCGGATTGCCTGGAGCAACCCAAGTCATCTTGAACCAGGACACCCAAGTCACGTTCGAGAGTTGATTGTTGCAGTACATCCGTTCCGAGTCGGTATGAGTAGCTGCCCTTGATGTCGGATGGAAAGCACCTTGCATTTACTGACGTTGAAATGCAATAAGTTTTGGATCGACCATTGATACACTGTATCTAAGTCACTTTGGAGCACATGTTGGTCGGCGTTCGCCTGGATCCTGCGCCAGATCTTAATATCGTCGGCAAACATTAGGAAGTTGGAAGCGATTCCCTGTGCAAGGTCATTAATAAACACCAGAAACAAACGTGGACCTAGAACCGAGCCTTGCGGCACACCACACTCCACTTGTATGGGGTCCGATAAAGAGCTCCGAACTCTGACCACTAATTGCCTTTGAAATAGAAAGTTGGCGATCCAGCTTAAAAGAGGGTCGCCGATCCCGTAATGCTGCAGCTTGGATAGTAGTATCCGATGGTCTAGACGATCGAAAGCCTTGGAAAAATCCAGGTAGATCACATCAACACCTTCTCCAGCGTCGGCTGCCTCGGTCCAACTACTGCGTGCAATGAGTAAATTAGTTGTACATGACCGCTGTCGACGGAAACCGTGCTGTTCAGGGGTGATGAGGTTGCAGTTTTCCAGATAGCACACCAGTGCATCGGCAACTATGGATTCCATGACATTGGAGAGTATAGGAAGAAGGGATACTGGGCGGTAGTTGGAGGGATCAGATCTGCTTCCACCTTTGTGAATCGGGCTTATTATTCCAAGCTTTCACATGGCGGGAACTTGGTTCCGGTCTAAGCAGCGCTGGAAAAACTGAGCTAAAGGTCCTGCCAGTTGGTTTGCTGTTACTCCCAATGCCTCAGGACGAATGGCGTCGACACCCGGCGAGCTGTGTTTGCGTAGAGAAGTCAGCTTTTGCAATACAGCCTCTGCGGTAAAATTGATGTGGGTTAGTCCTGGTGAGCAGAATACAAAGCTTGGTAGATCGCTTGGTGGCAAGACCCTTTGAAACGTGGGGGCGTATTGCATCTGCAGCGCGTTTGCAGCTTCCATAGACGTTCTTGTTGGGCCATCAGCCGTCTTGAGTGGAGGAAATCCTTGCCTCACCTTTCGTAGGCTATTAACGTGCTTGTACAGCAGTTTGTGGTTAGCACTGAAGGTTTTTGCGATGTTCTGCTGATAGGCGACTTTGTCTTCTCTTAACAGTTGAGTGCAGTGGTTACGTTGGGCTACGTAGTTGTCCCACGTTTCTGGTGCTGGAGCTTCTCTGTACACTCGCCATGCTGCGTTGCGTACTGTCATCCATTTTCGAGTTCTGCTCCTAACGAAAGAAACGGATTTGCACTTATTGCAAGCTTTTATCTCTGAAGCCTGTGCAATCAGCTGACTGAATGTGTTGACGAACTCGAGCCAGGCGACTTCCGGGGGTTCTTCTTCGAGGAAAGACCATGTTGTGGCGCTGACTAGCTGGGCGAGTCGGTCGTACCTTGTGATGGTTCGCACAGTATCATCGTTCTCATTCAGATATTCTGCATAGCAGACGAAGTTGAAACTGATGACTGCGTGATCACTGCGACCCAACGGGCAGTCTAAAACCAACGCATCAATCATATGCTCCTCGTTGGTAAGCACAAGACCTAGCACAGATGGCCTGTTACCAGTTCTGAACCGAGTGGGCAAAGTGATGTGGTTGTAAAGAGGATCAGTAGTTACTAGATCTTGTAAATCGGTTTTGAATTGTTCGCCGGTTGTGGCAGGGGCTTCTAAACAATGTACGTTGAAATCACCCATGATAAGAATGTGAGTGTACTTTTGTTGTAAACTGCACCTTAAAGCAGCCATTAGGTGGTAGTCGGTTTCGGGTGTTGAGTTAGGGGTGCGGTACACCAAGATAATAAGGCAAGCGTCCCTGCCTTTTAACTGCAACCGGCACCAAAGAGAATCAGGGAACTGCGAGTCTGAATCCTCCACGGCTTCGCACTGTAAGTCGTTTCGGTAGTACAGGATTACCCCTCCTCCTTTTGTGAGCCTATCGTTCCGGATCAGCGACATGCCGGGTAGCGACACTTCAGCGTCCGTCATTCCCGTGTACAACCATGTCTCGGTGATACCAATGACATCATACGAGCCGGAAGCTTGGCGATCTTTCAGTTCAGCCAGTTTGTTAGAAAGTCCCTGAGCATTTGTATACAAGCAGGCCAGTTTCTCGGTCTCTAGGAGCCCGCAGAGAGGTGAAGCTGTCAAGTGTGGGAAAATGCCGACCGATGGGAGGTCGGCAGTTATTCGTTTTTTTGATGAGTCAATGATACCTCGTTTGCAACTTGATTCGGCCAAGGTGCGTCCCAGCCTTCGTTTAGACCTACTTCAGAGTCAATTAAAGCAGCAGTCAAGTTACACTTCTGTACATTCGTCAGGATGCTTGCTGCTTCAGTTGCTTTAATACTTGAGCTGTGCGAATTGTTTGCGACCTTTAACCGAATTTCGGAAGGAAGATGTTTCCGATTTCTCCGCCATCGATCCAAAACATCCTTTGCTTGTTGCTCTGACTGAACCACAAGTTTTAGGATTCTAGGGCCGCATCCTCTATAATTCGATGAGAGAGGTATCCTGGTGAGCGATAGTGCCACAACATCATCCAAAGAAAGTGTTTCACGAATGAACCGCCACTGTTCTAAATCGTGCTTTCCGGTATCTTGAACATGGTTAGAAGGATGTTCTGGCACGCCATGTATGAAGATTGTGTTTAGGCGGTCTTGCTTGCTGTGCCCCTCTTCGGTGTTTCGTTTTGGTTGTCGCGCGCTCCAAGGGACATCAGGATAGATACGTATCGCACAGGATTCGTGTTTTAGCGCGCTTGCGGAGAGCAAAACATTTTCCACGTCGGTGGAGGATTCTAGAGTTACTCGAATAAGTCTGGGTTCACCATAGTGTGGCGAGTTCGGATGACGAGTAATTCGTAACAAGTTTATGGGCTTGGCTTTGATACTCATCTGCATACACAATGAGTTCCATTGGTCTTGGTCGTCTGATAACTTATCCCGCAATGTGATGGCGGTAGATTCAGGGACATTTGAGCATACAACAGTCCGGGCACTGTTGTTGGATCCCTTTTTAACCGATCTACAAGGTATGGTACTCATTTGTCTTGACTTGTTGACAAGTGATTGTTTGCTGTTTTTCTCTCCATTTGCGTTAACGGCGTTTACAATGGAAGAGGACGCAACGGCGGCCTCTCGGTGGACCCTTGCAGCAATCTCTGCATATGTAACCGATGTTCTGGGAGGCTTAGTCTCGACAAGAGATATTTGAGCTACAGGTACCAAGGGTTGGTGTTTGGCTGCTCCATCCTTGTTAATACTAGATGTCAGGTCTAGTGGAATTTGCTTAACCAGACGTTTTGAATGGTGCCTGATTTTCTTTGCTGTGAGTACTGCTTGATTCACGTAGGTGCTGGGGGACTACAAGCTCCCTGAGATCTGTTGGGCTGATCTAGGCTGCATTCCGGTGATAGGCACCTTTAGTTCGGATCTCCTCGAGCTAACTTTGTAACCTCCTTTACACAGTTTGTGGACCTCCCGACTAGGTACGTGAGCACCAACTGTCATCCACTTTAGGTTTTATTTTTACGAAGTCATTCTATTTCTTAACTGATATTACCTACGGCTTTCCACTAGGGGCCAGCGACCATGTCTGCATATCCTTTTGATGTGCGCTATCTAAGTATCATCCAGCTACCGCTGAGGTATGCCCCAATATTTGGCCGACAGGCCTTGACGCAATGTGAACCAAAGCTTCAGTTCTGCATTGTGTGAGCCCCTTGGCCGAGATTGTTGAGTCAGCTTTGGAGAATCCTAAGATACATCTCACCGAGGGCTCTGCTCTCCATCTCCCACTCAAGAAGAAAAAATAAACAAGAGCGCAGCCCCCATGGATAGCTTTTAATAATAAATACCTGCTCAGGAAGCGGCTAAGTGCCACCGAACTTACCAAGCGACATCATCAATTAGCAACTGAGAAAGCTACCTACAGGTTGCCAATAAATGTAAGCAATATCCCAGGACTGCTGGTCTCCAATAGGATAAGGGTCTACCTGAAGCAGCCGCAACTAATCCGGAGTTCTTTGCTTGCATAAAGAGACGCAATGATACACGCTCGTCCATACCAACGTTACTACGAGCGGACAAGACCCGTGTGCATACAGAATATGATAAGGCATGTATACTTAGCGAACAGTATACAGATGCCTGCCCGTAAGCTCTGTTTACTGCAAGCTGAGCTGGTCTCAAGAATTCCGGAGCACTCTTGCGTAACTTCGGGCCATTGCAAGGACCAACTCCCTTCAAAGCATATGGTCCTGATTCACTTCTTCCGTAGCTGATGCATGAATTGGCCACTAAATTAAGTGGCTCTCTTACATGCAAGTTCGTAATATCACTCAGCAGCTGTGCCTTACCTTCCAAATGGAAGGAGGTAATCATCTGTCCGATTTTTGAAGGCGGTGACGGTACTCTGCCCGCGAACTACCAGCCTGTCGGGATGACAGGCGTAGTAGTTAAATTGTTTACAAAAACTGGATGGATTCGGTGGTGAACCGCTTGACTATACTTAATCTTTTCAGTGCTGCACAACTCGGATGCCGTAGTTTTTCCTGCCTAGCAAATTTGTTTGTAGCTCATGAAATTTTGGCTGAGGTAGTAGACAGCGACCATGTCAATGACGGGGTTTTCGTCGACTCCTCGAAAGCCTTTTATACCGTCTCCCATCGACCTTCACTAAATTTGAGGCTTTATGGGAAATCTGGTGGTGTTCTTAAATGAGTGTCTGATTTTCTAGAGGGGAAAGAACAGTGTTTACGCATGGGGTGTAGCCTTTAGCTTAGACAATCCGTTATTAGCAGTGTTCCGTAGGGTTCGGTTTAGGGGTATTGTTTTTCAAAGGTGCTCAAAGAGCTACCCCAGCAGCTTGAGGTACCGTCGCTACTGTTTGCTGATGAGCTCAATCTCTGGAATATTGTGAATATCCCTGTGGGTTCTGGGACAATTCAGAGTACCTTGGATAGGCTCTGGGATTAGTCAATTTTATGGTTGATACTGATTGATCAGGCGAAGTGTTCTGTCCTCGCCTGAGAGCGGTCATTCCATCACGAACTATGTTGTTGGCGGAAGTGAAATCCCTGTTGTCACTCAGTAGGCGGATCTAGGTGTCATCCACACCTCAGTCGTTCACTCTGTGGACAATTGGAAGAAAGCTGCAAATAGAGGGTTCCGTATGACTTGGTTTATTCACCACTCCTTTGAAGCCATAAAGGCCAATACGTTTATGAAGTTTTTCTCAGCTTTGGTGCGACCCCACCTAGAATACTGTATCCAGGATTGTCCAGCGTGTCTTGTAAGGAACAAAATGGAACTAGAGAGTGTTTTGCGAGTGGGTACAAGGTTAGGGCAGGGTTTACGACGGCAAACATGTCCCGAACGTTTGCTTAGGTTTGGGGTGTACTCAATGCACTACCGGAGAATTAGACGAGACTTGATCCTCACTTCCGGTATCCTAACGGGCCAGATCGGGGAAAACTAGTCCTGGTTATTTATTCCCATTAAGCTGCATAGTCTCCGCGCTCACCTGCTGAAGCTGCACAAACTGCCTTCTGACCGGATTAGGACGGAAACTCGTTTGTCGCGCAGAGTTATTGGAATTTAGAACTCTCCTCCGAAGGGTGTCGTTAGAGGAGCTACGGTTGAGGGTTTCGAGACTCAGTTAGATGCTCTTAGATGACAGTACTAGACTTCCCCTTCTCCTAATCAAGTTGTATCTTCAGGTTCCTTCAATTCTTTGTTTTAATTCCTCTCATGCCTTGGTATTGTCATTATTTAGTTGACATTCCCTCTTACTTTTTGAGCATACCATTCACTCTTCCTGACATCACATAGGCCGTCCCGGCAGGGACTGATGGGCAGTAACTGGTTGGCTAGGGTGTGATGTTGTCTTCGTTTTAGGCTTTTCAACATCTCAAGCAGACCTATCAATTCTTAGTTCAAAGATACGCAGAAGAACATTCACGAGGTTGTCCCATCGTTCCGGTCCCCACTGAACTTGAGCAGCAGTCATGATCATCCAAGACACTGAAAACACCGGACTGAGCAAGCGGAAAAGAGAGATCCCCATAAAGTACCAAGCAGATGACATTGTTGATCTCGGGGAGAACCGCGTCAAGTTACCAGAAACGATGCCTGTTAACGGTCGAAAAAGCTGTCAGGATGAAGTGTTAAAACAAAAGGCAAGAGATATACGCAACAAAAGTAAAAGCTTGCAGTTACGGATAGTCAAAGAAAACGCGTCGCAATTAAGCGTTTCCCGGGGCATTTTGTGTTCCGAAATGGGAGCCCTGCATGGATTCCGAAACAGGTTTTCATTTTTGACAGGCACAACCGAGTTGAAGACAGCACTGAAATACCCGAATGAGGTAGAATGTCTGTATTTCTTGGATCGAGTCGTCACCTCCTTATCATAGTCCTGACTAAGCGCCGAGTGATTTCCACCTGTTTGGATCTCTGAGAGAATACGACGGAGGTCAATACACTCACATAAATGAACAGCTGCAGGCTTTCCTAAACTGGTTCAGACGTACAGACAGACATTTTGTGCCGTAGCCTTCCATGCATTAGTGGAAGGTTAGCGTAAGTGTAGAACTATGGTAGAGGTCTATATTGAAAGTAGAAATAGTTGCCACCCGAACATTTGTAGATATGTTGTTTTTTGACTGGCCCCGGATTGCTTTGAACACCTATCGCAGCGGCCCGAAGCAATATCGGAATGGCCTACCGCCACACTCTAATAAGCGAACTGTTGCATCATGTGCTCCGTGCTGCCACCGGATGTGTGTGGTGCCTTGCAAACCGCGGTGCCCAAAGACAAACAAACCGTTAAAGTTTTCGCAAGGGACAAACTTGTTAATTCGTACAATAACTCTAGGCTAGATGCAACGTTTTACACCTTCCCTTTAACCGATAACATGGGGACTCACTACATCCATGGATGACTGAAGCTTTGGCAAGTCAAGCTGCCATTATTGACTTGAGCGATTCGACTGGTCAACATAGGAGAAGCGGCCAACTGATTCCATTAGATACCCGGGTGTCGATCTAATCCGATAGTCTTATTTTGCATTGCATATACGAAAAACAGCGAAACGTGAAAGTATCTACACATCCATTTGTTGTTTGAGCTCAGAGTGCCTGCAGTTCGGGCACTCGATGCATGTCGCTTGTCATTTAGCAGTATTTTTACTTTAGGTGAGGCACCATGCAGGTAACAACACACCTTCATTTTGAGCAGAAGGTTAGGGTGAAGCGCTAAACCAGAGTGATCCTAACACACCCGGACCTGCGTTCTGTACTTATCGGGGATCTTCACTTGAATTCACTAGTATGAGAGCAGTGGGATTAGTGAATCCAGTTACTCTGTCGTGTCCTTCATGGCCAGGCAGTATCACAAACAGTTGCGATCACGAAAATCAAACGCATTCCTCAATTCAATGAAGGTGAGCATTGTTGGCTATCTGCAAGTGTTTAGGTCCTTGGCTATGCGTAGATGTGTGGCTGTCACCTTCTCCGTTGGACTGGAAACTACACCATTTCCCGGCCAAGTTGTACTCTTGGGCAACAGAAATAATCTGAGGGGGCATTCAACATGAGTCTAATCAATTAATTTGTTCCGTGCGTAGGAGCTGAAGCGCTCCACCTGCACCCATATGATTTAGTGTGTCTGAGGTCCAATTGGCTGAAGGCGGCGGGCTATACACGCACACCTACACACCTGCACAAGTGACAGGTGCACTCACGGAACAAATTAATTGAGTAGACTCAGTTGAATGCCCCTCAGATTATTTCTGTTGCCCAAGAGGACAACTTGGCCCGGAAATGGTATAGTACCGTTTTCGCTGCTTAGAACCACTCAATGATTGTAAGGCGTCAAAGTACGATGAGCATTGTCATTCTTGTGGCAACTGCGGTGAGCCTTATACGCTTTGATGGTTTTCTATTCCCCGCTAAAACAGTTTTGAAAGCAGTGATGTCCATTACCAACCTACTTCTGAAAGTGGTTAATATGTGCACCACATGGTTAGAAACTAGAGTGCCAGGATAAACGAATAGTGGGTCCAAGTGCCTTTTTCCGTTTCAATGCCATCAGTTGGCGTCGTGTTGGTTGATCCTCGGGGTTTTAAGGTAGTCATCAAAGGTGAGTTCAGGAGATCCAGCAAGCAATGACAATTGACGATACCAAGCATGGATTGGATGTTCATCTCTTCCATGTAGTGCTTAGTCCACGAAGACGTAGCCTCCATCTGTGGTTTGGATGAGTTTTAAAGTAGGTTGGCTGCTCCTGTTTACACTGATCGTCATCCAAAGACACCTTACGCGAAGCTCCCAACAAGATAGTGATGAGTACTCGGTCTGCAGTTTGTTGCGGTGCCCGTTTTTGACGAATGTAGGAGACTGAATAGTAGTGCAGTATGTGGGGCGTTGTGCACTACCATAGCCTTCGAATCCGTTACGCCGACATACTGGCTATCCCAAGCACTACTGTTCAAACAAGTTTATCAAAAATGCGCAGCCCACCGAGATGCGAAGGATCATGATGGCTTGACGCAAATCACCAAAGAAGTCCAACAAGAGTGGACAAAATTTAAAATCCCGCAATTGGGTACCTATGAGTTGCTAAGGATGGAACGAATGCAGCAGTATCACTGACTTCGTGATTGCGCTTTAAAGTACTCGAGGAAGGTTGTTTCCGGTCCCAATGAGCTCATCCGGGAAGACCTGTAGGGAATGAACCCTCTTCGGCTTTTTTGAGTTGTTTCACGGGTTTTTACCGTGCTATGGATGGATCATCTCGGTGTTTCACCCAACTAACCGCCATATAGCATATGGTGCCCGCCGAGGTAGGGGCTTACAGGTTTGCGGAAAGCATGACCAAACCATCAGAGGAGACTCGAGTGTAACAGGTAACCAAATAATGCACCTAGAGGTTTGTTGCATGATACCATCTGATGAGCCTGATCAATACCCACTCAGTTTTCCCTCTATATACGTTCAGTACTTTGTAGACACGAGTAACCAAGTACGGGCAGCCACTTGACTTGCGCAACGCGCTGCTGCCGAGTTTTTCATCGGTACTGTAACAGCAACTTTTATAGACCACTCTCTTTACCAATAAGTATGCATACCAACATCTTCGTAAATGTTGTATGCGTTGTGGAGTCCCACTTGCCATAACATTACTTGCTGTAACTCCGGGGATTCTTTTAGAGCAGCGATGAAAAGCAAGTATGTTCTGTAACCGTTCATGGCTGTAAACTCTCGCTTTGCTCTGGTGGTTCGCTGACGTTTGTTTTAACTTTTCATTCCGCTATCATTATTGGCTATTTGGAGTCGTTATTTTGGTCATCAGATCGCAGCCCTACTGTGACACCAACACTCTCACTTTTCGTCCTTTGTGTGCACCTGATTGGTGTTCCTCATTTGTTCGGTTTGTATTGGCTTTAATTGTCAACACGCTTTCCGTATTCTGGCTGGCTTTCACGTTTGTGCGGCATGTTATATAAGGAAGTGGTTTCCTTATGTAAAAGCACCCTCGAATCGTTGTCTGGTCGGTTGTGTTCTCACTACCGACAGTGGGTGGAAACAGACGAGGACTGCCGACACAACAGATATTGTCACCAGAGGTGCCAAAGCTACCCAGAGAAACAAGTCGATTGACAGCCTTAGATGGTTGCTTGGTTTTAGTTGTAACAGATACTGAGTGGACAAACTCTGTGGCAGCGCTTTGCACTCTACAGTGTAAAGTACATACCGAAGCGTGCAGCATCGCGCGTCAGCTTGTTCAATAGCGCGTCAGTAGCAGCTGGGTTCGACCAAAATATCCTTGCCGTCTAAATGGCTCGACGAATTGGGGCAGAGCTTCCTCTACACCACCGCAGAGCCCAGGTACCCATGGTACAAGCTTCTGAGAATGAAGTACTCTTTCAGACAACACAGTGAAACATGGACACAGTTAGAAACAGATAGTCCACAATTCAAGAAAGATAGACATGATAAGTTGTTGGTAACAGTGGTGGTGCTGATGCACTGGGCGAAGTATACGATTTCGATCGGTGCGCTCTCCGGTGGGACTGAATCCAGCGCATCATTCACTGATTCATTTCTTAAGAAGCACAAGACCTCACCAAAGCATGACACACGTTAGTTATGTTGAAGCATTTGGAGTGAGACTGACAACATGCCCATTTCACCAGACGGGTTGGACAGTTCTGAAGTTGGGGATGAAGACTGGTGGTCCGAGTCTATTGGTACCTTTTACTTGCACAAGATAATGTAGTATGAAACGTATGGTGGATCGCCGTTGGGAAGATACGTCTTATACATATACCTCTGTGTCAATTCTTAGTTACCGGCTTTCGTTTCGCCACTGTTTGTTTATTGACATTTGTTTTGACGTAACATTTTGTTATTTTGATTGAGCGGTATGTACCGTTTGCAATGGATGTCAGCTCTAGGTCCCATTTCCGTTAATTCAGTGTTCTCAGACATACCGATTGGTTCTTACTTTTACCACTTCTCATTCGCCTGTGTTATTCGCTATCTTCTGTGTTGTTGGTTGGCTCCGAGGTGTTTTAGCAGCTTTGCTATAACTATCAGTGTACTCCATTTAAATGACCAGAGTTCTCATGTATGCAATCCTGTCCTGGCTCGCCTCCGTCTTCTCTTTGCGGTCATGGGGTGCGAAAAGACGAGGGGGACAACAGTTACCACTGTCCTTCAGCGGTGATGGTGAAAGGTTGTTAATGTCCAGAATCATGTTGCGCTTCAGTAGTATAGTCCAGCGTGGGAGCACATCGATGGTGGGAGTTGTTGCACCATTCTACCTGGCGAGTTAAGGTGACCTAGCTTGCGACTCCGGAACACGTTGCAGCATTGCTCTTCAAGGTGTGGGATTCAGTGTTATGGTCGATATGGAGCGGAAAACTTTCCATATTTCTCGGTTAGTACCCAAATCATTGGCGCCCATCTTGATATTCCAGACTGTGTTGGCCTCCTTCATCTCACGGTTCCTTATCACCAATCAGCACTCCTTGTCACTTCCGAGACCCCCAGTTAGACAACGTTTCAACGTTGCGGATACCTTGAAGATGATACTCCAATGAAGCCATCGTTCTTGCATTCTTTATGATACACTATTCACAAGTTTCAAACTAGGAGGTGAAGTGGATGTGATTTCAGGGCGCATACGGTTCATCTATCTCGTTCCTCAGAGACAGCTTATGCTGAAAGTTAAATTGGCATTGCTTCTTTACTAATTGAGAATACAGCTGGTGAACAGGCAGTTTCGAATTCAAACGCAGAAGAGGCTGGAAGGATGAAGCATGTTACTCAGACATACACAACGGCATGGTCAGAGCGAATCGAGGCGGGAGAACGACATCGACTGGCCGTCACACGGATGTCTACCAATCATAATTGATCAGCACGTGGCCAAGTTGCCTTCAGGGTAGCCTGTAGTTGGCACTTGGGTCTGGTACTCAAAAATACTCAGTAACCTTGTTGTCCTCCAGTTACCTTAGGGAAATGTAACGCACAACAACTCCGAGGGATTGCGAAATCACAATAAGTGTTGCCTGTTGACCGACTTGACACAAAGTGCGGACTTCAAGGGGCTCATTGTGGAGAGTTACCCTTGGTTTGAAACTGCAATACCATTCTTGTTAACGTGTTTCATGAAGTCATCGTTGGTCTTTTGCTGATGAACGCTGGGTCAGTATTCGAGAAATGGAATGGGAACAGAAAGGAAACAGAGGCGACTGTATCACGTGAACAAACTTCTAGACTACCTGTTCTTTGAGAAACTTACTGTTTGGGTTGTTAAACTTTCACCCTTTGACCCTACAATAAGACACAGCATGACGGTCACATGCAACTCCGAATTTGGATTTAAGGGAGAGCTCATATTGTACCTGAGGTAAGTACTGTGGCTAAAATTGGCACGATTATGTAAACCACTTGTGGTGCTTGTTGAACGGATTCTACTCTCGTAGCCTAGAACTGATCATCAACCATCGGAATTCATGTGTGCTCATCCCGAATGGATCACAGAAAGTGCGATTTGGTATGCTTTATTGCACAGCATGCGCCGATGAGCTACGAGTGACGTGAACACAGTGTACATTATTCCCTTGAGCTGGATGGGGCAGGATACTGGCCGGCTAAATCGTTGTTCACATGGTCTATCACCATCGCCAGCACACTAAATAGTTTTTTGGTGGTTAGTTGTTGCTCCTCCCAACCCTGACACCCCATAACCGGTTTCGTCCTCCTTTGGACTCATCAGATGGAGATAGCCTGAGTTGGGTTGGACCTCGAGGCGTAGTGTTCAAAGGTTGGCACCTTGAACACTATGGCTCCTAGGTCCGCGAGCAACACTTGGCACAGCGGTAAAGAGTTCCAGGTGGCATTTGGTTTTTTTGTTGAAAATTTGAGAGAACTATCAGATTCGAGGATCCTATGAGTTATGTAGTCACTACGTAGTGGATTGATAGGAAATTCTGGGTTTGATTTGGAACACAATGTTGCCTAAAATGGTTTTGATGTTTAGAGCTCCCCAAAAATAGACCGATAAACTTGAACCGGTACCAGTAACAGCATGTGTGAACAGCTTGTGACAAGCCGACTAGAAACAATACAAAAGGTTGCTTAACTCAGATTGGATTACTGAAGTAGACAGTGGTTATGTCCTCCTTAGCGAAAATTTGCACCACGGCACTAAGGTCACCCAATACCAAGTGACAGCCAGATAAACTAAAACACTTTGCAAGGCTCACAATGGGTTCGTACTGTACTGCGCCGTTATCACGTAACGGCTTAGTAGTATGCGACAAAATTTGACACTAAGAGAGAGTTTAACCGAAACAAGGATGGTTGTACTAATTTTATGATGAATATGCAAAGTCGGCATGCCGACAGTGTAGGCTAAAGTGACACAAATCGAATGATAGGGAATGACCAGTGTAGTAGAGTACGTTGCACAAACGCAATTCGCCTATCATAGCGAAACTACGTTGACTGGAATATTTTCACTTTACTCTCTTTTGCTTCCAACCAATGGCAGTTACAATCTTTTAGCGATTTTAAGCTTGGTGTGACTCTCTGCGTCCGACTAACCTTGTGGCCCAGATGACAAATTCCTGTGCACATCCGATACTATCGTTTGAATGAGTGGCCTGCACCTGTCAGACAAGAAGGACAGTTCAATGTTGTAAATGTGAGGAGTTGTTGAACTGTTGTGTGGCCGGCTGTTGATGACGAACGAGGACACATGTGTTTAAAGCGTAAACAAGTCTGATCATGAAGCGTGAATAAAACAATGATTACCCAGCTCTCATTGTGTTGTCACGGTCGCAGCCGACTAGATCCAGTCCTATCTAAGCCTTCTCCACTCAGTCCGCCATGTGTCCTCAGTCCAGTCACCTTGCTCCTTATTTTACTCACGCTGGGATGACCCCCTTTTCCGTCGACCCCATCTGTCCACCTTCATCAATGTCCACACTTGTGTGGTTTGACACAGTGTACCTTTTCACTCGTTGGCCTGTTTAAACATGTGGTCAGCGAGGTTCGACCCAATCGGCAGGCACATGTGCAACCTGTCCGTTTCACTCCCCCTGGTACTGCTCCAATTTCCAAGGCGTACAGATGAGGGGCATCTCAAACAACATCTTTATCCTAACAGCTAAGTGTTCGATTCAAAATGTTCGTGTGCTTACATACCCCTTTGAACAATTACTGACGCTAAACAGGCGCAGAACTACTTAAGTGGTACAACGTTCTGGTAACGAACCAAGGGAAATAGAAGTGAAGTTGGGTTTAGCTGGGATTGGAGTGATGCCAGTCACACTGATCTGCATGGCCTCACTTTGTTATTAGGACCGGTAGAGGAACAATCAGATTGTCAAGCTGATCGTTAACCTGCTGTTGTCCGATGGTTTTGAAATTTCCAAGCGAAGCATCAGAGGATCGCTTCATGCTCAGTCCGTACAACATTCCTGAATGCACCCAGCACAAGATCGTACACCACTGCAATGATCCAGATGTAGCAAGAGGGGCGTGGGCGGTCCGCCCCGGATGGAATCTGACAAGGCGCGGCTTTTTTAGTACCGCTGATTGTTCGATACCAAATTTAAAGAGCAATATTTACAGTGAAGAAGAGGGTTGAACATTTTAATGTTACTCTGTATGACCAACAACACATTTGCGCCATGTGTCACACCTGTCGAAACGTTTTCTTCGGCGATCCACTTACCTGTCCCATTGTGGTTACTTTCAGCACATTTAAGTGTGTCAAACGATTATCCATTTCATTGAAAAATAATGTGCATTTTACTCTGCCCACAGTCAGTCAGCTGCAAGCACAATGCAGCGATCCCTCTTCCTAGTGGCCGCGTGAACGCAGCAAAACGGGAGCACACTTGTTGATAAGCCACACCAAAATCAGGATAAAAACAGTAACCAACTGGGGCAAACGAAAATAGAAAGGGGGATCTAGAAAAATAGTACATACACATAAGGACCACCATCAACATATTCATCAGCACAAACATCATCATCATCATCATCATCATCATCATCATCATCATCATCATCATCATCATCATCATCAGCATCATCAGCATCATCAGCATCATCATCATCATCATCATCATCATCATCATCATCATCATCATCATCATCATCATCATCATCATCATCATCATCATCATCATCATCATCATCATCATCATCATCATCATCATCATCATCATCATCATCATCATCATCATCATCATCATCATCATCATCATCATCATCATCATCATCATCATCATCATCATCATCATCATCATCATCATCATCATCATCATCATCATCATCATCATCATCATCATCATCATCATCATCATCATCATCATCATCATCATCATCATCATCATCATCATCATCATCATCATCATCATCATCATCATCATCATCATCATCATCATCATCATCATCATCATCATCATCATCATCATCATCATCATCATCATCATCATCATCATCATCATCACCATCATCATCATCTTCATCATCATCATCATCCTACTCCTCCTCCTCCTCCTCCTCCTCCTCATCATCATCTTCATCATCCTCCTCCTCCTCCTCATCATCATCATCATCATCATCATCACCATCATCATCATCACTCATTATTAAATCCGATATTATTCTCTTTACTTTTGACCACGGCGTACGGGTTGATCGCTTATCTTCATGTGAAAGTCACCTCGGTTGTCACCATGCGCTCGATGAGAGCCGCTCGGCTAATGACGGAAACTTCTCACACTGCGCAAGGATAATCATATATTTCTGTGAAGCACCAGCTTGCTGCATTCGAGGAGACGCTCCGCTACTTGAGACCCACCTACTCCGACTCAGTCATGGTCATAGGTTGACCATATCGCAAGTTATTACTGATGGCGAGGTAGTGTAAAGGATCACAGATCTTTCTGGTACAAATTTCATGACTCAGACCATGCCTTTTTCTGTGCGAACATCTACATGAGTTTCAGAGGGACCCCGAAGAAGAACAACTGTAAGGTAGATACAAATTATTTGTCTACTCTCTCTGATTGGCAAAGCTATCAATCTTCCCTGACCGCTGCACTCTGCTGCGGCCCACCATGCAGTAGACCATAACTGCTTCAGGACACTCTCTCTGTGGTCATAACAACTTATGACCGCATGGAGCTCCACGTGCTCCCTGGATCTAGCTGACTACCGCAGAAAAATCCAGACGGAGTTTACTCATAATCATGTGCGCCGTTCTGTCAGTCGGCAGCTCAAACAAAGCTTACACCGTGACCACGAAGCCTGGTTGTCTCAGCGTGCTTAGAAATGGAAGCCCCTGCTCTTTGTGGCAATACTTGCAAGCTCTTCCAGCTCATTATTCCAACAGGACACAGGAAGCTCAAGTGTCAGTGAGACTACTTGAGAAACTGATGGTTTGTCAATTGTCAACCTACATAGATGCATGGATCGAGCATTTTCATCCCTAGTTTAATTGCCCCTCCCCGTCCACTTGTATACCGTGCAAATCCAGCTGCCCGCACTGTGTGGTTACAATTGATCCACCCAATGAAGCGGAAGTTAGTCTTGCGATTCGGTATTTGAAGTGATTCTAGGCTGCAGGCTCAGACGGACTTCCTTCATATGGTGGCACAATTATCATCAGTTAACTAACCTTATTGTTACCCAAAATCTGGCATGAAGAATACGTACCTCTTTCCTGGGGTGAGTCAGTTATTTTCTCAATTTTTGAGGAGGGCGCTCGCACTTTATGCGCTAATCACCGGGGATCAGTCATATTTCGGTTGCCTCCAAGCTTTTAGCATCCAATCTACTTCGTAGGCTATCCCCAATTCGTGAATCACCTAGAAGAAGAAGCTAACTTCCGGGCTGGCCGTGTGTGTATAGATCAAATCGCCGCACTCCGTCAAAGCCTCCGAACACGGCCATCTCTACCAGTGGCCCACCACTGTTGCTTTCCTAGGCATCCATCCGCATTCGACTCGGTTGATCGACCTGCGCTATGACGTTGCTTGCTAAGGAACGGAGTTCCAGGAAAGCACACTGCCATCCCATACGCACTCTACTATATCGCCGGCAAAGTGAGGGTCAGTGGCAGGTTTTCGTCGTCCTTCGCTGTCAATAGCGGCGTGCGACAGGGCAGGCCTTTGTTCCCATTCCTCTATAATTTTCGAAACGAGTACACCCTATCGAAACCTCTGGCGGGCTACTGCCAGTTTGGACTGTAACTACTGTCGGGCAAGTGAGTGAGCAACTGTCTTAGATTACGCCGATGACATCGCACTACTTGCTGACGACTCGCAGAGTACACAAACCATTTTAAACCGCTTTGTGATTGAGGCATCTAAGTACGGAATGCGCTTCGTCCCGTCGAAAGCTAAAGTGGTGCTTCAGGATTGGCACGCGCCTGTTCCCGTGCTCACTCTTGAAGGCACACAGGTTGAACACGTTGATAGCTTTGCATACCTGGGCAGCTGCGTGTTTGCTAGTGGTGCTGCCAGCAAGGGAATTTCTCTCCGCATCGCCGAAGTCCGGTCTGCGTTTGTCAATCTACAACACTTGTAGCATCGTCGGAATGTCTCCTCTTGACAAATGGTGGTGGTTACAAGCCACCGTTCGGGCGGTGTTGCTATATGGCAGTGAGTCATGGCCAGTTCGCGATGAGGACGTGTGTTGGCTCTGGGTCTTCGACAATAGGCGCTTGAGGAGAATCATTAATGTGTGGTGGCAACCGTGTCTGCACCAGTAAAGTCAGACGTCATATTTTAAGGAATGCGATTTTTCCCTTCAACAAACTGGTTTCACTGAGCCAGTTAGGATGGGTCGTTCAAGTCCTGCTGAGCCCTATAGCGCTCCGTTAGCTCCTGCATGACTCTGCTAGAAAAGACCACGCGGTGGTCAACCAACCAGCTGGCGACAGCATATGAAATCACTGACTTCACGTCTTGGTGATTTTTGATCTTGGACGTCTGCCCGATTGGAACCTAAGGACGAAGAGTGTCGACGGCTCGAAACAATTCAGGATATAGCACACAATCAAAATCTGTGGAAGATCAGGGCACATAGTTGTTAAGATTCAGATGCCTAATGCCTAACAATTTAAAAGGAGATGAAAAAACAGAAAGGGCGTGTGAGCAATAACAAACAAAGCTTCCGTTCTTCTTGCTACACAATAGCCGAAGTGTGTTGCCCACCAACTAACATGCCATAAGGATGATGTTGCTGCGATGCCACCTGTCGTTCGCTAAATTTCATGATTTCGCTTGGCTGTCTATTTATTAGACGGTTACTACTACTACTACTACTACTACTACTACTACTACTACTACTACTACTACTACTACTACTACTACTACTACTACTACTACTACTACTACTACTACTACTACTACTACTACTACTACTACTACTACTACTACTACTACTACTACTACTACTACTACTACTACTACTACTACTACTACTACTACTACTACTACTACTACTACTACTACTACTACTACTACTCGCATCACTGTTACCACATAGACTAAAGATAGTCGTGGATGCTTGCAACTTACCAAATAGCACTGCGTCACCACTTCTATCCTCATCATTACATTGAGATTTCTTGTCGAGCATCAGAGTTAGGGACTGGACCCAGTGCGTCATCAGACCAATTAGGTCAGCCGACGTACTGTTTTTAATATTCACGCTGTGGGTCCCCGACGCAAAAACTGACGTTTTAGACAACCTTCTGGTAGTGAACACAAGAGGCTATGGCTTAAACGATCACATGGTAATGAATACCAAACTCGACTGAGCTATCAATATTCTATCCAAAGGAGTAACTGGGAGCATTTCCAGAAGCCAACCTGGTCTTGCAATTGGGGTGCGATTTTCTCCCCAGTGCAGTGGATCAGTTCCACTACCCGAATGGAGTTCATTGGAGTTCAGTGGAGTGGGAGAGAGCAGAAAGGAGATCCTTGGCAGCTCCATCACTTCTGTTCAGAGCAGGAATAGCGGGGCTCCTCACGATACGTCGTCGCATAGAGGACTATCGCGATCGCAGCAGAAAACATACGATCGTTTCTTACTCAGGAGATAAGAATTCGACAGTTGTTTGAAACTTTCCTCAACCTGTACACTGACGATTTCCTCTGGTAAATTCTTCCAGTCCTTCACCACACAGGTGGCCAAGGTCACATCGGAGTGGACTCAGAACCTCCACGGTTGCAACGTTTCCCAAGAGTGACCCCGTGTCTAGCTTTCAACTCTGAGTTGGAAAAACTACTTCAGTTTACTCCCGAGCATCCCACGTAGAATGCGTCTGGGACAAATCAGATTACCACCGCAACGACGGTAATCCAAGGAGAACATGTTCATCAATCGAAATCGTTTGGTGTAGGGACAATTCCGTATCGTTCAGAAGGATTTTGATCCTCGCTGTGGGACCCTCTTTATCAGAACACGCTCGGTGTTGGTAAAAGGATAAACAGCGGGTGAACCGTATTCGGGGTTAAGGCGCAAGTGAAAAATAATCCGGAGTCTGGAGACCTCCACAGTCATACGGGAAAACGATCTCCTAATGGCGCAGAACATGCTGTTGGCAGCCGCTGCCTTCCTCAGGGTGTCCTGGGTCTTGCGCGAATTAGGAGATACATGTACGCCAAGATCCTTCTCACATGCATCATTCCTGAGCAAGAAACAACTAGTATGATAGGCAGCAAACAGATACGGGGCACCGATTGGGAGGACAGAGCACTTTTCATAATTGATGGGCAATTACAAATTCAATGACCAGCTGCGCAGCCGGTCTATTGTAGCTTGCAATCTCTCAGTAATTTCGAGTTCGAACATCTCTAGCAATAGCCTTAAGTCGTCAGAAGTTAGCAAGTAATTCATTCGAAGCTTTGATGGAAAATCATTGTTGTATACTTTAAAGAGCTCAGGACCAAGGACGGAGTCTAGTGGAATTCCACTGGTCATAAGAACAAGCTAGAAGTAGGTTACATTCACATTCTCTCGTATAATACGGTCATCCAAATCTATAGCGTAATGTCCATAATTGTCCAACATGAAAAAGGAGTCTGCTAATCCAAAGAAATAAATTGATGTTTTGGATTAATCTGAAAACTAAAAAACCTATTACGAAATTCATAATGACCAGATGTATCATTAGGCGGATGGAAATTGGGTGTTTCCCGCCCGAAACCACCGCACGCCACGACACGTTTCGACCTTGTCTGCTCTTATCAGGTGGAGAGAGCAGTGCTCTAACGCAGGACCATTTGAATGTTAACCGAGATATTTAGCGCTTTGGCTACCGGGTCACGGCGTGCAACGTTGTAAACTAACTGTGCCATAAACCAGGTCTCCTATTTGCCCTAATATTTTCTCCATCAAATACGGTGTCTTATGTACTAGCCTTCCTGCCACTTTCAGATCGTGTTCAAGTGCAAGAACATTCCGAGTCTAATTTGAGAATTTCCTGGACCAGAACTCGATAATGACCATGTCTTTATCGGTACACTCACCAAATGAGTTGTCCAAAGAGGGACCAATGAACGTATATGGCTAGTGAGAAAATCTCTCACAGAAAAGTACAATACCAATAAGAGCCATATATTTGCGTATGCGTTGAAGACACAGTCGATCCAGAATATATATCTTACTTATGCATGAGGTTGGTCATTACTGTACTAATGATCTGATTCTATTCCGAGAACAGCCTCCTGTCCCGTCGCTAAATGTACACATTACTATGAATATAGCAACTTCTAGTTCCATCTAAGCTGCCCCGTTGATACGATATACGTAGGTATAGACAAATTCTCTTCCCCGGTGTTGAAGCCACGTAGTGAACGCAGAAAAAGGGTATATAACTTCAGAATGTCTGCCCAGGTTAGGCGGCTATTGTTGGCTGAGACAGCTCGTCGCGCAATCGAGAAATACGTGCATTATCATCATTATTATGGATTCAAGTAGAACAACGCCACAAAAATCGGAGGCACAACTACGTCTTTGACCACCATCTCCTAATTTGATCATGCCTTACCCAGCTACCGATATCGCTTATTTTCTGCAAACGAGTGTAGTAACTGACCAAATGCCTTTTCTAACCGCATCTGGGTAGAGTTACCTGGATCTCCTACAGGTATTTCTTTAAACTTTATTAACTGGATAAGTTAGGTTTCAGTGGAATAGGACTTCCGCTGCCGCGTATGGCACGATAGTAATCTCACAACATAGTCAGAAAATGTTTGGTTGACGGGTGAACATGTTGGAATTCAAGAGAACTTTACCATCTCAGAGCGCAGGGTAACTATATGGGTTTTGGAAGACATGCTCAAGAGGGTTCATTGGGTTATTCAAGAAACATGGTGGATCCAGTATAAGGTCACCCTGGTGAGTAACTTACGTAGGCTAATACAACTGATCTGCATTGCAGATAACAAGGAGTCAGCAACCCATGACATAGTTGGGTATGGCTTTGGCGTCGTCTGGCTGTTTACTCACAGCACTCTCAGAAACGACTTATTTGGTCTATTTCCTCTGATTCACGTTGTGTGTAAGTAGCGTGGGTTATAGCAGGGTCATCTAACTGATGACCTCTACCTAAATCCGGATTTCGACTTGCGGTCTCATTCTTCAAACCCTTCCGTGCTTCTGGAACCGGTCATCTTTTCTAACCATCTACAGCTGGTAGTGAGTAGTAAGGTCGTAAGGTGTGCGAACTTCGTTAATCTGTTTAAATGTGACAACAGAGGAAGAGCCAGTTTCACCATATAAACATAATCTGATAACTTTAGTGATATAGGTGAGTCCATGGTCATTCAAAGTTTGTTGAGGAAAACCTTGTCTTGGTCACCCAGCATAGGATCAGGTGAAGTGCCAAGAAGCCATAATCGACCTGATACAGAGGAAAAGTCTGCTCATCACCAACTTAGGCTTAACGCTCCTTGGTCCTTTCCATGTTGGTATCCGTGCGAAGTATTGCAAACATGGCTCCCAAATGGTAGCAGTAATGCGCTCTTGCGATATTTCAGCCGAACTTCCTGCGTTAAAGTAGTGGGCTACCGACTTATATTTGGTATGGGTATGTTCGAGTTCACCCAGTACCTGAGGTAGGAATTTTTAACGATAAGCAACCCTGTCAACGAAATGCTTTTTCTCGGTGAAAGCACATTAGTACAATTAGGGCCAAGTTATCCCACTTGGGTAGTTATCGATTAGCCCAACGATGGCTGATCACATACTTCTTCAATATTACCGTTGAACACTGTCACTGAAATGCGTCATCCGGGGCTTAGTTGCTCATCGTTGTGAAGCTGCACAGCACAGACAACAATAGCCTACTACCAATCAATATGTACGCCGTAGAGGTTGGACCATCTACACTGACACAGCAGGGAGTCTCCCACGCTGGTGCAAACACGGAAAGCAAACAGCCAATGCATCCAGAGAGAATAAGCGACGGCATGTGCCACGGGTCAGACAGAGGCAGAACGCGAACCATCGCACCCTTGGTCCACAGCTGAGGGTAGTATGTCTAAGTAGCAGCATGAGAGAGTTCTGTTTTTTGACCATTGAGTTGGCAATGAATGACAACAATTTTCAAGTCGATTGTGCCACTTTGTAAGCTTTGTCGCACCTGACTAGGCGACGGGATCGGCAGCTTTCAAATACTCGTGTACCGAGACTTCTGAACTTGAAAAGCGCTGCTCTGTATGAAGTGGAAAACAGTATACACCCCATACACGCCATAAATGCATCCCTACCTGCGTGTTTCTGAAGGCTTCGTAGGGTGATGGTGTGCTCGGTTAATAGGTTCAACGGATTGTTCTACCGTACCCTCTTTCTTCTGTAGTAGGAGCAGAAAGACATGCAATAACAAAATTTTCACGGTAGTAACGATCTCGAACTTTTGTCTGTTAACAAACTCATAGTACTTTCTTTTACGTAGCTCCGATGGTTCCGACAGTGTTTAGTTCGGATTGTGAAGCTCAGCCACCGTTGTCAGCCTCAGCCGTCTTTCTGGGACCTAAAGTGTATTCCACTCGTTGAAGTGGAGTTCATTGGTCCATCATGTTTGGACAGAATCCATCAGGTCGGGTGCTCTTTGGCTGTATCTGTTGGACTAAAAGCTATGCGGTAGCCAACTAACGGGACAAAATGCATAATCCATCATGAGAACTTCTTAAGTAGTCCCATCAGACTTATTGAGCCACCTGCTCTACGTCAAAAGAGTTAACCTGCGGTAGTGATGGGAGGGTGCACCAGAGGACCGATCCGCGCCACCATTATTTGGCCCGCCCACCACACACATTTTTGTACGTGCTATGCGCTTCACGCTCCCTAGAGTATAAATAATTTATGACACCAGCCTGCTGAGGACGTGAGGCTTGTGAGTGAGCTGAGTTATTCATTTGTGGAAAGTTGAGACACTCGCATAGGCCCATGAGAGAAGAAGTGCACCATAATCACTAGTGCGTACTCAAATTGATCAGTCGGTACAGATGGAACCGGACGGAAGCTAGCGGACTATAATAACAGTAAAGCAATGCTCAGGGATGATAGCTTGTTGAGTCGGTTTAGTGGTGACAAAACAAAGTGTCCACAGTAGACATACTTGTTCAGTTTGAGAATACCAATTGACAGATGGTTACACATTGCTGCTTCGGGGAACTTAACGACAGAGAATAAGTCGCGCCGCGTTGAAAAGTTGAGGTACATCATCTATTCCGTTGTGGTGTTGGAATCAAGTTGCTCAGCCCGGCGAAAACCCCAAGATCGGCACATGTCTTGCGAGCTACCACTAGTTCAGATACTTTCATGCACCCTTTAAATCGAACAGACAACACCGTCCTTTCTGAAACTCCGGACTCTGTTGACCACATGAGTTCACTGCTTGCGTGAATTAGAGAGCCAGTTGAAAGGAGTGGACGCATATAAAGATACGCCAGTATTCTCGTTCGACCTTTCCCAAAGATGAGATCAGTCTTACCGGTTAACACACCTACTGGCCAATTTCTGTATGACTGTCCACCAGAGGCGTAGTATTGGGGGGAGCGGGCGGAGGCGGTTCGCCCCAGGCGGTAGGTGACAGATGCTAATTCAATACAGGTGCAGATTCATTGAAATCACCTCCATGACTGAAGAGGTAGAAATGAAGAGTGATAATCATAGTGAGACCGAAGACGAAATTGATAATACAAACATTGATCTCCGAGAAACAGTAAGTGATATCGAAAGCATGGATGCAATGGGAGATATTTGTAATACTGATGCCGAAAATGCACGATAAGCTGAAGCATGGGGAAGTGCAACCACACGTTGGCATGATAATACACGCATCAAATGATTTTATGGCTGTCTATCAGTGGCGTGTGAAGTTTGATCAGAAAATTCTCACTATGCTTGGCCGGCTCTAGTTTATTGTCGTGAAGTATGTCGATCGTGAATTCCATACGTGGTGCTACCTGGAATAAATAAGCAGTTAACAACAAACTCGTTTTTTGAGATTTGCGAGAAAACGAGCAAAGATTGAGCAGACAAATTATATAGTCTCTTCTAAAATTGGCCCTGTTTTGTTTCAACTACTGGATCTTTTCAACCGGATAGTGTCGTTTTTCGACTGAGAAGGGTTTCAGAAACTGGTGGAAACTATACCCCAAAACAAATAAACACGAAGTTGCTAACTCGTATGCCCAGTCAATCCCCAATATCAAGGAGCTAGCAAACCTGCCAGTTGAAGGAAGGAAATTATAGAGAAGATGTGGCGTGAAATTTCGGCTAGAATACATGATTTCGTCAGATTTCCCGTCAAGCAAAATAGGATTCATCCAGGATGACGAAGGACGCGAGGAAAATAAAAGGGAAATTTTCAGCATTTGTACAATTTTTGGCCAAGTATGCGCCTGCATTTCTGGGGCATTTGGTGCCAGTTTAGCTGGGAAGGAAAATCAGTACTTTTTCTTTATCACTACACTTTCAAAATGAATTTGTGAGCATTTTATCAGAGCAGGTGAGAAAGAAAATGGTAGCTCAGGTTAAGGAAACTAAGTATGTTTGCTTCACTTGTGACAGCAATCCCGATGTATCACACAAAAATCAGATGAGTGAAAATGACGTGATTGGAGAGGGGCAGTTTCTGAGCTTCATTGAGACCAACTGCAACAAGGCTGAGGAAATTTCTGGACTGATTTGCCAGAACCTGAGAAGAATGGAATTCAGACTAATAACTGCGTTTTTGACAATACTCATGTTATGGCAAGCAGAGCATCTGTGAAGTCAACCCGAAAGTTACGTTTGCGCCATACGCAAACCATTCCCTGAATCTGACTTAGGTACATCAAGCTCCTACGACGGTTCATTCGGTTACATCTTTCATACGATGAATTGGCTATTCGCAATCTTTTCTCATCTATGTATTGCTGGAATGTCTTAATTCAAGTTACAGGTATGAGTATCAAGTGGCTGTAAAATCTAGGTGGAATAGTTGAGCATGCGCTGTAAATGTTGTGGTGACGAAACACTTGGAATACGTCACTTATCTGAAACATTTCACAGAAGAAGGAGAAAATGCAACCCCAAGATTAGATGGAGCTTTCAAGCTCATCTCGCCATTGTCGCTTCCGATTATTTTGATTCTGAGCCTTTGGAGATTTGTTATCATAGGAATCAATGATGCATATATATGAACAAACGCAAGGGTTGGGTCTACAGCAAAGTGCCGTCAAACCTGTAACGTTAAGCGTTTGCCTTCCTCAGAATATCGAGAAGATGATGGATATTAAACTGGATGAATCAAAAAACTGAGTTGGGGATAAGCATGGAACATTGAAGCTGTCAAAATACATTAATGGCGGGCGAAGAATATGTTAACTATAGATGGGTTTTGATTATGAGTTAAAACGGGAAATGATGTCTGACTGATAGAATGCCAGAGATTTCAGCAAATCTATGAGTTTGCAAACAAATATGATTTCCTTAAACCA
Source organism: Dicrocoelium dendriticum (assembly GCA_944474145.2). NCBI lineage: Eukaryota > Metazoa > Platyhelminthes > Trematoda > Plagiorchiida > Dicrocoeliidae > Dicrocoelium > Dicrocoelium dendriticum. The sequence goes on from OX104063.1 coordinate 99,174,270, forward strand.
CCAAATATGTTTGCTGAAAACTATGCCTGTCCGATTAGTGCAGTTGAGGAATCTATATGACATAGGAATTGCGTATCAAAGAAGACGGCATTTTGTGAGAGTTTCAGGAAACGGCAAAATTAATGGATCTTCTGAACTTTTGAACGTTATACGGAAATATCACTTTGGGGAATCTACTGCGCACCTTTCTTATTGAGCTTTAAGCTATAGGCTGTGAGAGCGTATTCTCAAAACTGAATCTTAAAACGAACTAACTTCAATCATCAATGAACCAGACAAGGTTCATGGATTGGCACTTCTCCTCATAGAGAGGGGATTCGATAATGGACTGAATTGTGTTGGTGTGCACAATACTACTGCCTCAAGTAATGCGCGAAACATGTATCTGTAACTTTTGCTGACGAGTATGGTACCAATACAAATACCTGCATTTACGGTAGTACTTCAAAGTTGTTCTTTGTTGTTATATAAATCCAAATATATAAGGTCTGTTGACAATTGTATAGGTTTACGGACTTACAACAACCAGGGGGAGGTAAATTTAACGTCCGCTCGGGGCGGCAAAAGTAGTCGCTACGCCACTGTTCATGACTAGGAGGGATTTATGCTCCTGGTCCTCATAACCTAGTGTTTTGCAAGGTTACTTCTCACAAGTGGTGAGGCTTCTCCCTGGTGCCAAGTCCAGACTCCTCAACCTACCTGCGGCTTGGTATTGTCATTATGTTGTGAAGTGTGAATTTTTGGAGAACACTGTAGACTAAATGGGCAGCAACTTGGTTTCCTTGGTACAGAAGTTTGTGCTCTTTTGTGACGCATGAGACAACTATCCCTCGGCTCAGTGAATAGCTGGTCACTGATCGTTCCTTAGGCCAAACTTCAGCACACTTTTAAAAGTTACAGCTGCACAGATGCTAGGTTAAGTCTATCTACAAGCTCATGACACTAAGTTCGGAGTGAATCATGTTAGCGTGTACATCGTGTTAAAACGAACGACGTTGATGATTTGCAATGAGGTATGAATTCTCTCCTCTCTCCTGGTTAGGAAACTGCAGCCGAATCATTACGCAAGCTTTAGACATGACAAGCGTAAGCGCAAAGAATCTTAGGCACACTTTTTGGCATGATGACCTATACACTCACTGATATCTTCAC
>OX104063.1:99175921-99206420 GCA_944474145.2 Dicrocoelium dendriticum
ACACACAGACTGTGAGTCTGTTTTGTTGCATCAAAACAAAACTTCCATGGGAGTGCGACAGTAGCTTGCTTGTTCATCTGATTAGGTGTCACAAACTCGTCGTCAAGACTATGCGGTTGGATGTTGTTCACATAAGCTGCGCAATCCCATATTGTTTTAGTGGTGTTTCCATGGAAATATAACTGAGCAGCGCGGTGCTAAAAATTACGTCCATGAAGGTATATTACTACTGACTCACTGTTGTACCGTAAAAAAGTGCCACACTCAAAAATCGCGTGATGTAACGGGCTGGAATTTTCATTGCGCACAATGTATGCAAATAAGGCCAGCCTTAAAGGAGAGTTAAAGGGGTGTTGGCTTACTTGCTATTATGTCATAACTGCATCCGGCCAGGTGGGGCATCGAAGTGCGGGTAAAACCTTCCGAGGGATTACCCTGCATGGAAGCAGGTTCCCTGGAGACAGTTCCACAGGTGGTAGTATTAGTTTATCTGAAAAGCTGGCTATATCTGCTATTATTATTGTTCGAAAGTTTCTTGATTTTTCTGATACCTTCAACTTGTCACCTAGTCCGAACACTTAAACAATGACCTTCTTTATGCGATACCACTGGAAATAGTGATCAGAACGCTCAGTTGGAATGAGCCTCGCACTATCAAAGAATATAGCATTTATTTCTTTTTATTTGTTTGGAAACAGGATTCCGAAATGTCTAACAGTACCAAATAGAAATTAACCCCACACTGCAAAGGTATGCACTCGTCAGTGCTCCTTCTTTTATTCCATTTGACATTCGTGTTACTCTACACAAACTTGCACGTCACTACAAAATGGCAGGAATTGCTTGGGATAGTTTTGCCCCAACCTACTGAAGCTATGGTAGTAATACTCGTAGCTGGCAGCTGTTACACTCGGGACCTTGAAGTCCTCGCACTACTGCGTCCCATGCATTGACTAGGCAATCACTAAAAGCTCTTGCACACGATCCACCTAAGCGCGCATTTTATCTTGACCGGGGGGTTCAACCTCCGTGAAAGATCCATACATTTAGTTGGCAGTCTGCTTAATGATTTGACTTGTGACTCACTGTAAGCCGTGTATACTACAAAAGACGGTACCCAATAGTTAAGATTCCGCTTCTATTCGGACTAACGAATACCACATTTCAGCTAACAAAATAAGTCTTCAGATTGCCTTGCACAAGTGGTACACTCAAGCATATCCACGCAGGTGGTAATAAATCTCTCTGTGGCATTTGCGATTCACATTGGACTGAGCCACTTCTCTTTAACAAACCGGAAGTATCCTCTTATGCTCAGCAGGGTTGCACTTGGAAAACGGTTAAAGTGGCGTGCGTTGGTCGAAGTTACATACGGTGATCAAATGTTCGCCATTAATACTCGTTCACACTTCAAGTGTGTATGGAATCTCATACTAAGTTGCTAATTTGACGACGCACCGGGAAGCATTTGCGTCCCGACAACCATCGTGTCCAAAGCAGCGGTTCAGTGTATTTAGATGACTTTTGTGATCAGATTCTAATTTGGTAATGACTTCTGTACCCCAGCTCTTTCATGGATGTTGTTTCAAGATGAAATGGTTGCTGCACTGACTGCATGCGCTTATTGTATCCGGCCATGTAATAGCTGACACATGAAAACTGGCCTGTGTCAGGCCTTTCAATTCCAGTAGTGATCTTGCCGATAGCAACGTGTGCTGGTAACGTCACATTGGGTGACCCCAGGAGTCGTGCAAAAAACAGTTAGTATCATAAGCGAGCAAACTTCTCCCAGACAATTTAATTCGGAATGACTTCATAGTGCCATATATGATAAGTTAATGACTACATCAGTCAACTGTATGTTTGTTATCCGGAACATAATTCGATTGTAAATCGACTTTGAGTTGGTTTCGTCTTCCCGTTTCTTCAGTTCACATAAAAGCGACATCGGAAGCAGTTTTAGTTTCGGCACCAAAAACGGCCGAAAGATCATTGACGATCGGATGTACCAGACTTGACGCGATTCCTGCACGCGCAGCATGGGCTAATCTTGCCCAACCTCCAGGACATCATTTAAGCTGATGATACTCGACTCTGAAGACAGTGAGCCAAGTAGGCGGATTGGCCTTGGCCAGCGGAGGTCTGCATGCACTTGAGTCCATAGGGCATCTAGGCGCATCATAATTGTGGGCTAAGTTTGCCACCCCTTTTCACAGCCATTTTCAGAAGGTTTTGTTACTGACATTTCGTAGTTCACCTAAGTTTTCAAGCTGAATGTATGGAATCCAAAGTATACGAACAGCTGGATGTGTGTGATGATGTGGCTTTGGTTTCTTTATTTCGGACTTTGTCAAGAGGTAGGCTGCCTTGCTTTAACGACGTCCTGCTATGTCACAGGTTTTATAATGAACTGTTGTTCTTTTAGTTCGGTAAACATAAGTAAGTCGAGCATATTCACTTAATTTTATAGTTGGGAACTTCATGGTTACTCCATTGAGAGGTCTTGCAAATTGCTACTACGGTGGATCCCGCTTTATTGCCCACTATCGGAATAACTCAAAAATGGACAATAAAGCGGGGTGGGCAATCAACCGATATTGCCATTCTTTCCTAAAGGGAAACAACCACTAAAGTAGTGTACAGTAGATCACTTAAATGGTAACGTGTTAAGCAGAGTAACAAACAAACTTGGAACTAAAACCTACGAAAGACGTTTATGCAGAAGATCATGACCTAAAATTTAAACATTATAACAATGAGTCTGACCTGGATAGCCATAGAGACTGACGCTACTGCATATTTTTGCTGAGAAAACAACCGAACCTCAGTTGTACCTTATTTTGAGCTGCTACTCCAGTCACTTTTGCACTGCTGAAGTTCAAATTGGACAAGAAATCGCTGCCTAGCCTATGCAATTTCGTGGCCATACAGACCATTCACACAGGTCTTTGTTCGTGAATGCGACACGAACCGCTTGTTGTTGCCCACGGAGGATTCCGGCGTATCATACCCTTAGCCGCTGCCTTTTTACTGTTCTAGTCGGTTCTATACAACTTTACTGACAATTTCACCTTCAAAAGTTGTCAGATCTGATGTTTGTTCCACAGCAACGTCAATGGTGATGAACTCTGTATTGACGACTGAGATTGGGCAAGCGCTGATCCCGTTCTCAGCGATGACGGCATCATGCGAAAGTGCACAGGATGCCAGTCGACTGAAGCCAACATGCCGAAAGCAAGCTTTTATTGTTACACCTGTAACCTGGCTCCAACTTTTTGAAACAAACTGAATTGCATCGGGCACAGAAATCTTGGCGCTGACATTCACCGCCGAGGACGAGCCAGATAACACGTAGTTTTCGAGGTGATAAAGAATTCGGTCCACAATTTCTTTTCCGTAACGGATTTATTAGCTTCATAAGCACATCTTAGTACATGACTTGAAAATGTTGGTCGTGTCTGTCGGCAAAATTTCCATTTGGATGCTTTTCAGGTTTTCAACCTGTGGATGCGCTGTGCATTTATCCAAGTACAACATACTTTTCTGTCACTTTGGCCTAGCTCCTTGTCCTATTAGAGGACCCACTCGGTGAAAGGTTCTTTCGTCATCCATGCCATTTTGTTAGCCCTGTAACTTACGGAAAGTGTGTCTACGTTCACGCCATTAAAACATCGTGGTTTCTTACTTTTCCAATCAAAACACGTTTTCTTTTATCCGTGCCTGACATATTTGCGCATCGCATGAGAGTGATTCTGTCCATGACTTCTTTGGATCCGCAGAGCTTGTCGGCAAAAATCGCAAAGAATCCGCTGGAGTTGCTTGTTCAGTAAGACCTGTTTGCAGTTTACAAGTTGCCGCCATCAACTAAATTTAAAAGTCCAGGCAGTCGATCTTTCTGCCCATTTCCCATACCACTATGTGCGCGGAAACCTTATCGCCAAGCGCATGTTTACACACAGTTTGCTTTCTATTCTTTCAACTTTGAAACCAACCTACTGGGGCAGCAAAAGTTTTTCCAGGTATTACTCCAAATCCTTCGGCCTTTTTCTTGAAAAGCAGCCTTTTGGCTGTTTGGTGGTGCTCACGAACCGATGTCACCCGATTTTTCCATGCAGTTTCAACTGCTTCATCATTTCCATATCGTTTCCTTTCGTCTCAGTGTCATGTGACAAATACTGCCAGAGTTCTTTTTTGCTGGCAATCAACCTGGCTAGAGTACGAAGAGAAATGTATACATTACACGACAACTAGCCTGCCAGATATCTGGTGAATAAGTGTTAATTTAGTCCAAATCGTCTAACTTTTCTGTCAAGGACTAATCTTTTCTGTTACTGACCCTGCTTGCGTGTAACCAATAGAGTACTGACAAATGTGGAGCGGAAAGGTTATCTGACTTTGCTCAGTTATCGAGTTTTGAATAGCGTTTGCTTACAGCCGTCTGTAAATTTAGCTTGCTCGTGGTTCGAATGACTTAGGTAACTGTTTCCGATCTGTCAATAATGGTTCTTGACTCGATCGAATTGGATAACTGGGAGGTAATCGTAATAAAAGATAGTCGTAGCGATGGCGTAAAATTGTCAAGGCAACAAGAGCACAGCCAACACGGATGGGCAATTACACGGTAGGACGACCCCAGCAATGGGCAATTGGATGGTGAACTACTAGCCTATATGTGAGAAAAGAATTCGTATTTTGGAACACTGGACAATAAATCGGGGTACGCTATAAACCGAGTGGGCAATAAAGCGGGTTCGATTGTCTTCACTGTTGGGCCGCAACCAAGCTTCTTCACTGCTTCTGACACACCAAAGTGCAATGCGTCACGACACAAGTGACAAAACTGAAAAATACCGAACAAAGGTGCTGGCCTAAAAGAACAACAACAATAATGTGTATTTCTCGTGATACCGAGAAACCGTGTCCAAAAAGGGACTGCTCACTTTGCACGTACAACAAGCCCACACATACAGGGCTGTCAGTAGTCAGGGTTATGCCTGAGTACAATAAAGAAGTTTTTCCGAAAAAATTCATTTGGCTATTTCACTGTCATTTCCTACCGGTTCGCGGGTAATCTCCGTTGTTTAGTTCCACTGCAAGTCTGAGTAGCACGATGACTGCGGGCTCATGAAATGGGAAGAACCGATGGAAGTTAACAACCAAAATCAGACGAGTAATACACCATCGTGCATGATGGACGAAAATAGTACGGGACGTTACTTGTGAGTCACAGGAAACCCATACTTGGCGCAATTGTGCTCAGATAGGAAAGAAAGTAGAAAGCTTCAGCTGAGTTAGCCGAGTAATGCAAGGAAGTATGTGGCCGAATCGCTCAGTCGCCATAAACTCAGAGAGAAAAGCCGGAAGAAGACAACTACATGTGCGAGTAAACACTGTGAAAACCTACAAACCCGTTAGCTAAAAGGCAACGCAAAAGTTCTAGCTAGGGGCAGAAATATAATCGCCAAAGCAGACTTTGAGAACACTGTTCGAGGCGGAAAGCCGGAAACAAGTGAAATACGATTAGTCTGGTTGACTCTAACACACATACACAAAGCAACAACATACAAGCACACTATTTTGACTAGGTGCAAAGTGCGACTGTATTTTTATATTTTGCACATCATACCAGACTAACAAAGGAATCCTCAAGTCGCTACTAGTATGCACACAGATGGGAGTTAATGCAACCTGAGATGCTTAAACGTTCCTAGATCTAGATTTCGGATTGACTTGATCCAGCAAGATGTGTTGTGTGTTAATAAATGGCTGAGCAGTGAGCTTGGCCTAAACTAGTGGCGTAGCAACTAGTGTTACCGCGCTGAACGATGGCGAGTGTTTCGCCTTCACTGAACGCAGAATAAGCTCTTGAAGGCCACACAATCGGCTCGGGGTAAAGTGCACATCAGTTCACGAGGAATTGCATGCTCGGTTGGGACACTGAGGTAAAGCTGAGGTGAAAGTGGGCACAACGGGACAAGTAAGGGAATTTCAGTGAAGAACGTTCGCAGAGGTATGACGCATGTCGCAAATGTCGTGTTGATCATACAAAATAACATTAAAATATTCAACCCACATCTTATCCGGCTATTTTGCCCTTATATATTTGGTATCGGAAAACCAACTGTACTAAAAATGTCGTCCCCTGTCAAATGCCGCCCGAGGATGACCGCCCCCTATGCTACGCCACCTGCTCAGTGGCTTTTCTTCCATCCTTCGCTTGCAGGTGTAAATTTACGGCTTGTGTGGCCGTCCCTCATAAAACATAACGTTAACAAAGGAGAGTCAATTACAAGGCTAACACTGGTTGTCACAGTTGTGTGGGGATGACTGGCGGCTTTCAATACTATCCGGTGGTCACGGGCGTTATACATTCACGTGTTGATGTCACTTGATATAGTTCTTATCATGTGGAACGGTGGGATACAAGTAGCCGTTGTCATATGAAATAATCACTCCTTCAACTACGTCTTTGCCTGGTTTTGATTGGTCTTCTGTTTGTGAAACGGTCGCATAGCTACTGCACTTGCCTATGGCATGTGTTTTCCCTGTTCCATCTTAACCTAGCGCAACCATACTGCACGCGTTCGCTTCAGATTGACTTTTCGCACTCACTGGGCACCGTTTTATTGAACTGTTCCATATGCAGCTTGATTCCTGCAACCCAAGCTATTATGGAATGTCAGTGCATAGATTTGCGCGCACAATTTTGTTGTTTTTTACCAACTTTTACTGCTGGGAATTTTCATTCGATAAATGACTATCCGCGCTATCCGTAGATCCCAAAATAATGGCCTACAGGGCAATTTCCAAGGAAGCTGCGACTCAATTTGTGGCCTTAGGTTGAATTTGCCTAGCGTTGGCATCGTCGTTGATATCCACACATTACAAGGTAAGTTAAAGCGTGCAGCCCCACACGAAGCAGTGTAGATGGATAATGCAGTCAAGCTGCGTGTGCGCGTGCGCCATTACCTTGATAAACCCACACACGATTACCGAGGGCAACCCCAAGACGGTGCCAACGAATTCGAGGATCACTCACCCTTTACCTCACATGACCGGACAGGTGCGGTCGTCAAGAGACATGCCCCCACTTAGAAGTAAATGTGGAGAACTGAGGTACACGCTCGTTGACATTACAGGACGAGCCTGCCCTAACTGTGCCTTTGCATTCCACGCTAACTGGGGTGGCGTACTTCAACTAGAATTGAAGGTTCTCGACAAGTTGCCTGATGCGCTCTGGTTTTTCCAACTATACAGAGCTGTGCTAATTGTCAAGCTTATATTTGTGTCCGTGAGAAAGTGCGAAAACTGCTTAAAACAAGTGAACAGTTGGCGAGTCTCAGTGCACAGCCATTGACATCGAACAAAACATATCCTGCTTCCCAGCAACCCCTCTGATCTCCGTCCCCAGGACAAAGAGTAACGTCAGTCTTGCTCACCACTCCACGGTACCTGCGCTACTTACTTCGACACGTCCTAACTTACTAGATGGACGGGTCACGTTTGAGATGACTACTTTTATTCCACTCATGGAAGCTACACTTAACGAGTTGGTCCTGACACCGGCAGCTTGAAGCTGGAGAAAATCCAGTACAGAGAGAAAATGCTAACGTATGCATCAGTCGCCTCGACGAAACCACTGAAAGTAATACCTGCACGTCCATATTCTGCACCGAGTACAAGCTGTGGGACGCAGCTTTCGCCGTCATCTTCAGTGGTGCCTTCTAAATGAGCCAACTAATCAGCAATAACTCGAAAACCGACATTTGTTAGACAGCAACACCGTGCGTTAACTCTCGTGTGCATTAACGTTCCCGAGGCCAACTCGGGCGCATTAACTAGCCCGTTGTTAGATGCTCGCAACCAGTGGAATTCCATATGCAGTGCGATTGGTATTCGGGTTGTGTGCACTATGCTGAAATGCTTAGTGCGTCACCCGATCTCATTGGACCTCGAATTATACGAGTGGCGCTGAGGTCAGCAAATGAGATCGAGGCCGCCTTACTCTCAGCAGTTTCTTTTCACAACACACCAAGTGGGAAGCACATATTACCCAGACTTCCTGGGAATCATCGCTCAAATGAAGAAGACAATCAACGTGGCCATCCCAAAAGCCAGAACAAGAATACCATGAATGTTCATGGCGTTCCCGAGCTTCTGGATTCTCAAAATCAAGAAGCGCGAACACATGACCAAGAAAGTGCTGCCACATCTACGAAGCACTCTCGCTGCGGACGATGTTATCGCTAAACCATTGCTATGAATTCCTTCAGCACCTAACTACAAGTGCTGTTGTTCAAGCTTTATGAAAGTAGTGCCACCCTCCGAGGGAGTGACACAAATGCTATAGATAACTGGTAGGAATTTCATGCCCGGTTGCCAACCGAGATACGGCAAATGGCAGCTGGCGCACGGCCACAAGTGCTCAGCCATTCGATGGAACTTGCGACCTTAGCAATTCCTTTTTCTACACGATCCTACAAACAGGCCTATACAACCGCACCCGTGGCATCCGACAGGACGGATAGAATAACGAGCGAACATCCTGACCTAGACCCAATTGAGAGGGTACGCAGCTACACTGAAATACACGAAACAACGTGCAACCAAAAAACCGAGTAGCTGTTGACCATCTAACGATCAGCTTGAAACAAAACCCGAATTGGACATCCGCCATTGCACTCCTGACGCCAAATCACTAGCTTTTTTTACACTAACCCCAAAGGCCTTCTAAGTAATTTGGCCAAACTTGGGGAACTCCATACCGCACAACGGTGGGACCTCTTCCTGATTAGAGTGACCTGGTTAAACCTTGAAATAACCGCTTCTGAGATGAACTGACCCTATTTGTTATTACTTAGTAAGGATAAAACTGGAAGGGTAGTACTGTAATTTTTTACTACCAAGCTTACCTTAGATATGAAGCAATTAATCACTCGGGAATCCGCATCCTTGATTCGTTTTGGTGCCGGATATGGTTGCGGAACTAGGACACATATCTTGCACCCGTAATTTACTGTCCACAAAACTCTAACCGGAAATAGACTACAAACTGATTCACGTCTTAGAAGTTGCGTGAACAACTCATCCAGCCACATTCTCATTGTGGGAGAATTTGACGTGCACAATTAGGAAACGCCCGCGACCGAAGGTATACAGTTTAAAGCCTGTTCGCCTGAGCTTATTTCCAGCCTCCATTTGTACAACCATTTGAGCGTTCCCACTAGATGTCGAACTGCTAACATGCCGTTGACACTTTCTCGTGTACTCATCAACGAAGGACTCATGGTAGACAGGATGTTTACAATCCCACCACTTAATCGCGGTGACTACGTTGCTCTACTGTTTGATTACATATATTATGCGGAATATCCTGAAGAAGATGGTAAGAAAGTATGTACTGTCATGCACTACAACGCGTTATCCACCCTTGTTAAGGAGACATCTTTAACCTTCTTAACTGATTTATCCCCAGCAGTTGCCTGAGTAACATTCACAAAGACAGTTAACATACCGGTAGTGCACACATCGGAATAAAAGTCCTTCCAAAGTAAAGCAAACACAAATCAGTTCTGTGGAGCAAAACACGTAAATGTATGTCCTCAAGCATCAGGCATGGCACGCTCCCAAGGACTGTCCGAACGCGGACAACTGGACTGTATACGTGGGACAGCGTAACAGTTGTGTGAACTTGATCCGCCAGGACCATGTGACGCATCAGCGGGAGTTAATGAGACGATTCAGCACGACTCGCAAACTCTTATGCAAGCAGATTAATGACCTTCGTTAGGTGAAGTGCGGAATCCTAGCACTGGGTGCAGTCGTCCGGCGATGGAAACAGCCGATCTCCTACAGTTTCTTTACTATTGAACGTGCCAGAGGGTGACGAGCTCAACTATCCTCCTGATTTCTATTACGCTACCATCAGGTTAAGTCAACATCACGTTCACTGCAGAAGATGTATTAAAGCAGTTGCTATCCTTGCGTACGCACAGTTCTACTGGACTAGATAACATTCGATCGAAAGCGCTGCAGACTGCAGACAGTGATTTAATAGAGCCACTAGCCATTTTCTATCAGTGCTGTTTCGAAAAGAACGAAATTCCACCAGTGTGAAAGCAAGGGATCATCACTCTTATTCATGGGGGAGGTAGTTGCACTGACTCAACCAATGACCGTCCGATAACGCTGCTTCTTGTGCTTCCCAAAGTTATGAAACCAATCATCGCAGATACACTTATGAACTATCTGGTAAACCACATCTTGGTAACCCCAGAGCAACATGGCTTCCGCCAAAACCGCTCAGGTACTACTAACCAGTTACTTGTAGGCAGCAGCCAGACGGGAGCAGTTGTTGGTGGATCTGGAGAAGTTGTCTTCTACCTAGACACCTCACAAGCGTTTGATAATTTATATCATGGAATACTCCTTCAGATATTTCGGCGGCCCATTCCTGTGTTGAAGCGTCACTTTTCTACATGCCCGTCGCTTGAAGCTGATAGTCCCAGAATTCCTGTCCGATGCAACTGAGATGGAGTGGTGTGTACCAAAAGCCTCGGGCTTAGGCCTCGTCTATTCTTGGTTTTCATAGATGATCTAGTGAGATCAATTGTTTCCGATTTTCGATTCTGCATTGATGATAGCACGATATGGCGAGCGATCAGAGGACCGGACGACCACGAATGGCTCCAGTGCGATCTTAACACGATTTCGAACTGGTCAGTTCAGAAAGCCCTACAATGCAACGTATACGAAGGTTGCGTTGCGCAACTACACCATAGACATGACTACACGTATTGGCTTGGACACAGAGATCGTTGGCCAGCTCCCAGAAACATGACCTTGACGTACTTGTACGTGGACCTCAACTGTTCAAAACAATATTAGGCAGCTGTGAAAAAGGCAACCAGCACGTCGGCCTGCTACTAAATGTGTTCGGAAGGCTTGACCTATCAATATTCCCGGAGATGGACCATGCTTCCATGCCTCCTCATGATGAGTACGCTGTCTAAGCTTGGCAAACTTGTTTGAGGCTCAAACTAGAGTTACTGGATACGCTACAACGCAGCGTGACAAAAAATCATCAAGGATTTACGCACTTTCTCTTACCAATCAATTCTAAAGTTACTAAGCACTTTCAGCGGACGCTACCGACAGCCGCGCGGTAACCTTACATTGGCGGGCCAATTATTGAGTAATCCCAACCACATATGCCCCACTTGCTGAAACCTAGCCACAACACCAAGATCAGAGGTAACCGTCTGAAACCGAGTGAACAATGGAGCCGCCTGGAATGCCGACGGAACTACTTTTCTCTTCGGGTTTGCCAACCCTGGAACTCTCCCAAATTCAGTTGTATCCTTCCCTACTTTGGCCATTTTCACAAAACTATTGGATCTTGCTCTTAGCTCCTAACACCTTGTAACCTATACTGTGCAACTGTCGAATATGTTTATCATGTCAAACTGGAGCTATTGTCACATGGACCAAAGAAAGTGGTACATAACTTAGTAATTTTGCTTTATTTTTAGCACCAAATACGTCAAATATCGCTGCACCCCATGTTGTTCTGTATAGTTACATTCAATGCTGATTGTATGCTCTCGTTATTCAGCAACGTAGTTAATTCGATATGAGCTTAAACGGACGACTCATACATCTTTTGCTTTGGTAGTCTTCACCTTACATATTCTACGGAACTTTTTAAGCACCTGCATTTTTACCCGTTAAAAAGGCACTGTTCATTGAACACTATTCCATAAACCTAAATAATCTGTCACCAGAGTATGTTTATAATAGTGAAGCCACCCTACCCTACGCTACGCTACCGCACGTTACGGAACAACGCACTGCGGATGTCATCTCGACTGGTAATGAAAAATTGCAACGAAATTGCTAAGCTCAACGAACATGTCGACTGCCATACTGATAATGTTGCAAATGTGTCCTCTTCACTTCAACTAATCCTGTACACCATTGGGTAGCAGATTTACGCGATGATCAGTAGGAGAATGGTCCGCTGTTCACCTGTCATTGCATTAACATAACGTCCGATAGTTTGTGTACAAGATGGTGGTAGATGTTCTATTACTGATTTGGAGAGCTGAAACCAAATTCCTTCAGTACCATCATCATCGTCATGATACATGTTAGCTAGGAGTGGAAAACACCTCAGCTACTGTACCACAATACATAGAAAAAAGGGGAATATTCAACAGGTGCAAACCGGCTGAGCGACTGGTAACGGATGGGCATCGTTCCGGTTAGTTAGCAGCCGGCCAATATGAAGCAAAAAATTTTCTATGCCAAATTATATAAGGCTAAGTAGTGGGGTCGTGGTCGGAAGAAAAGACTAAGAGGGATGGGGTGGGACAAAGAAAGGCACAACACAAACGCCATTGAGGTCCGCTCCTAGCCATGTCAGCAAATGTATCGAGTCAAACGTTTTCATCGTCTTTCGGGTCCCAAGCAGGGAGCCGAGACGTTCCAACCGAGGCCAGCTCCGAAGTGAGGGTCTTCATTCCTCTAGACCAAATCATCGCTTGGCCACCTCTCCTCTTCTTTCATCCACACCCCGGCGCGCAAACAACGCACCTCGCGGAAGTCGGTGGGTTGGTATGCGCATCACGTAGCCCAGCCATCGGAGCCTGGTGCATGGAATAACGGTGCTGAGCGGTTCATTTGCTTTTCCTGTGCCGTAAACAAGGCGTCGAACACGCTCCTTGCTTACTCGGTGTTCTCACCAGATGTGAGCCAATTTGCGAAGACACCGGTGGTCGAACGTAACTAGCCTCTTTATGTCGGCTGATCGAAGGGGCCAGGTTTCAAAACCGTACAGTGGGATTGAACCTACTGCTGCATTGTACACTCTACCCTTCAGGGCGAGAGGGATGTTGCGTCGTCGCCTTAAGTGGCGAAGGTTAGCAAAAGCGTCTCAAGTTTTTGCTATACGCTTCGTGATTTCGTCAATCCCAAGGACGCTGATACAAGTTCCCAATACCAATAATTAGTAATGAAACTAAACAGACTGTTTCTGCAGTATCGTGCAAATCAGATCAAACATCGGGCGAGCGCCACAGCAACATGTTGTCATTCATGCTTCCTAGCTGATGAATCTGTTCAAATGTCCACTACGAATAACAAGTGTTTTGAAGAAATGGAGGCCAATCGCTCATAATTTTCCCGAAAGTTAGTTGCCCTCCCAGTTATTTATCTGTGTATCACAGTGATCTGAACCAATGACTTAGTCGTGGCCATTTGATGTGCTGACATTTTACTTCTTTTTTCCACTCTATCTTATTCTTTCCTTAACTGTATCAGAGGGCGTAGTGCGGTGTCACGCTTTGAGTCGGCGTGTGTTCTCTTTAAATGTCACATAGGCCCGAGGAAAATACGGCTAGCACTCGAGTCCAACCCACTGTAAGATTGCTTGGCGTTTTCATTAGTACCAACCCTAACTCTTTGCACCCTATGGGTCATGTAAAGCTCCAGCTTTTATTCTCATTTAATGCAATGTTCCAATGAGGGCTTAACTAGGACTCCGCTGACTTGGTGTCGGTTCGTCTTTTAAGCAATCCCAAATGTACACAGTCAAGTTTCCAAGAGATACGTCGCCACACACCGCATGTGAACAGTCGCCACGCATCCGAAAAAAACATCAGACCGTCGTTCGATCTTGTACGATTTTAATAGAAGCATGCATTTCCTTACAATCTTACAGTACTTGAACACAAAACTGTCTTCTCAAGGGGATGGGACTTGAGGTGCAGTCATGGATAACAGCGATGGGCCGCCGGTTCGAAGCAATCGGCACGGCTCATCAACTACTACCACACTCGTTGCTGTCCTCCGAATGACTAAGTCGGCCACCAGCTCCACACTCCTCTTTATGAGCCTTCAATAATTTCTAGGATTTACAAGCCAGCTCGAGTTAGTTCCGTTTGGACAATGAAAAATAACATTACAAGAGTAAGCAGCACTGTTCCACAAGTCCCGTTTAGTGGTCTAGTTTGGTTAACAAAATAGTAATAACAAAAAGTTAGTACATAAAGTATCAACGGAAGGACTTATCGTTTCTAATACTGTAGTCCTGCACTCAGCGTAGTTTCACTGCACCAACAGGCGCTCGCAAATAACTGCACGGTAAAGACCGAAGTAAAATGAAGAGATTGTGTCACATAACCAAATCCAGGTGGCTAAGTGCGCCTTCCAACTGAATTTTAAATATAATTATTGTCCGTTCAGAAACGATCATTTCATAAAGAGCCTTCCGCAGGGGATATAGGCGAATGGAAAGGACGTTTGTGCGGTACTCCAGACGTATCTACTGTTCTGCTAATTTAAAAGAATGACCTCTCAAATTCGTGGTACTGGTGAGCTGCAGTAAAGAGCTGCACACATGACTGGATTGTGTGCAATCAGGTGTGCCATTATCAAATCGCCTCGTAATCAGCGATGTCGTCCGCTGAATACACCCAAACGTTTCAGCCTATGCTCATTTGGGAGATTGCGCATTCCAGTGACGTGCTTGGAAACCCAACAATGAGGGTGCTCCAGTGCGTGAATTGTGTATTCGACATATGTGCC
Source organism: Dicrocoelium dendriticum (assembly GCA_944474145.2). Lineage (NCBI taxonomy): Eukaryota > Metazoa > Platyhelminthes > Trematoda > Plagiorchiida > Dicrocoeliidae > Dicrocoelium > Dicrocoelium dendriticum. Next base: position 99,190,508 of record OX104063.1, read on the forward strand.
AACATAGGCACTGAGAATCTGTCGGAAAATATAGATATCTGCATATCCGAACGCCTGATGCAACACACCAATGTGTCGGTTATCCGCTTTCGATGCCTTTTCGGTTTGCTTAGAATTATCCAAGTCATCCTGAACCAGCACCCCCAGATCACGTTCGACGGAAGATCGCTGCAGTACGTGGGCTCCTACCTTGTAGGAGTGGTTGCTCTGGTGTCATTTGGGAGTATCTTGCAGTTAATCACGTTCAAATGCAATAACTTTTAGATTGCTTACCGATTTACCGTGTCTAGGTCACGCTGAAGTAACTTCTGATCCGCATCCGCCTGAATCCTACGCCATATCTTGATATCGTCGTAAACGAAAGGAGGTTGAAAGCAATTGTTGTGCGAGATTATTAAGAAATACCGGAAACAATCATGACCCTAGTACTGAACCCTGAGGTACACCACACTCAACTTAGATGGCGTCAGATAAATAGCTGAGAACTCTGGTAAGTAATTCCTATTGAATGAAAAACCTGGTGATCCAGCTAAAGAGAGTGCCACCTGCTGCCGCAATACTGGAGCTTGGAAATGAAATTCGGGTGCTCTAAACAATCGAATGCTTTCGAATAATTTAGGTAAACCACATCAACGTCCTCTCCAGTGTCAGCTGACTTGGTTCAAATACTCCTTGCAATTAATATATTTGTTGTGCATGAGCACTGTTTACGGGAAGCCGTGCTGCTCGGAAGCAATGATTTTACAATTTTCTAGATAGCATACTAACGCATAGGCGATGATGGACCCTATGGCCTTGAACAGTACAGCGAAAAGCGGTACTGGGCAGTAGTTTAAAGCATGAGTCCTGCTTCCGTCTTTGTAAATCGGAGTTATTATTCTAAGCTTACGTATGTCAGGAACCTGGTTCTCGTCTAAGCAGCGCTAGAAAAACTGCCAGTTATCTTGCTGCTGCGCTCAATGCCTCCAAGCGAATGGTATCGACACCCGGGGAGCTGTGGTTGCACAAAGACGTCAGCCTTCGCAAGACATATTCCATGGTAAAAGAGATGTAGTGAGATCCAAAAGACGAGGCAACAAAAGATGGAAGGTCACCTGAGTCCTTGAAATGTGCGGTCATGTTGCGTCCGCAATGCGTTTTCTGCTCCTATAGCTATTCTAGTCGGACTACCAGCCTTCCGGAGCAGAGGAAATTCCTGCCTCACCTTACGAAAGCCTTTAACGTAATTGTACAGCATTTTGTGGTTAGTGCTGAAACTTTTCGCCATGTTCTGCCGATATGAGGCTTTGTCATCTCTGAACAGTTGAGTGCAGCGGTTGGGTTAGAATACGTAATTATCCCAGTTTTCTGGGGTTGGAGCTAATGTATACGCTCGTCATGCTGCGTTGCGCGCTAACATACATTTCCGCGTTCTGCTCCTTTAGAACTAAACGGTTGTATGCCCATTGCAAACTGGTCTCTGAAGCATCCTTAAGCAGTCGATTGAATTGGTTGAATGTCTTCAGCCAGGCTATTTCGTTGGTTCTTCGGAGAGGAACGATCAGGTTGTGGCACTGACAAGCTGGATTAAACGGTCTTAGACTATGCTGGTTTTCATTTCGAAATCCGCATAGCAGGTGAAGTTAAAACTGATGACTGCATGATCACTGTGACCCAAAGAGCGGTCTACAACAAATACATCAATCAGTCGTTCCTCATTAGTAAGCATAGGATCTAACACAAATGACATTTTACCTGTTCTAAACTGAGTGAGCAAACTGCCATGATTGTAAAGCGGAACACTGGTTACGAGCTCTTGCAGATCGACTTGGAATTGTTCTCTGGAGGCGGCAGTGATTTCTAAGCAATATACACTGAAGTCACCTACGGTAACCTTGTGAGTGTATTTTTCTTTTGGAGCGCATATTAGAGCAGTGTGGAGATTTTTTGGGGAGGGCGGTACACCAAGACTAGAAAGCAGATGTATCTGCTTTTTAACCACATATATCAAAAAAGTGAAATGAGGAAGTTTGAGTCTGAATTCTCCATGGCCTCACACTGTAAGTTGCTTCGGTAATAGAGAATTGCCCTTTATTTGTAAGTCTGTCATTTCAGATGAACGATGTAGCCCATAGCGAAATTTCAGCGTTCGCCATTCCAGTGTGTAACCGTGTCTCAGTGACACCGATGATATCGTATGGCTTAGAAACTTGACGATCTTTCTGTCCTGCCATCTCATTGAAAAAGACTTTGGCAGTGGTATACTACCAGGCTAGTTTCACAGTATGTTCGTCGCAGTTAGACACAGGCAAACAGCCACCACACATCCAGGAAAGCGCTAGACGGCCGTTTCGTCCTATTGGGACTCGTCAGTAGCGCGCACCCGCCGAATCCTACCGGATTCGAACCCACGACCTTACTCTTGCGAGTCAACGACTTATGTCACTGAGCCATGGGCGACGGCAGCGGACCGCCATGACTGATATCTACCTGTGATGGAGCGCGGCTCATCCTCCACTGTCTTGCATGTTATGAATGTGCAGAGGACAGGGCTGGCCCCCAGAGCAACGACTTCCTTTGCAAGCCGTTACCAATCTAGGTGGCATGTAGACTGCTAAGGTGACTACTGATTATTTGTAAGTAGTAAGGGGATTTATAAGGGTTTCGACGAACACACACGAAAACCTTATAAATTCCCTACTACTTACAAATAAATAGTTTCACAGTTTCTAACAGCTCACAGGGCTTACAAGGGTCTGGTGGGGGAGAATACCCAGCAGTGTGAGGTTGGCAGCTGCTCGTCATTTGCTGTGATACTGGCATCGCGTCTAGAACTGGACTTGGCCAAAGTAGATCTCATTCCCCGTCTAAACCTACATCAGAAGCCAGTAAATGAGAGGTAGAGTGAGGCTTCTATGTCAATGCCGGTAGGTTTGCTTTTTCACGTGATCTCAAGTCTGATCTTTGCAAAGCCTCTTCAGCCTATAGCCAAAGTTCGGAAGGAGAGCATTTCCGACATTTTCGCCAACGATCTAAAACATCCGGCGTTATTTCCTCTGACTGAACCATGAGTTTTAGGATTCGCGGGCTGCATCCTTTATAGTTGGGTGAGAGGTGTAGACTTTTGAACGATCGCGCTAAAACGTTATCCAAGGAATGTGTTTCCCGAATGAATCGCCACTGTTTCAAATCTTGAGTTTCGGACTCTTGACTATAGTGAGAAGGGAGCTCTGACGCACCATGGATGAAGATTTTGTTTAGACAATCTTGCTTGCTGTGTCCTTCTGCAATGCTTCTTTTCGATTATTGCGTGCCCCAAGAGACATCAGGATAGTTGCATTACCCCCAGTGTCCTTGTTGCAGTACACTTTCAGAGAGTAAAACTTTTTCTACATGAACGGTGGACTTTTAGGTCATTCGACTAAGCCAACCAAACAGTTACTGCAACTCGTTGGCCTCATTCATGATTTGATAGTTCAATCTGTTGCTCGGTGGTATAATAGTTTAAGTGCTAACAGCCACATTCTGTAGAACTGTGATCTTCTGGTGTGCCCTAGTGGGACTAAATGTCTATCCAACGAATCTCTAAATGTATGACAACCGGCTGATTGAAGTTGAGACGGAAAAACCGCTTAGAATACTTTGAAATCTATCAAATTCCGCTTACTAAAAGTGATGAAGATCATGTCAGGTGATCCCATTTACACCAAAAATCTGCTGTGTTGCTTTCTCTGCGTAAATATTCATCGGCAGCGGTGTGGTCGGAGAAAGAGGAGGATGAACCAAATGAAACTAATCACAGCGCGCTTCATTGAAGGGCAGCCACCAACCATAATGCCATTGGACAACAGGATCATTTCGTCAGGACTCAGCGGCAGTGTGGGTTTCCTTAACTTAGGCCCGAAACCAGACTCGTGTTCTCGAGAAGAGACCGTGGGTTATTAAGTTAAGTCGGTACTGGAAGCCAACTTGACCAACTTACTGGTAGCGACATACCACAGCCTACCATGGCCTACTAAGCACGTCTGTCCAAGACATAAGACGTGGTCTAGTCGTCCGAGTATTGGCTTGCCAATCTTAAGCATTAGTTAAGCTATGATAATACAAGCGGTCTGAGCAGATTACTACACATCAGAGAGTAGTAGCCGAATCTCATCGTCATGTGTAGTTATGGTGATTCCCGTTTAAGTCAATTATTCATATATTTCCACACTGTTAATTTGTAAGCTTTATTAGAGCCTCTTGGGTTATGTGTAACAAAAGCGCAACCAAACTGAGCGATTTGAAGTTACTACCCCATAACTTTTTATTTTGACTGCCATTATTATTGTTTACTTATAGGAGCCTGTTGATACACCCTCTTGTAGATTCTCTTCAAGCTGTTTGACTGATTACCACAGTTGTTTATGTACACTCGGGGCACAGTTCGGGGACTGAATAAACATCTTGTGCCGATCCGCTTGTTCTTCTTGTGTTCATCGGAGGGTGTTTTTGTGTAATTGCGTCACTGACCCAGTTCTCGCCGCGTGCAACCTATTTAGCTCGATCGTTCGTTTGCATCTGAAACGCGCATTATCGAAAACATTACATAATACATTTACTTCATCATTATTACATAATGACCTACTTCATTAGGCCTCACTATGGAGACCTGGTCATCTGGACTACATAAAACAAGCAATGAGTATTTTACCGAACACATAGCACTAAGAACCCTGCGCAAGCGGCCGCGAATGTAGTCATCTGCGAGCGTGAAGGACTGGAGTGTGAAGCAACTTTGTCAGTTTATCTCTCCTTATTGGTACACGAAAGCCATACACATGCAAATGTCTCAATCATCTAGTGCTTGTACGAAATGTGTTAGAAGGAAAAGAGCTGGAAACTGCAGACACGAGACCGCCTCTAGAGTGAATAGCCCAGTGCCTTGTACGCAAATCTGTCACCCATGGTTGCTCATCGTACATAGTTTGGGACTAAGACGACAGTTGTCTATACGGCTTTGTATTCACAGCCATAAACTTCTTTGTGTTTTGCAGAATTAGAGCAAGGCTAACCAAACTAACCCCTGGAAATGCTCATAAGACCGCAGGTACCACTTTGCGAACTGAGCCATCCCAATCTTTGCACGTAAGTGACACGGGTCTGACTTCGCATTAATTATGATAAGATTGTCCTAAGAATTGATGTCATACTGTCACATTAGCGCGTAATTGTTATTTTGGTCGGTTACAGTATGGATATTTTTCGTGGCTAGTACCTTCTGTTTGGTTACCATCTACTGTTATGTTATGCAGTTACGAAAAGTACTGGGTAATACAATTCGAGCAAGGGAAACGGTTCTCAACTAGAAGTGATTGCAAGGCTAATTCCACAATATAGTTTTGAACTGTAGCTTGATGTTCATGCTGCTACGCACCGAATCCGCCAGAAAACCGAGTAGAGGACAGTTCCAGTAAACATAACGCTTCTCAACAGACTTTATTTACCTCTCAGTGGCCGCAGCCAAAATCGACTTTGAACTGAACTATTGTTCTTTGCTTATCCTGGATCCACACATACATTTACGGTTGGATATATTGTCGGTCATGACAGTGGATCCACCCCTCCAGCATGGACAAGGTAGAGTCGACCACTCAGGCGGCCCTTGCCAGAAGATCGCAGTATCAAAAAGATCCCTGCTCGGTACAATAGGTCAGTGAAACCGCTACATCTGCTTGAAAACCTTGGCACCAGTTGCTACAGCCAACCTTCCGCTTCTCGTTCTTCATTGTTTTATCTTTCGCAGTTCGCAGTCGTGTCTGAGGGACTACCAGTTCCACAAAACTGCTTCCGAAGTTCACTCACACGTTGTGGAACTCAATCACAATTCAAACTAACCTGCTAATCTTTTCCAAAACTGTGTAGAAATTAAGCGTTTGAGCAAACTAAGGAAAGACGACCGATTGGCGACTGCTGCTTCCGCTGAATTTCTCACTAAAACGTTTAGTCAAAAATCCGTTGAATTAACAGGTTGATAAGTAGTTGCTCATAACCCTGGTGTTTTGTTCACGCAGTATTCTCTGTCTAACTTTAGACCACAGTGGTTCTTTGTCAAAACTTCATTGGCTCTCCCAACTTAGCTTCGTGAAGTAATGAGTCTTGAAGGTTTCACTTTTTACATCTTTGAGCCTCAAGCTTACTTGCATTCTTGGCCTAATTTGTGAACAACTATACCATATTTTTACTTAGCATAGTCCATTGTGGTTCAGTGCAAGGGTCTATGCCTTCAGTGGATGGATGTTTGCTCATTTCGGTGAGAAAAGCTGGGGGACCTATTACAGAGTTGCACACAAGTAACAGGCAGGAGAAGGTGGATTATGTAGATTCCTCCTTAGGAGCGGAAGTAAAGATAAGACCCTGCCTTTCGCGATGTATTGCCACCAGAGTAACTTGTACATTCTATTATCCATTCTGGGGATTTGTCACAGCTAACTTTTTGTGGTCTATGCACCATGACTGTGATCCTAGAGATGATGATAAACACCTCCATTTAACCCTTTAATGGATAAATGTACCTATTTAAGGGACCGACGTTTCATGCTAACCAGGTTTCATACTCACTGCTTCTAAAGCGATCCACTGGCGTTATCGTTTTGGCGACCTAACCCAAGTGAGGCGGTGTGCTGGAATCCAAGTTCATCTCCGGTGAGTGAGAGCGTTTCCGATGCATACGGACACAGGGATGCTACCCATCGCTTGAAACTAGCGTCCTGGTTTTGCCGAACCTCTTATATTTCAACTGACAAGGACTGCCACATGAGTGCCAGTAATAGGAAGAGTCGTAGAATGCCCAACTCTATCTTAGCCTGCAGAACGAATCACGATTGCCAGAGTTGGAGGCACCATTCCTTTGCATGTTTTGTAATTACTACAAAGGTGTGCAAAGTAGTACTGATTATAGGAAGGCGAATGCATTCGTTAGCAATAACTGGTTAGATACTCCATGGTCATAACGTCAGGAATGCAGAAGCAATGGTGAGCTGGATTCCTTTTGGAACCAACTGGTCATGCCGAAGATACCATGACATTCGTAGTCGTTTAGCTTGACATAAGGTTAATTTTGCATCAAATCCTAATGCCATTATCGTATAGGCACTAAACTACAAGGAAGGTAATGAGCAGGGTCGCTCAGTCTGTAATCCACCATATTACGACAGGTGGATTTTCCAAGGGGACGTCTCCGTCCGACCTATAGAAAAGCAGGTATATTTGAGTCATCATAGGCGGCTGAATAGATATGCGTGAGTTGTACATTAAGGTAGTGCCGCGAGAGGTGTCTATCGGTCGAAGGACATTAACACTAAAATGCAGCAGCACAACAAGACTTGAAACAGGCTGTTCCAGGAGGATTAGGTGGGCGCGAGCAGGTCTAGGTACCAAGCGGCATGGGTTGTTGTGACAGTTCATTAATTCTTAGCGTTCCGAATAAGTATACCGGGGCAGCAATGTACACTAATTGGTTTACTAACACACTTAAAGATCTGAGACGATCGGTAGTCTAGTTGCGCAATCGGATGATAAAACTTCTCTGAACACCTAGTCCAACAACATGATGTGGTCTATTGGTCCACCAGATATTGACCCGCAACATTAATAAATCCCCCAAAAGGTGCTTATTGCCTACTACTTAGGTTCGTCCACGGTTCGGTACAACTTCTTGCTACATATACACCACTGCTATGAACCGGAATTTGTTTCTGGTGACATGAACCGTGCTAATGTGAACTCTCCGACCTCGTACGCAAATCGGCTTTGCTGACACACTTTTCATCACACATGTTTGTTGACACTCATAAAAATGAAGAAATGTTTTAGTCTCGGCAGTGCGAGGCACTCCTGCGAAGTTGTGATCATAAGAATAACGCAACCAAGTATGGCCGGTATTTGTACAAAAATCTAGCAAGTTAACCAGTAATCTGCTGGATTTGTGTGCATGTACGTATGTAGTCTTTTGTGCAAGTGGACATGGTGAGTGAACTGGTGAAGTCTGACTGAATTAGTGAGTTTGCTTGCTGTGTTCGCCATCGTACGAAAGAATTGAAGTAATTCTTCGCATTGGAGGACTTTAATGAATTGGCGAAAAGCCTCCGAGTGGAGGAGAGGCAGTGCCATTATTTAGTGGTGAGTAACATCCGCCACGTCGCAGTGTTGTTATACGGATCTTTGTGACTCTTTATTAGGTGTACGCTTTGCAGGCGAAAACCCACCACGTCCTGAAACACTGTTGCCAAACTATTCTCTAGAACAGGATTAACCCGAACCACCCAGCTGGCATCACGTAAAGGTTGTTCAACTAGCCGGCGCTATCTAGTATAGTCCATCTTACGGATCTAACTTGTGTGGATTATCTTTTATCTCCACATCATAGCTTTCACACCGTTCCCACAGAAACACAATCGAGGAATTTACTGAATCACATATCATACAGTAACATTTCTGGTCTCAAACGGAAGCCACACTCCATGCTCTATCCAGCGAGCCATCAACCACAGTTGTTGACCGTTAAGCGGCGCAGCTTCCGTACACTTTGTATTCATATCACTCAGTCACTTTGTTTATCGATCGAACGCTACAGTCGCTCAAACCTGCCCCACCAGGGCCAGACACACCAGACATGTTGACCGTGAAAACGCAGTGCGCAGTCGATCCGCAGGCAACCGTAAGTGCTCTGTCGTCGGCCACAAAAACCTCAATTGAAGCTATGGTTTTTAGCGACCAAGCAATAGTCCATTTAACCGTACACAGATCTACAGTAGTATGTGCCATTCTTTCATGTTAGAACGACGTATGAACAGTAATTGAGTGTTCCAATAGCCTCCTCAAGTTTCTTTCCAAGTGTTTGAAGTTTAGTGAGTCGCCTGTACCGAGAGCCCAGAGAGCGATTTGAAAAGACAGATCGCATTGCAGGGAAAATTTTATTGGTACATTACAAGATTCCCTGTTATCTAGCTATAAACGAACGACACCGTGGACGCTCTAGCTAAGGGAACGGAGCATGCACAGCACACAAGGCAGTCGCGAGTTGTAATCGAAACGAGCGCTAAGCAGAAATGGCGATGAGCAAGTCAAGCATTCGAACCCAGCAATCAGTTCAACAAACTACAACGGTTGCCTAGGTGTACAATAAAATAACTTTAGTTTGAATTTTACACAGGCAAACCGGGGAATCTCCAGACCGCTACAGAAGCCTACAGTAGACTGGTTGGAGATATACAATATTAGACCAGTTTCGCTGTGGTTTTGATTAGTATGTATGGCCCTCCAGTTGCTAAAGGTTGCACATGAACTATCGTAGGAACACAGAAACCGGTGGCAGTGACTGAACAAATGATGAACATCCGATTCGATTCGTTTAAAGAAAGCGTGACAGAGCAACCCACGGTCATTCCCATTAGGTTCCGCTGTTAAACTAAGGAAGAAGTCAGGGCAGCGAGTTAAAAATGCGGCATCTGTAACTTTAAATGTCAGTACCTCCAGTTTCGTAAATAGTTCTGAAAAACCACTGTCCTTCCAATTGGAATAAGTATGTCCATGGCCTCGTCCTCCCTCCAAACTGAGCCGAAATTTCAGAAGGAATGCAACACAGTTGATGGTTGGTACTTGGTTGCTGCCAAAGACAACCGGAAACTTGGGCCTTCAGCTATTCCCATTGGTCCAAAAATTAATGAAGAAGATGAAGCTGTCCTTACGCAGTCTTCACCAGTTGCATGCAGACCAGGTGGGCGGTTGAGCTCAACCAGGACTACATATCTATACCATCGGTAGCCTGCACTAACATTCTAGAGCTAACGTCGAATTTCTTACAAGCAAAACGCGATGATGTGAACCAAATGGGAATTTCATATGTGGTATCATAGGCGTTGTGGCTAGGCCCGTCAACTTGACCCGCGTCCCCCGTCACCCAAACTCGCGTCACTATGGTAAACCGGACTTTTTCCGGTTGCACTGATTTCCGCCGATGAAGCAGAAGCTTCCCTGTTATCGACAGCGCGCCACCGGAATAGGTCATGTCCCATCCGCATCTTTCCGGGCATCCTGTGGAGCGAGCGTGTACATGTGAGGCACGACTTTGAAGAATACCGGGAGGACTCCGCGTCTAGGACCATCGCTGTACACCATGGTTCCTAGGCTAGGGGTCATAGTGAGCGCAAAACTACCAATCATGCCAAGGAACCGTGGCGATACTTTCCAGAGACCCTGTCTCTGAACAACCTCATGATGCGATCGATCTCGAGGCTGCGCAGATCAACAAATTACAAAAGACGTAGCCGGAGGATTGTGAAACGGATGCTTGAAGCAGGTCAAATTTCAATAAGCGTGCTACGGTGCTGGTATGCGGGCCGCAGCAAAACTCGTTCCTAGCTCCTTATCAAAGCAGCATCCCCTAAGCAAACATACGTGGGCAGCCATTTAGTTGGACCAATTTCCGACAACTGTTCGGATAACTTCACTCATCTAGCCAACGAAACTGTCCAACACACCCCATACATTATACCCAAAGAGAGGAGCAAAGTGGTAATGACGGACTCCCGGGATCTGACACAGATAAGTTCATCGTCGCTTCACCCAAAAAACGATTAGCGACCGACCTTTCATCAGTCGGCACAACAGTGTCCCCAAAACACACATCCCCAGATGCATTCTAAGAACGGAGAAATGTTTTTGCATGTACACCAATGCAGAAGGTCACTTGCACGAGCTTGCCGAACTGCGACTACGTCAAGCATCCTATAGAAGGGATCACATGTTTGTAACGGCAACTTGATTGCACTCAGAAATCACCGACGCCGACGTCATGATAAATGGAATGTCTCTTGTAAAAAACGATCAGCTCAACAAGGGAAGTGGGTTAATTTCCTACTACGGTTGTGACCTGTAATGCGAAAAGCTGAACGATCCGGAACACTGACCATAGCCTCCCTATGATGATGTCTGCGACTGCGATGCAACGACATTTGTCTTGTGGCATGCAATTACCATCCCATAATGTCCATCCCAGAGATGACCTTCCGCCTTTGAAAGCTTCCTACGACAACGATATAGTCATGTTGTCACCACAGGTGACTTTAATGTTTACGATTTAGAAGTTTCAGCATCCCCAAAAAGTAATTTAACCTAAAATAAAATAACAATGTGTATTCTCGACTTTAAAGGAGGCACACCAATGGAGGCATAAGCAGATTAGTACCAGCAAATATGCGAGGATTTTATTTTGATCAGATATTACTGTTGACAAAGTGAGTAGATCCAAGAGGTCCAATACATTAGATGTGGTCGTGTTACTTGTTTCCGTGTTGAAATAGCAACTTGTATTGCAAATGCGAAGGTGTCGTTAGGCACGAATAAAGATTTAGCTATTTATCGCAAGTCAACGTCGAATCAGGGACTCATATTGTGTTTCGGCCAGTTTGAATTCTTTGACGTCGAACGGATTGCCTGCACTGATATCTACAGTTATTTGCAGTGTATTTTCACCTGCTTGTCGTTTAATATGACGGCAGATCTTGGGCCACATAGAATTAATATCAGTATACTGGTAAGCGGACCATGTGCCTCATGGGTGTAGCCATTGGAATCGTTGATTAAGCACATTCCGCCGTTATTACAAGATACCTGTTATGATTGATTCTTGGTTACGCCACGCGCTGACGATCTGGTATCAACTCTACTAGTCTGCCGAACGAATGTGGGTTGGAACTATTCACGCACGACAAAGTAACCAACAAAATTCGAACTTATACGACTTGTGGGACTTAGCCGCAGCACGGTTACCACACGCGAGTTGAACTGGCTCCTAGAACGAACGCAATTTCACACTACCCAAACCCGAGAGAACAAGACAAAAAGACAGGAATCTCAAGTAGGCACTTTTACCGGCCAGGCTCAAAGCGATTACAACGCAGTCTAGCATTTCTTTTATACCTCGATGGTGCCAATGGTTTGCGTAAGCAAACCCTGGAAGCAACTGAATTGACACTGAGCAAATATGCCAACGGAACATATTGAAAAGTGAATGTTGGTAGATGCGGAAGCTGGACTATAAAACTGAATGTTTCTTAGGCAAAAATGGCTGACTATTTTATGACTGCGGAGGTTGACTGGAAACAGGAAGATTTTCTGAGGTACAAAGGCCAATCGAAACGTGAATGTCACGTGAGTTGAAAGGCTGATCGAAACATGTACACTTGTCTAAATCGAGTTGCCTTGCCTTCTGTGGTTTAAGCTTGTAATAATTGTGGGGACGTTGGGTTCCCATAACATCCCCCTCCAAGTTTGAACCTACCGTTTTAGTTACTGTTCGACATGCAGCCTTTTGGATCTTCGATGGATGTGCTCCGACCTGCGGTGGGGACCGGTTGGGTTTTTCGTCCGCTTGCGACGGCCCTAGGCTTTGATTGTTGTGCAGCGATTCCGAACGCATTCAAAAGTACGTGCGGCAGTATTTGTGTAACCGACTTGGATTGTTCATTGGGTGTCCTGAGTTGCGGTCGAAGTTAGTTTTGGTGACGAACCCATGTGTCGTCTCTCATGACCACACCATGTAGCATACTACCACGATGGACCGTCAGTGTTGTGTTGCTCCAGCGTGGGTGACATGCTCGATAGTCTCGAGCGTATACCGGGGCGCCGACGACGAATTCCCTTTGCTTGGTGCAGATAATAGATGGCCGTGGTAAATTTTAGGTCGGGAATAGCGCTTCGTTAGCAGTGCGTAGCTTGCGGAGCATCAATGCTTCAACCGGAGGCTGGCATCTTGGAGCAGCTGGATTTGGTGTGGACAGGTAACAGAGCGGGAAGGCTTGAAGACATTTATCCACTCTCCCCTCCCCACGAGGGGAGGGGAACGCTTGATAATTGGACTGGGGCTAGTAGGTCCTTGAGCGTAGGTGTTAGATGCAAAGCCAGCGAAAAAACTCTTCAAACATAGAAGATGTAAACTGAGTGCGATTGGCAGACACTGATACTTCGGAATGTCCATGCTGACTAAGATACGTTGTAGATAACCCAGCTTGGCGGATGCGGTTGGCGGGTTGACGGCGAGCACTTCTGGCCATTTGCAATAGGCGTGCACTACGACTAGGTAGGAAAGGCCATCAGTCGGACCAGTATAATAATTTGAACACAGTCTTCGGGTCCACCTTGTGACCACTTGTCACGAGGTGCTTGGTGAAAGATGATGATCGAATCCGGTTCATTCTGGGGGCGCTCCAGTTTGTTGCGTCATCATTTGTTCCACCCACTTTATCAAGTGTTCAGCCACCCTATGAGCCAAGCAACAGTTAGTCCTCTCTACGTAAATGTCACGGTAACTGCAGGCGAACTAATACACCACACGAGAGGGCGAACAACAGAAGAGTAGCTCTGATGGTCATGAAGAACAAATATCCAAGCACTGTGCATGAGGCGCAACTGGGCAGTCATGTACGTGCGCGTTGGGGCGGACCTGAGTTTGTGTCCGATATCATTTGCCACATGGTCTCACCTGAAGAGCAGAAACCGATAAAGTGCTTTTTTCTCCGCTTTTAGCACCGACAGTTTCTTTTTGGTGAGTGTGCTGTGCACTTGGATGAAATTTTCAGGATAACTATTTGACACCAAGATATTATGCGGAAACTTCTCTTCGGCTTCCAGTGTATCCGGACTAAAAATTCGTCTGACCCTGTAGAATAGCGGTTTCACTAGGCCGCTTTTGTATGGAACCGGGGCGAAACTGGAATAGTAAAGGTACTGCCCACTTCAGGTTGTCTTGCGATGAACCATGCGCTGCAATGTACCTCCATCCGGTCTCTAAATGCAGATATCCAAAAATGCCAGACAGCCTAGTTGTTCTATCATTTGGGAGACCGATAACTTGGGGTGAATTGAATTTAGTGTGCTTAACAGGCGAGTAAACTGTTCGCTGTTGATAAACACCAGAATGTCATCCACATACCTTTTGAATAATCTTGCTTCACCAATGCTGGCAGTGACTTTCATTTCGATCAAGCCGAAAAAGATATCTGCCATGACCGGTCTTAGTGGGCTGCTTGTGACTACCCCGTCGATCTGCGTGGATGCCGTCCCCTCAAACTCCAAATGTACATTCTCTGTGCAAAGTTTAATCCTATTTCGCAAATATTCCACAGGGAGACCCACATACATGTTTCGATTCAGGATGAAATGACACAAATGATCAACTGTTTCTGGAAGTGGCACGTTTGTGAATAAAGGGTCCACGTCAATAGAGTACATTACTTTTGAACCCAGTGCGAATTGTTCTAGCGTCTCCGCTAGTTCAAATGAATCTTTCAGGCAGTGCGTAGTCGAGAGTTTACTTAAGGGATCTAAACGTTTCGCCAGCCACCGGGCAATGTTGGGATAAGGCGAGTTGTTCATACACCTAATCTGAGGCAGTGGGTTACCTGGCTTGTGTAACAGGTGCTCCCCTCATTTTCAGTGTCTGCGTCCCAGTCGATTTCGGATGCCTGTAATGCAACTCAGTAATATATCCGTGTAGAAAAAGGATCTGGAGTTGCTTGGCCACCTGCTTCCTTATCAAGATGTCATTCACCGGTGTCGCATCTATCAGGAACTTAAGTCAATCCCCAAAAATAGACTCTATATTTGAAACGTAGTCATCCTTGTTCATTATTACAATGCTTGATCCTTTATCTGGCTGAAGGAAGCAGAAAAGAAATTTCCGCATAAGATCTTGGTGTCAAATAGTTATCCTGAAAATTTCATCCAAGTGCACAGCACACTCACCAAAAAGAAACTGTCGGTGCTAAAGGCGGAGAAAAAAGCACTTTATCGGTTTCTGCTCTTCAGGTGAGACCATGTGGCAAATGATATCGGACACAAACTCAGGTCCGCCCCAACGCGCACGTACATGACTGCCCAGTTGCGCCTCATGCACAGTGCTTGGATACTTGTTCTTCATGACCGTCAGAGCTACTCTTCTGTTGTTCGCCCTCTCGTGTGGTGTATTAGTTCGCCTGCAGTTACCGTGACATTTACGTAGAGAGGACTAACTGTTGCTTGGCTCATAGGGTGGCTGAACACTTGATAAAGTGGATGGAACAAATGATGGCGCAACAAACTGGAGCGCCCCAGAATGAACCGGATTCGATCATCATCTTTCACCAAGCGCCTCGGACCAGTATAGTCGAGGTACACTCGAGACCACAGTTTTTCTGGCGTTTGCCAAGGCACTGGTGATTGGTGTGGTAGCAGCTTGGATGCTTGGCGATACCTTGAGCAGCGGCGAACCAAATCTTGAATGTCGTTGTCACTGCCAGGTCAGTACACAGAACGCTATGCGAGTTCCTTCATTCTGTTCATACGTGGGTGAGCAGAATGTAGCTGGCGGACTACAGCTTGTCGGAGGCGTGAAGGAACGACAACTCGGTCTACAGTCTTGAGGCAGGTATCGACTACGGAACAGGAGTCGTTGATACAGTTGTTTCAGTTCGCCAGCAAATACACTGTTTGGTCCACGCGTATGAAGGTAGGTGACGGTTTTCTGCAGGACAGGGTCTTGGGAAGTTGTGCGAAGTATTTCAACGGCAGTAACGGGGAGAGTTCGGATAACATTAGAGAGTTGATGAGGGACGTCGTCCTCGACGGTAACAGCGGTGATCACCGTGTCTTCTTCTGTAGCATGTTTGGAAATGAGGCGAGAGAGAGCGTTGGCTTGACCGAAATCCTGAGTACGACTGGCGGATTTCGATGTCATACCCAAGAAGGATAATAGCCCAACGCTGAAGTTGGCTAGCCAACTATTCGGGAGTCCCTTTCTTTGAACAGGTTGAAAGTAGTGGCTTGTGTTCAGTCAAAAGCGTGAACCGCCGACTATACAACCTCTTGTGGAACTTGTTGACGGCAAACACGTTGGCCAGAGCATCCTTCCTAATCT
>OX104063.1:99206919-99280847 GCA_944474145.2 Dicrocoelium dendriticum
GCTCAATATCGTTAGAAGGAACCAGAAAAATTTCAAGGTGGGCGCATACAAACCAGCAGCTGTACGCCAAACAATGCTAATGCATTTATAATTGCCATCGAGGAACATATACTTTGCTTACTTCCATGCAAGAGCATCGGATTAATGTAAAACTTGACCTGAACCCTTAAGGGTGCAGCCTTTTGTCGGTCTAGAAACATACCTATGTATTTATTTATTTATTAAGTTTGTCTGCGCGTGTGTCAGTTAATAGTCCGTGGGTTATCTTTTATGCGTCTTCTCGGCGTTCTGTCTAGATTTTCTTAGATGCAAAACTGAACACAGACGAGATGTGCAGCAAAACGGATTTGAAATGAATGCAAACTAGTGCCCAGTCAATCAGCTGTGCACGCTGTGTTGCTAAAGTGCCAAGGTTCAACTCGCATTCTTAGGTGTCTACTTATCGATGGTGAAACATCCAAGTGCGGCATGCATGCAGCTATATTTGCCTTAAACATGCGTAACGCTAATGTAAGATTGCTAACTAAATTAGAAACTATTCAATACAAGTTATAAAATATAAGTATACTATTTCTGAGCCCATTTATTAAAAATACTTGCCGTGTACTGATAGTCTCGTCCTGGACTACTTAATTAGTCTCCTACCGTACCGATAATTTTAGCCTAGGAATTTTAATGTGCAACGCATTTATAATATAATAAAATATGTAACACTGAAGATTTGTGAGTTTCGTAGCAGTTGATACATAATAGCAGACATATTGATGCGGCTTCTTTAACAGCGACGATTTTGTGCATTCATAAGAAACTTATACAGAATTATGGTACCTTTGAATTAACATTTTATTCATTTATATGGACAGCGAGCCCTTCCACTGAAGCGTGCTTTTGGCTACTCGCCGAGAAGCAAAAAGAGATGAAGATAAAGGTCTTTATATGTCACTAGATGTTGTTACCTAATGTTCTAAATCATTATCGGCGCTGTTTAGTACGTAAAATCGTTCTTTTTAAACGTACTTTCTCTCAGCGCAAGTAATATTTAGAGCAACATGAGTGACGAATAATTCATCACTGTGGTAGTACGTACTTACAAGTTTGTACTCGATTACCGCGTAACCTTGACGGAATATGCATCACTTCCGCGAGAGCAGCGAAGAGTGTGCCGTCGTGTGAGTGTTTTAACGCCCTAAATGACCAGACTTTTGGCCCTCAGCTGTCTAAATGTATACCTTATGGATGGCATTTTGGTCACCCAAAATATTTTCCAAAGCACCCTTAAATTCAGAAACGTAAGTTTAATGGTTAAAGTATTGTAAACATGAAGTGGAAAACTACCTACTAATTGTACTTACGCATTGCAGTAGCCGCATAGCTGAACCCTAAATGATTGTGAATGACCAAACCTCCTCCAAACGAAACTAAATTAGGATGAGTTTTAGTCAAACTGTATGCTTTAGCTGATGCTATCTCACCATATATCATGAGTGCGCTGCTGTCGGAGCCTTTGTACTACAAGCACAATCCTCGGAGTCAAATTATATTACAACGCACTTGGGTCTAATTACCTCGGTAGTAAACGTGCCACTGATGAAGCCTATATACAACGAGCACCAGCCTTGCAGCCGTGTGCTATTACAACCCACCTGGGTCCCATTACATTGGCACCAAATGTGCCACTGATGGCGCTGCTATTCTAAGACCACAAGCCTTGCAGCTGTGTGTTATTGCAACCCACTTGGGTCCTACTACATGGACACCATATATGCTACTGATGGAGCCTATATACAACGAGCACTAACCTTGCAGCCGCGTGCTATTACAACCCACCTGGGTCCTATTACATTGGCACCATATGTGCCACTGATGGAGCTTATATACAACGAGCGCGAGCCTTGGAGCCATGGACTGTGACAACCCACCTGGATCCCATTACACTGGCAGCCAAGGTGCCGCTCGTCCAGTTGATTGTTAAAATGCATTAATCCCAAAGGATCTCAGAAACCGCAATAACAACGGGGCATATTATTTAGCAGAAAGCAGCGAGAAAAGGTTCAGCGTAGTTCAGTATATTCGTGCCTTAGACGCGCAGGTCACATGCGTGGTATCATTACACAAAGTCTTATACATCGGCTGAAATATAATAGTAGTGCGAACATATATAGCCTACTGTCGGGTAATTAAATGAGAGTTTTTATCTTAACAAGCTTTTTCCTTCTCAGCGTTTTCTTTACTTGGCTAGCATCCACGTCGATGTTACAACAAATTGAAAATGGGAGTTTAAATTGCACAGAATCGGATCGGCGGTACTCTCATCACTGAAGGAACTCATCGTCTGTCAGCCGGCGATTGATGGGGTGTCGCTCAAAAAGCAAGCGGTTAACTGGGTGACTATGAGACAGATCGAAGGTTGTGACTTTCAGGTTAGGGCGCGCTTTGCATTTAGTATCACGTTCGCTGAAAGATTTAGAATAATAGAAGCGAAATCTTGCTAAACACGTCTCCTTCCAGTACTTGTTGACTTGCGACGTGCGCAGCGGACACATCGATAAATTACCCTGTCGTACTTCACCCGCGAAACATAACACTCTCTGGTGCTGTAGTATACGAAATTGACGTAATGGAGAAGCATAAATTCTGAAAACACACTATTAAACTCATCAAAACTGTCAAAAGAGCGCTCAAGGAAGCTTCTCCGGAAGTCATACTCCAAGGCGTACAGATTCGAAGATACTGTTCTTGCAGCGTACCTGGTTTCCGACACATTTAAACAATCGCCATATCACATTAGCACAGAATTAAATAAAACTGCAAAGGAAGCAATATAGCCCGGAATTATGCCATAAAAAGACCATAAACTATTTATCGCGCACTAGGTTTTGCGGGGTAACGGTGCGTATCTGGCTTCCGACACATTTAAACAAATGTGATATCATATATGCACAAAATTGAATAAAATTGCAAAGGCAGAAAAATTGCCGGGAATCGTGCCATAAAATGACACTAAACTATTTATTGCGCACTAGGTTTTGCGGGTCAACGGTGCTGCGACGTAGTCGCAGCGCTAAGGCATCAGTCAGTAGAAAAATGGGACGCAACCTGACTGCGAATAACCGAGCAAACAAACGTTCAACCAGAAACATAGCCAGTTACAACTTGCCATTCAACGGATTGGCGGCAGTGTTTCAGGACGTGGTGGGTTTTTGCCTGGCAAACGTTCTCCCTATAAAAAGCCACTAATGTCCGTTTAACAGCACTGCAACGTGGCGACTGTGACTCGCCACCGAATAAAGTCACAGCTCATAACTTCACACTGGCAGGTCAACTAGCATCACCATTCTAGATAGGTTCGTTACATTTGAACTTCTACCTCTGCATATACTGCCGTCTTTATGGTTTCTACGATATCACCGTTGACCTTTGCGTTACTTGTGCACGAACTCACTGTATTATCATATCTCTCTTGAGCGTGCCCTTCAATTATCTTCCAATGGACCATTCAAGATTCTCAGTCTATTATTAGCCGAGGTCCCGGTTTCATGACAGCCAAATTATTATTTCACATTTTCACCATTGTACAGTTCCAATCATGGACATATGTACAATTTTCTACTGTCACTCTTACAGTTGCCATAAAATGTCTGTACAGTTGTACAAATCTGATCCTGCCTCCATGGGCGTGCCTCGCATAGTCGAGAATAAAATATTTATTTATTTATTTAGTTGGTATGCATTGTCATTCTGCAATCATTACTGTTCGCAGCTTCCTGTGGTTTCAACTTAAAGAGCTGTGGGCTTTACGTTCTATGCAGCGCCGTGCGTACCACAGACGGACAATAGGCGCATAGCTACTGACGTCAATTGACGCATGGCACACATCACTGCTGCCTCCTTGCTCCTGTGGATACTTTGGCGACAGAACTGGGTGCTGGTCCATGTAAAAGTCCGTGTATAAAAGGCCCCAGTGAGGGCTCTTATGCTGTATATAAGTGAGACCTGGCACAATCTGTCCATGCTACGTTCTTTAGGTAACCGCTTTCCGGTATCGCCATGTTATACTTGCTTAACACTCTTTGAAAGGCTGTGGTGCTAATCACTGAATACTTGTGGCAATGCGTCCTCCGCTGCTTTGATCAACCAAGCTATTGCCATTGGAGGCAGCGCGAGATGCATACAGGTTGTGATTGAGGAGCCCGTGTTCATGCAGGACAATGTATGCAAGTTGCAGCGCCAGTGGACTTCCAAGGATTTCTACTGTCACGTGTAGGCCATCCTTTCGGCTAGCGATAGCATCCCGTGTGGTTGCATTTAATGCCGCGGTTGCTTTTGTACTATCGTTTACGTGAAACCGCTGCTCGGCAATTACACGCCTCTCTGATGTGGAATGCGCAGTAACGGTGGCCTACTTGTGCGGAACTCCTTCGCCACTAGGCGGCAACTGCTGCGGAGGAAACCATAGGGCGCGCAAAGCTAAGCCTCCTTATTCGTTTGAAGAGAAGGATGCTACCATGGGCGCAATGGTGTGTGTAAAGGATGCGTCATTTGCTGCATTCTTCGCTGATTCCAAAGACTTGGGGAAGAGGAGTCCGTTTCGCAGAAATCGCCGGCCCATGAATAGTCCGCTCCGTCGCATTACAATTGCACGGTGGAAGGACAAGGCGAAGCAGATGGACTGCCACCCAGACTCTATAAGGACGGTGTATGGACAGAGGTTGGGGAAGTTGAGGAAGTAGATGGATTGTACTTACCGCGCAACCCGTACACAGACTGCAGACGTCAGGTGGATAAGGCTTAAACACTTGCGCTCGCTGGAAATACCCGTTCAGGGATCGACTGGCCTATATTGAACGGCCTCAAGCAGCACCTTGTGGAGGATAGTCTGGCAGATAAGCCGACACGGGATGGAACGCAGAGAACACAACCGCTCAGCTGCGAAACCGCAAGTGTGCCGGTTCGTACGGGTCCTGCCTGCAGATTCGAATCACGGCTGACCGACGTTGGTGACTTCGCTGCACCACTTGGTGCAAGGCGTATGGGTTGAGGAGTGGGATTTTTCCGAACGGAAGATTGCCCTTGTGCGACCGCTGTCCAAGGGCAACGGGAGCACGCAATGTTACATGATTCATAGTGGCATCAACCTGTGGAGTGGTGTGTGCAAGGTGCTTACCCTACTCATGCTAAACCGACTCGTCAGTAAGGTTGTGGAACGTAACGCGGAGGATGAACAGCGCACCCTGCCGTTTTTCGAGGCGGTCGTTAATTATGCAAAAGTCATGACTGACCATCATGGCACTCATGTACAGACGGTGGATGGCGCTCACTCTGTGACGGTCTCCGCAGTTGGACATGCACACAGGGTGATAGACAGGTGCAAAACGATTGGTGGATTGCAAGCGTTGCTGGCGGAACTCGACGTGAATGTCCAAAGTCTCCACTCTGACGGGTAGCTGAAGGCGTTGAATATTTTGCATGATTTTGGGAATGTTACCTCCGCTAAGTTGGGTTACAACATTCGCTCAGACACGTCCAATTGTTCAGAAAGTATACCGCCGTTGTTGGTTGCGCACCTCCGGAGACTCCGCTGCGGAAATAACCGGTGAAGCTGTAGTGGGAATCATTCTAGGCTTCAAGGCTGTGGGTGTCTGTTCATTGGGTTCCGGTTAACAGCCTTTTGTGTTCCACTCTGTCGGTGTATGCATTTTGTTAGAATGCTTGTGCCTTAAGGTGTTCCGGTAATAGTTGTCCGCCTCCATGTAACCTTTGCCCCCGCTATCTAATCCGTTGCACCTCCGGTACATGTACTGTCTGTCCACATGTGGCTTTGAGAATTGCTGTCTATCCGGGCTGTCTATTTGATTGATCCGACACTATTGGTCTGCCTCCATGTAACCTTTGCCGCAGCTGCCTACTCCGTTGCACCATCGGCACTCGGCCGGTGGCCGAGTGGTCTTCACGTTTGCTGTGCAACCATAAGGTCACCGGTTCGAATCCGCGTAGGGGTGGGCGCCCTTGCGGTATACTCAGCTCGCGCGCGACTGGTGGTGGTCGCGCGGCAGCGAAGCGCCGTTATGGCGTACAACTGACACATTATGTATTATTTATTATTTACGTATATGCATATATGTGGATGCATATATAGGCTAATGAAGGTAGTAAGGAATACTGGTGTGTTCATAAGTAAGAAATTCATACGTGAATTAATGTTGGTTTGTAAATCTATGTACTCCTGTCCGTTTGAGGCATAATACATGTAAAATGGGTGCTTGAAGAAATTTCCGCTATGTTATTTTGCCTGAAAGAAAACTTGTAGTTAATTACAAATGGTTGGTGGTATACAATTGTGGACGCAGTGGAATGTTATATTTAATAATGGGGACTGCAGCTCTTCGTTATTGTGCTCATGATATTTTTTCTGCTAGGTGTGCTAAATGGAATTATTTGGATTCACGCAAGTTGGTTTTGCATGAAGTAATGTTATGTAAGCATGGAAGTTGATGATTACTCATTGCGGAGCTTAAGTAGATTTTGGGGAACAGGGTTCCTTTAAACATTTAAAATCTTTAAATTACATATACGTATATATATATATATATTATATTTCATTTCAGAGCATGGGGTATGTGTATACACACGCAGACACTTATCTACCAAATAATACTGATTCAAGTCGCCATTTCGATTACACGTTTACGACTTCCACAGGTAACCTCCACTGCAAAGCAATCCCTAGTTCCAAATCATACGCTATACATCGGCGCTCGTTTATTTTGGAAAGTTTACCATACGTGCTGCCACTTCCTTCATTTTAAGGAGACATAGCGCGGCCATCACTAAGCGGTTTTCACATTCTATTTCCTTTTAACCACTTGAGGGCTGTTATATATTAACTTTTCCACTTTCCAACAACTTTGCAATTAAACATGATACAGTACAGCTTCCAGCTTTTTAGAGCTCCTGACCTCATTAGGAACACGTTTCGCAACAAATTACCCCATTAAAACCCACATATTTGTAGAATTCAGAAACCAGTTCTCCTGATGAGCAACATCCCGTGTTCAAAATCCTGCGATTGGCGGACTCGATGGTCCCCACCTAGATCGCAGGATTCATCAGTACACCGCAATGATAGAGATCCTGCAGGAGACTGAACTGCAATCCCGCTACTACTATTGGTCAATAGTTGACAGTTACTAGCATTCAGAGGTAGATCCCACTAGCTCGACCAATTCGCCACAATGAGAATGTTCTTAGCCAATGTCGCTCAGTCATCTGCAAAGCTATAGCAGAGATCCTCAGGAAGAGGAGCCAGGTCATGTATAAACATAACAAACAACATTGGACCTCGTACCGAAGCTTGACGGCCACCGCTGTAGGCGTAACCTACACCAGAACTCGCTTCCCCAACCCTGACTCTGAATGTTCTTCCACATAAGAATTCAGAGAGCCAAACTAATAGTTGAGGATGCAATTCAAACCATGTCAGCTTCTCAGTTAAAACTCGATGGTTCCCTGAGTCAAAGGTTTTACTGAAGTCCAAGTAACACACCTCCACAGAAATTACACTATCAAGACATCGGGCGTAGAGCCCAAAAAGGTAACGCTTATCTTGCATGTACACTTTAAATATTGACCGATAGTACATTATTCATTCTTGTTTTAATCGTCCTTAAAAACTGGCTCGACACTCGACCGCCTTGTACGTTCCCGCGCTCACGTGACGGCTCTTGTCTAGCTTCATCCTTCCGCATCTTCCTGTAGCCCACCGAATACAGTCCGCTGTGTCCGACTCCAATTGTCTTCTGATATCCGCGCTTAGTTTCGCGCACCGTCCCCGACTGCCTAGCTTCATCTTGCTGACTTATCCAGTCTCAGCTAAACGCTCTTTTGCTTTCTGACCCCTCCCCAAACACTCCTGCTTCATCTTCAATCTTTCATTCTTTACCGATCCGTGCTCTGCTCGATTCTCGTCGTATTTCGCCACTTATGATATACGTGTATATGCGATATTTAAATAACAATTACATGCATAGGGGTACAATAGTTAAGGCATCGCCGCAATTGATTGACTGCATTCCAGATGCATTCCTTCTGTCTGTGTGGCTGTCTCTGTTTGTTTCCTTTTTCTCCCTAGTCTGTCACAGGTAGGCGACACGCACCCAAGGAATTGTCCTCCGTTTCGACAACAATACAAGGCACACAGTTCCTTTACCTGGACATGAGCGGAAAATTATCAACTTTTTTACAACTTACTAACCGGACAACAATCAATATCTTGCACTGATACAATTCTTCCGCGGCATGAACCACTGTGTTCAATTTACCTAACAATACCTCTTCCACATATTCTCTTGACTGGAGGACTTTCGACCACGGAAGGCACATTCTCCTGCCAATACAAAGCTTGAACAATCAGTCATTCTAAGCTCCTCAATCCGCTTTGACCGCTCAAATGGCCGTGGTTTCCCCTATCTCTAATCAATTTCACTACACACCCCCGGGGTATCTGCGATTCTTTCTTCGGAACCTATCCTGTCCTCCAAGACTTCAGCATATTTCAACGTATATTCTTCGAGACTTCACGTGGTTCTGCGGATGATCAACACATCATATCCAGAAAGAATGCTTAGTTCCTGACCTACCAATCTGGCACAGGAGAGGACCCAGGCACGCAATGGCCACTCGCATAACGCATCAGTCAGCAGAAAAATGGGACGCAACTTGACTGCGAATAACGGAGCAAAAAGACGTTTAACAAGAAACATAGCCAGTTACAACTTGCCATTCAATGGATTGGCGGCAGTGTTTCAGGACGTGGTAGGTTTTCGCCTGACAAGCGTTCTCTCTATAAAAGCCACAAATGTCCGTTTAACAACACTGCAACGTGGCGAATGTGACTCGCCACCGAATAAAGTCACAGCCCATAACTTCACACTGGCAGCTCAATTAGAATCATCATACTGGATAGCTTGCTCTTCAATTATCTTCCAATGGCTCACTCAGGATTCTCCATCCATTATTAGTCGAGGAATGCCTGCGATATATGGCAGAGCGATTATGTCCAAACAAATGGATCCCGATCCCACTACAACCAAATCGTTCTTTTGCATGTTCACCATTGCACAGTTCCAAGCATGGACATATGAACAATTTTCTACTGTCACTAGAGTTCCCATAAAATGTCTGTACAACTGTACCTACCTGATCATGCCTCAATTGGCGTGCCTCGCATAGTCGAGGATAAAATATTTATTTATTTATTTATTTCTTAATATACAGTACGACTTAAGAGAGCTAACTGCGTGGTGCGACACATGGAAGTTGGCATTCACACCAGCAAAATGCAATGTCCTTACATGCAGATGCACCATGCCACCCAATGCCTGATCACGCCTCAACTGGCGTGCCTCGCATAGTCGAGAATAAATATTTATTTATTTATTTATTTAATGCTGCAAGGCACGCCATTAGGGAACTGCTTAACAGTGCGTGACCTAGGTGTGCACTACCCTTGTTCGCTGAACTTCGCGGAACAATAGCCTATTCCGCCGCTAAAGCACTTTCTCTCATCGGATGCATCCTCAAAACCATGACAATACAGGAATCTAGAACTGCGCTCTACAAAACATGTGCCCGGCCTCTGCTAGAGTACGGCTCTATAGTACTCACTGACCTCAGAAAATGCGACAGGATAGCCCACGAAAAGATTCAGCGTACCTTCACAAAACGCCTCCTAGGGCACTCAAGTCTAAGTCAGATCTGTGTAACACACTTAAGCTCGACCCGTTATGGGTGCGCCGACTGAAAACTAACCTCGCTTTCCTATACTCGCTCATTAACAATAGCAGTGGGAGCCAACTAACCTGTGTCTCAGACTCATATATCACTTCGTACCCCCTACGTGATAGACCCCACTCCATTATCCTACCAAGAACGCGCAGCAGTATTCGCTCCAACTTCTACCTCTACAGATATGCACACGTATGGAACAGGTTACCTCTCACAATAAGGGCATCTATGAATATAAACCAGTTCCGCTTCTCTATTAGCAAATACCTCACTGTCACACAAGTTTCCAAACTACTGAATATCAACTCTCCTGAAGACGAGATTTGTGAAACTGGACCAGACCACTTATAATCGCCTCTTCCTACCTTCCCACACTATCCCCTTCCAGACCCCTAATAATTTCTACCAGCCTGCTTCCTCCAACAACCCCTTAAGTCTACCATCACCAAGGCATCAGCCACAGGATACCGAATGCCTATGCATTCCCTCAAACCGCCCCCATCCGGCTAGCTGGAGACATCCGCCTCTAGCTAATCGCATCAACTTAACTGGCTACCACCTAGTGGGTGAAGCCGGCATCAAATACATCCGCTGTTTGTTGATTTATTCTGGAATACGTTAGGAATCCACTAGCAACTTAAAGGGTTCACCGCAATGTTATTGCTAGCCGTCGATACTCTCCCCTTTAAGACCATTATCCGTATTACTTACGTCACCCCTTTTCAGCTGCAGTGACTCAGTGTAGACAGCATACCTCTGCGCTAGGAGCCACTCATTATCTCTCCAATACTTAAACTCTTATACTGTTATATCACACACCTTTGCTGGTTTGTTGACTTCTTTCGCCACTGTAACTATCCCCTAAACACTAGAAGGCATATTGCGAATTCAGTTGCTGTCCACTGGTACTCTCCCTTCCCACCATTATCCTTCGCTCCTCATACCGGCATTACGTTTTCCAACGTGATTCGTTGTAGGCTCCATACATCTTTATGCATATCCGGACCTACTAGGAGACATTCCTTCTTCCTCCATCCTATAATCTTTTAAAATGTCTGTATCACTTACCTTCGCTGGCTTGCTGATGTATTCTGTGACACCGTAGGAATCCACTAGTGACCAAAATACTTAATGCAATGGCTACATCTAGCCACCGTCAGATTTTCATAGCGCCATTATCTGTCGATCACCTCAACCTCTGCACCCCTATTTAGCAGCACGTAGTGGTCGTAGGTTCCAAGCATCTCTGAGCATATCCAAAGCTTGCCAAGAGCCACGCTCTTTCATCTTCAACCTTCTTCCTTTGCGAATGTCAACGTCCCATAAATTTGCTGTCTGTTGACTTATTCTGGGACACTTTGTTATCCACTAGCCACTAACAGGATTCACCCCAATGCCATTGCTAGCCGTCGATATCCTTTCTCCCTTATTACCATTATCAGTTCTTCGTAACACCTACGTCACCTCTCTTCAGCTGCATTGAGTCATTGTAGGTAGCATACCTCTTTGCGTTAGGAGCCACTCACTATCTCTCCAACACTTGCTCTCTTAAGTTGGTAACATCACATACCTTCGCCGGTTTGTCGACTCTGCTGACACTGTAACCTCCAACAATAACTAGAAGGCTTAAGGCGAATTCAGTTGCTGTCCACTGGTTTTCTCTCTTCGCACCATTAGCCTTCGTTCCTCTTATCTTCATCCCGTCTTCCACAGTGATGCATATCCGGACCTGCTACGAGACATTCGTTGTTCCTTCATCCTATAAGCTTTTAGAATGTCTGTATCACTTACCTTCGCTGGCTTGCTGATGTATTCTGTGACACTGTAGGAATCCACTAGAGACCAACCTGCTTATCGCAATGGTTACATCTGACCACCAAAAGATTTGCATAGCGCTACCATCCGTCGGGCCTATTAACCTCAGCATCTCTTTTTAGTAACAACTAGTGGTCGAGGGCCCCAAGCATCTCCGGAGCTTGCTCAGAGCCACACTCTTTTATCTCCAACCTTCATCCTTTGGGACTGCCTGCATCTAATACATTTGCGGTCTGTTGACTTATTCTAAGACACTTTAAATACCCACTAGCTACTAGAAGGCTTCATCCAATGCCATTACCAGCCGTCGATACTCTCTCTCGCTTAGTACCATACCGTTCTTCGTTTTACCTCTGTTTTGCAGGAGCCATTCTTCGTAGGTTCCAATCATCTCTGTGCATATCCAGCGCTTGCTAAAAGCCACACTCTTTCATCTTCAACCTTCATCCTTTGAGACTGCCTGCGTCTAATATATTTGCGGTCTGTTGACTTATTCTGAGACACTTTAAATACCCACTAGCTACTAGAAGGCTTCACCCCAATGCCATTGCTAGCCGTCAATATCCTTTCTCCCTTAGTATCATTATCAGTTCTTCATACTACGTATGTCGCCACTATTGAGCTGCAGCGAGTCATTGTAGATAGCTTACCTCTGCGCCAGAAGCCACTCATTATCTCTCCAACACTTACTCCTTTAAATTATTTGCTTCACATACCTTCCCTGGTTTGTGGACTCTTCTGTCACTATATCTTTCCACTACTAACTAGAAGGCTTAATGTGAATTCAGTTGCTGTCCTCCGGCTCTCTCTTTTGGCACCATTATCCTTCGTTCCTCCTATCTTCATCACGTTTTCTTCAGTGATTCGTTGTAGACTCCATACATCTGCACATATACAAGCTACTAGGAGACATCCCTTGTCTCTTCATCCAGTAATCTCTTAGAACGTCTGTATCAATTACCTTCGCTGGCTTGCTGATGTATTCTGTGACACCGTAGGAATCCACTAGTGACCAAACTGCCTAATGGAACGGTGACCTCTGGCCACCGAAAGTTTTTCATAGCGCCATTATCCGTCGATCCTCTCAACCTCAGCACCTCTATTTAGCAGCAACTAGTGGTCGTAGGTTCCAAGCATCTCTGAGCATATCCAGAGCTTGCTAAAAGCCGCACTCTTTTATCTCCAACCTTCATCCTTTGGGACTGTCTGCGTCACATACATTTGCTGTCTGTTGACTTATTCTGGGACACTTTAGCTATCCACCAGCCACTGGTAGGCTTCACCCAATGCCATTGCTAGCCGTCGATATCCTCTCTCCCTTATTACCATTATCAGTTCTTCGTAACACCTACGTCACCTCTCTTCAGCTGCATTGAGTCATTGTAGGTAGCATACCTCTTTGCGTTAGGAGCCACTCACTATCTCTCCAACACTTGCTCTCTTAAGTTGGTAACATCACATACCTTCGCCGGTTGGTCGACTCTGCTGACACTGTAACCTCCAACAATAACTAGAAGGCTTAAGGCGAATTCAGTTGCTGTCCACTGGTTTGCTCTCTTCGCACCATTATCCTTCGTTCCTCTTATCTTCATTACGTCTTCCACAGTGATTCGTTGTAGGCTCCATACATCTTTATGCATATCCGGACCTACTAGGAGACATTCCTTGTTCCTTCATCCTGTAAGCTTTTAGAATGTCTGTATCACTTACCTTCGATGGCTTGCTGATGTCTTCTGTGACACTGTAGGAATCCACTAGAGACCAATCTGCTTATCGCAATGGTTACATCTGACCACCAAAAGATTTTCATAGCGCCACCATCTGTCGATCCTATTAACCTCAGCATCTCTATTCAGTAACAACTAGTGGTCGTGGGCTCCAAGCATCTCCGGAGCTTGCTCAGAGCCACACTCTTTTATCTCCAACCTTCATCCTTTGGGACTGCCTGCGTCTAATACATTTGCTGTCTGTTGACTTATTCTGGAACACTTTGTTATCCACTAGTAGGCTTCACCACAATGCCACTGCCAGCCGTCGATACTCTCTCTCCCTTAATACCATTATCAATTCTTCGTATTACCTCTGGCACCTCTGTTTTGCAGGAGCCATTGTTCGTAGGCTCCAACCAACTCTGCGCATATCCGGGGCATGCTAAGGGCCACTCTTTTACTTTTCTCTGGGACTGTGTGCGTCACATACATTTGCTGTCTGTTGACTTATTCTGGGACACGTTAGGTATCCACTAGCATTAGAACGCTTCACCCCAATGCCACTGCTAGCCGTCGGTACTATCTCTCTCCCTTGATATCATTATCAGTTCCTCGTATTTTCTACGTCACCTCTTTCAGCTGCAGTGAGTCAATGAAGACAGCATACCCCTTTGCGCTAGGAGCCACTCAGTATCTCTCCAACACTTACTCTCTTGAATTGTTTGCATCACCTACCCTCGCTGGTTTGTTGACTCTTCTGACATCGTAACTATCCACTAATAACTAGAAGGCTTAATGCGATTTCAGTTGCTGTCCACTGGTTCTCTCTCTTCGCACCGTTACCCTTCGTTCCTCTTATCTTCATCACGTTTTCCACAGTGATTCGTTGTAGGCTCCATACACCTTTGAGCATATCCGGACCTACAAGGAGACATTCCTTGTTTCTCCATCCTGTAATCTTTAGAATGTCTGCATCACTTAACTTCGATGGCTTGCTGATGTATTCTGTGACACTGTAGGAATCCACTAATGACCAAATTGCTCAATGCAATGGTTACATGTGGCCACCGACTGTTCTTCATAGCGCCATTATCCGTCGATCCTCTTAACCTCAGCACCTCTATTTAGTAGCAACTAGTGGTCTTAGGTTACAATCATCTCAGCTTGTTAGGATACCTTCTTTGTCTCTCCAGCATACATTCTCCTGGAATGTCTGTATCACTTACCTCCGCTGGCTTGTTGATGCATTCAGTGACCCTATAGGCATACACTAGTGACTAAGCGTCTGATTCGAATGGCTACCTCTGGCCACTGATAGTCTTTCCTAGCGCCACCATCCGTCGGTCGTCTTAAATTCGGCACCTCTGTTTAGAAGTAGCAAGCTCCACACATGCGATTACACAGTGCTCGTTAGGAGCCACTCCGTATCTCAGTAACCTTTATTCCTTTAGAATATCTGCATTCAATCTTTCCGCTGCCCTACCGCCAACTGACCTTTAGATCTCTCTTGCGGCAACCTATTTATTTTCATTTATTCTGCGCTCCCTATCGTATTACGCTAGCTATTTGCTGTCCATACACCTTGCAATCACCACCAATACTCTAACTCTCTTTGCTCTTCCCCACACAACTTTTGGCTCATACCAAACCAATACTTCGTAGATTACTTACTGGTACAACGCTCTTGTCTCTACGCAGGCGTTAGCAATCCACCTATACGGCTGATTCTATAGGATATTCAAAAGGCACTTTCAGCATAATTATTGTTGCACAATGTACATGCTTTTGTCTCAAGACCAAATGCTGTAACATAAGACTTCAACAATGTTTAACTCCATGCTTGTTTTTGCGGTCTTCTCTCGGTTGTCCCTCACTTCCCTTTTCTCCGAGGTCCGGAACTTCTTGGAGATCTGGGATTGGACTGAGGAACAATTTTCGCCCAAGACGGACTCAACCACCGACAGGGACTTACATGGAGCATGGTTGGACACCAAAAGGACCCAACTACAATCACCAAAATCCTTGTCCAGTATGGAGAACTGGACACATCTTCATACTTCCATACATTATA
Organism: Dicrocoelium dendriticum; assembly: GCA_944474145.2. Lineage (NCBI taxonomy): Eukaryota > Metazoa > Platyhelminthes > Trematoda > Plagiorchiida > Dicrocoeliidae > Dicrocoelium > Dicrocoelium dendriticum. The sequence continues at coordinate 99,222,298 of OX104063.1, forward strand.
CATCTGAAAAATCCAGACAGCAGAAAATTTGATCTTTTGCTCACCTGGACACACAACAAGACAACTATTCGCGACGTTCCCCTCCTCAACCGGCCTCATCAATCATGGCGGCCCCGATAAAACTACCTGTCCAACTAACAGAGGAAATTAGGAGCCATTTGTCTGCGAATTACCGAATACGAAATCAGTCGTCAAACGGCTTTGCCAGTCATACATTAATGTTCAAAATGCTTTACGGCAGTGTTGCAGGACGTGGTGGGTTTTCGCCTGGCAAGCGTTCTCCCTATAAAAAGCCACAAATGTCTGCTTAACAATACTGCGACGTGGCGGATGTGACTCGCCACTGAATAAAGTCACTGCCCACAAGTACATACTGGCAAGTCGACTAGACTCACATCTCAACTCTTCCCGACACATGCAAGAATATGTTACGCTCCGTCTACAAGCACTGTTACATTGCACTTATAGTGCCTTGACCGATACAACTACACACGATTGAACCCGAAGTATCGTCGTGATACACAACTGCCTTTTGTAGTGACAATGACACTTTACTCCATCAAGCATCGCCATCAGACTTGTACACATTTTGTTTTACTTTGCACTCCTCCAAAGCTTATATATACCGGACTGCAATTTTGAACCTGGTCCGCCATCTTGCCCGCGCGTTGCCGGCTGTTGCGCTCCTACGTGGTGTTACTCATTGCTTCGCCATTTTCTCCCATATTCCTCAAGCTATATTTACATAGCTATTGTACTGTGCTGTTCTCTCAAGACAATCTTTATATCCCGCCGTCTTCTGTCTTATTGTGCCACGGATTTCTTGTGTAGCATTCGTCAGGACGCTGCACTTTAAACCTTGATCACGCCTGAGTTAGTGCGTCGCAAGGAATTTGAGAACAAACAATTTATTTATATGACCAATTGGCTACTGTCCCTATTACAGTTACCATAATATGTCTGTACAGTTGCACATAACTGATTATGCCTCCATGGACGTGCCTTGCATAGTCGAGAATAAATATATATTTATTTTATTCACCGCAACTACATTATCAATTTTTAGACTATTACGGCCAACTCAGTGGTAGCATTTATTGGTGCGCACTTGGAAAGAAAGAAGAACGGCGGAATTATAAAGCACCTGCAAAGATTAACAATAATTTTAGAAATGCCAATAAAATAAAACACTTTTGGTACAAGACATACTAAGGCGGTGTACTTCACTAGAAAATACAAATTACAAAACTATATGACCAAAAGTCCTTTCGCAATTTGCTCACTGGCGCCCAATTTCGACCTGCGCAAACCTTAGAACAAAATGAAAACCTTTTCAATGGCTAGAATATTGCGAAAAGTAGTACAAAAATAAGCTGCACAGAACAACTTTTCACCGTTGATTACGTTAAATGTAAAAGCAATACCATACTTGCAGTGCTGCATGTGTTATTCGCAATTGAATGGCGGCCTACGAATAACGCCATTATCGTTTAGCGCTAAATATGGCTATCTGCTTTGCAAGCAGATATCAGGAAAGGACATGAAAAGGAAAAAACTTAGCGAAGTGGTATATGTTCCAAATAGGCGTAGCTATCTATAAATGCTGTATGTAGCCCTTAATGCCCTGCAAGAACTAGCTACAACGAAGGTGGCCGAAAAACAAACTTTTCATAAATACTTAGCCAATCTAGGCAAATAAGCAATTATGTTTTGCGAAAACACTAGGAATCCAGTAAGGAATGTTATAAATGCAAGGGATTTCAGGTCAACGTATATTAAATCAACAGTCAGAAAGCTACTGTGTTCCAATTTCAGTGGATACTGAGCCACCTAAACCACTAGGAATACAGAGGTTAGTATTTTTTAAGCCTCTAAGTGGTTGCGAAGTTTATATCAAGGCTGCATGAGCTAGGTCTACTTTAATAATGCAGGTGACCTATAGGATCATTTGACACGTTTTGGCCTAAACAATGCACACATTTCTTAGATAAATATTTCAATTTTTCTCTCTTAGGGCCTATTTTCCATATGCAAAAGCAACGTCTCCAAAACCAGTGCGTTAGTGGGGCCTGTCATTATTATAAAAGAAATGAGTATCGGAAAATTTACAAAATACTTCGGAGCGTGAAATCTATTTGGTTCTGCGTTCGTGGGACATTGTAGCAGCCTGGAGATTCCCCGGTTTGCCTGCGTAAAATTCTAACTAAAATTATTTCATTGTACACCTAGGCAACCGGTGTGGTTTTTTGAACAGATTGCTAAGTTCGAATGCTTGACTTGCTCACCGCCATATTTGTTTGGTGCTCGTTTCGGTTGCTACTCGCGACTCCGCTGTGGGTTGTGCTTGCTCCGTTTCCCTAGCTAGAGCGTCCACGGTGTCGTTCTTTTATAGCTAGATAACAGGGAATCTTTTACTGTACCAATAAACGTTTCCCGCAACTCGATCCGTCTTCTCGAATCGCTCTCTGGGCTCCCGGTACAGGCGACCCCCTAAGTTGGTGACCCTGACTCCGGAACAATCTCAGCGCTGGATATCTCAAACTTTTCTCCGGTGAGCTCGTTTCATTTAATTTTCATATTTTGTGGTTTATTTTTGCATACCGTAGCCTATTTTTGCGTCATTTTCTAAGCCATGGAATCTTTTACCATAAGGTAGAGTCTCTACTTGGCGTTGTATCTCTCTCTGTGCCACCATTTTGGGACATGGATCCTCTTTTGTGGTTCGCTCTTCTTGAGGCTGAATTTTGTAACCACAGAATCACTTCGGACTATTCAAAGTACTGCAATCTCCTCTCCTATCTTCTCAAAGAGATGTCAATGCAGGTTCGTGACGTTATCATTTCTCAGATCGAAAACCGCTATGAGGCTCTCAAAGAGGCCACGATTAAGCGTGTTATGCCCTCTGAGAAAGTTCGTCTGCAGCAGATTTCAGGCATCTGCAGCTGGACGACAAACTGTGTTCAACCCTGCTACGTGAAATGCAGCAATTCTATGGTTCCTCAACCATGGACGAGACGTTACTTCGCAAACTATGGCTACAACGGCCACCGGAAAACATGCAAGCGATTCTCGCTACAGTGAGCTCCGTTTCGCTCACTCAACTAGCAGATTTAGCGGATCGAGTTATTGAACGATCACAGCCACAAACCGACGCCAGCAAGACCAATGCCGTCGCGTCCCAGGGCACTTCTATCACTGGATTACAGTCGACTTTAGAAGCCCTGCAAACACAAGTTGCGACACTTAGTCGCCAGGTTCAACAGCTTACTATGAACCGTCGTCATCATAGCCGCTCAAAATCGCCCTGCAAACGTTCTAAGCCTAGCAACAGGCAGGCTAGCTGTTGGTACCATCAGCGCTTTGGGACCGCAGCTCATAAATGGGTAAAGCCTTGCAGCTTCGCCGAGAGGCAGGGAAACATCTAGGCCGGTCCGTAACGGCGACGGACGCGACCCGCCAACACCAAAGTCGCCTCGTTCGCGTTAGGGATTTAACTTCCGCACCGAGTTTCTAGTCGACACTGGTGCCGAAGTTAGCGTTAATCCCCGTAGCCCAGCTGAGGTCATCTCGCCATCGCCGACCAAGCTGCGTGCCGCTAATGGCACACCAATCGCAACTTTCGGCGAAAAGCTGCAAACTCTCAATTTAGGCCTCCAGTGAACCTTTCGCTGGCCTTTCATAATCGCTACCGTGCCTTTCCCTATCATAGGCATAGAATTTCTTCAACGCTTCGACCTCGTCGTCGACACTAAAAGGAAGAAGCTTATTGACTCCAGGACACAGCTCAGTGTTATCGGGACTAGCGCCAACGTGGCTGCTATCACTCCCATTCGTGTCCTACTTCAAGTTTCACAGCCTTTTCCAGAACTTTACAACAAGCATCCTAAACCCGTTCGCGTTCTGAACGACTTGCCTCCTGTGACGTCAAACGTCATGCATCACATTTGCACTAAGGGCCCACCTGTTTCGGCCCGCCCTCGCCGACTAGACCCCGGACAAGCTCAAAGCTGCTCAGGCGGAAATCGAGCAAATGCTCGAACTGGGAATCATCCGCCCGTCCAAAAGTCCATGGGCAGCACCATTGTTATTTATTAATTTTTTATTTACTACACATGGTACCGACGAAATCCGGTGCCTGGCGCCCCTGTGGTGACTACAGGGCACTTAACAAAGTTACCGTCCCGGATAAATACCCCATCCCGCGCATGCACGACTTCACATCAGCTTTAGCTGGTAAGTCTATCTTTAGCAATGTCGACCTAGTTCGCGCCTACCATCAGATACCGGTGGCGCCAGATGACATTGCTAAAACAGCAGTCATCACGCCGTTCGGCATGTTCGAGTAACTCAGAATGCTATTTGGCCTCAGCAACACTGCCCAAAGTTTTCAACGTTTCATTTATGAGGTAACGCGAGGACTCGAAGGCGTTTACCCTTATCTAGATGACATTCTTATCGCCAGTTCTTCTGAAGACGAACATCTTCATCACCTCGACGCTCGCTTTTAACACTTAACACAGCGTAGGGTTACCATCAACCCCGATAAATGCGAGCTTGGCCAAAGTTCCATCGACGTTCTTGGCCACCGCATATCTGCAGCTGGTATTGAAGCTTTGCCAGATAAAATCCAGGCACTGAAGGACTATCCTGCTCTCGGTTCCTTCGAACAGTTACGCCGATTCCTTGGCCTGGTTAACTATTATCGACGCTTTATTCCTAACTGCGCGAGCATCGTTCAACCAATGACTAACTTGCTCCGCCGTAAACAACGGTCTTTTCATTTTGCAGCCGACGCCGTCTCCAACCTAGCGCTGCTTGCCCATCTAGACACGTCTGCACCACCCTCCCTGACAACTGACGCATCCGACACTGCCGTCGGTGCAGTTCTTTAAAATTGGTGTGTCTCGACAAATTCGAGAATAAACTATTTACTTATTTATTTATTTATTTAACTCATCGACCATCGATGGATACCTCTAGGTTTCTTCTCGAAGAGTTTACAACCTGCCGAATCGCGTTACAGCATCTTCGGGAGGGAACCGTTAGCTATTTACCTAGGTATCAGACATTTCCGTCACTATCACGAAGGTCGACCTTTTACAGTCTTCACTAACCACAAGCCATTGATCTACGCAATCAATGGCGCCACGGACAAGTATTCTCCGCGGGAAACTAGACACCTAGACTACGTTTCTCAGTTTACGACAGGCCTACGATATGTCTCAGGTGATCTCAATCCCGTCGCGGATGCGCTTTCACGCATTCAGTGGATCAACTTATCGCCTGGCACCAACATTGATCTAGCCACTGTGGCTGCTGCCCAACAAGCTGATCCCGACATAGACAAGCTACGACGCAACACCACTGAGACGATCGAGGTCGAACGACTCAAGCCAGCATTCCTCGACAAGTCTGACTTTTCGGTGCAGCAAGTATCTTCACAGCCTGCGCCAATACAGCTTGCACCGCCACCTCAGACGAGTCAGTCCGGTCCAGCAGAACCGATAACCTCAACCGACAGCACTCCTACTCGACATACTATCAATCAAAGCGGTAGGAAGCTCAAGCCTCCAGTTCGATTTTCGGACTTCGTTAATACTTACTATTTTACATAGAACGTGCCTTTGCAATTTTCCGCTCTAACCAAACGTTTACGAAAGTCCACAAAAAGCTAAAAACGTTTTGAAACTACCAAAAAAGAGCAAAACCTTCTGAAAACCCAAAAATAGCTTCGCATCTTTTTCGCTTTGCACTCTGTTGTGTGTTGCTATGCATTTACGCTGCTTTTTTATTTTACTTTCTATATACACCGCCGGTTGGTTGCACCTCGGTTTCACTTTTTGCCGGATCTCCGCACGTCAACTGGACGTGGAACGAACTTCCTGCTCAACCACTTAAGTGAACTTTACTGTCCCCCAAAAACAGTTCTTTTTACCGTTTCGACACAGTAGGGAGGACACGGTTGGGAGCCCGCTAGGGTCCGATTGCATGCTTCTCCCCCAGCAGCTGCATCAGGTTTCATAACCTGGTCCCGCAGAAGGCTGGCGCGCGACGGACAGTCCTCAAGTAGATCGAAGGACTGCTTACACAGTCCCTTCTGGGAGAGGGCTATGTAGTAGTCTGGAGTTTCCCCGGTTTGCCTGCGTAAAATTCTAACTAAAATTATTTCATTGTACACCTAGGCAACCGGTGTGGTTTTTTGAACTGATTGCTAAGTTCGAATGCTTGACTTGCTCACCGCCATATTTGCTTGGTGCTCGTTTCGGTTGCAACTCGCGACTCCGCTGTGGGTTGTGCTTGCTCCGTTTCCCTAGCTAGAGCGTCCACGGTGTCGTTCTTTTATAGCTAGATAACAGGGAATCTTTTACTGTACCAATAAAAGTTTCCCGCAACTCGATCCGTCTTCTCGAATCGCTCTCTGGGCTCCCGGTGCAGGCGACCCGCTAAATTTTTAACAACTCTGTCTCTGAGGGTAAAGCTTGCTCGAACATGAGGGATTATTATTCCAAATGTGTTGATGCACACTATGGTGCAGCTCTTTGGCTAATTTCGAGCTATTTCTCTCCAATTTTAGGTTCTGAGGTAAGTGCCAGCGGTGTTCATCTAGATGGTAAAGTTAACTAGTACTGTAGTGTCACACCAGCAATTGCCTTGGTGGGTTTCCTGGCAAGGGCTATTCTAGCCACCTAAGCAAATAGTGATAAGGGAACCTAGGATAGTAAGGAACAAAGTTTGGGAGCTGGTTGTCCGCCCACCATTGCGCATAACGCATGGTAAACTTTAGAGCCAGGTGGAAGATAAATAACGCACGGGCGGCCGAGATAAGTTGAAGTGGTGGTTAAAATTTTCTGGACGTCTAATCAACCAGTGGGCCAGGGGCCCCACGGTCTCTGGTTAGCCTTCGTGCCAGAAAAATACGATCTGTTAATGCTAGTGTTTTACTAGCAAAATCCGTTGAATAGGAGGATGTGGTTTTAATGAAGCCTGTCTACCAGTGTCGCTAATATTTAAAGGCACATGTATACTAGGTAAAACTAAGTATACGGAGCCAAGAGGGAATAAGCAGAGAGCAATATATCTTATCCTTAGGCCTAATAGTTTATAGTGATCTCTTTATCGACCAATGGGATAAATATATATTATGTCGCGGTAAGCATACCGATTGAAGTTGGAAACGGCTGAGTGAAGTAGCTAGTACTCAGGCGTAATGAAAACGCATCTATTACGTCAAATTGGCAACTGGCATCTATGCAGGTACATAGAGATACATTGTAGTCCTGTAGAGCAGCATATTAAGCTGAATAAGTTGTCTTGGTTTCCGCATATGGCAAGTACGTCTGGTCCTCGCTTACCTAGTAGGGCCTTGTTCTGTCTGAAAGGTGTTGGGTGGCGCAACCATGGGATGAACAAAGTTCACTTCGCTGCAAGAATTGAAGTCGCTGATGAGCAAAATGTTTGCCGTTTGTCCTTAAAGCCTTCCATGTTGGAGTCCAAATGACAGGACTTGCGTCTGCCGCAAATCCTTAGTCGGCTTGATGTTTGACGTCTGCTCCATGCTTTCTTACCTGCGGGGTAACGGTTGATTATGACGCGGCGCAGTGGAATCCTCAAGGAATGTGTCTCACCGATGCCGCATTATCTTTTCACGATAGGCAGCTTAGGGTGACGGTATGTTGTCTTCGCAACGTATAAGCGCCTGGACACGGAAGGTTTGCTCAGGGCATTAAGGTTTTCAGATAACACTCTCATCTCTCACCCATTACTGTTCATTCCATACATCACACTGGTTTCATGACAGCGTAGCATCAATTCACATTGTTTATGTACTGCGGTTGTTGTCGATGTGACGAAACCAAGTGCCGCCGTTTCCAACCGAAGCAGCCGCCTATATATCAGCAGCATGCCTAGACCACCAAGGTTTGCAGTTACAGCCAAGGCTTGCATTCAGTTGTCGATAAAGTGACTGACGGCTTTCTTGGTGTGCCGTGACTGCTGACACGGCACGTCCACGATCTGGAAGTTCCATAATGGCTATTAACATCCGGCGCGTTTACGGTGCACCGCGGTATAGTTTCTGAACACATCGATGTGCCGTAGCAAAGTTGGTGATCTAACGTAGCAGAGAAGGTACTGCAAACACTCTTAGATGCTTGCCAAATGCCACATGGTTGTTGCACAGCCACTCGTTTGCGTAAGATCCCTGGACGATCTTGCCCAATCGTGATCAAGTTTGGCAACCACGACTTTGCTAGAAGGTTTATTGACGCCCGTTTTCTCCTAAGACATCTGCCTAATCTCGGGCCAATCCTGATAATACCGGACAGAACACCGCTGCAGAGGTCCATTCTACCTAAACCAAAACTAACCCAAAGAACAACGCAAACAACACCACCCTCGGGAGCGCAACTGACTACCACTCATCCAACTTCAACTCCCACAGCTTGCTCTTCTATGGTTTATAATGTGGACATGGATATAACACAAGAACGACAAATAGACCCCGCCGTACTAGAGCCGCCTGGGAACAAAGGACGCGTTAATAGCATCGAAACTGGGACTGTTTCAATGACAGCAACAACCAGTACAGCCGTGGACAAAACACACCGTCCGCGTCCAACTAACCCATCAGACATGTATGACACGGAATCAGAAGTTGAAAGCATTGACTTCTTGTCGTCTTACACGCCCCTTACCAGTGTCATTAAAGATTCCGCGCAAACTCCTACTGGTCCGACTCCAACGTCTAGCAAACCTCAACCACGATGTTTGATTGCTAAGACTCCTCGGCTTCCATCAAAACCACAACAGTACAGCAAAGTTACAACACGCGAACGTTCCAACATGGCCAAGACAAACCCCCGTGGCTACCGATTAAGCAAAACACCCAGTCCGTTCGCATGGACATACAGAAAGTCTCGCCCCCCTATTCTGGGCCGATGTCTGCTTATGCGACCACCAAACTGGAACAGCCCGGTCGCCAGAAGTATCTGCTCAACACCCCAAGCCCCTACTTCGTAAGTCAAATCCGAGCAAGTCGGGTTTCACTGCTGATCGAGTCACAATACCACACAGACAACGACCACCTAGATACATTAACCCTATGAGTGTCACAAACACCGCACCCCTCGGCCTTTTGCACCCAGCGAATCTGTGATTCGACCATCACATGCGATCTCTCCGCAAATCGCCCAAACATCTCCAGCATCCCCTTTTTTATGGAACGCAGCAAATTGCGGACCCCCGATCCAAGCATGCCTGCATCAAGCTACGGCGCTATACCACCTAACCCGACTACTGGAAATGATGCAACCGACGGCGTCCAGTCTGCTCCAGCCACTTGGACAACGTCTCTGACCCACTGCACTACACCTGACCACGCGCCTGATCTCACAACTCAAGCTTATATACACCCGATTACATCTTACTCTCCCCTACAACCTACTGTCCCTGACCACCGCCAGCCTCTTACCTTATACAGGTTCATCGTTCATGCACCTCAACACATGCATACATACAAACCTCTCATCACAACGGGGTTCGCCAGATGCGCCGTTGGCCGCATCCCTCATCCAGACCAATCTGACCGACTCGTATACCATCCTACTATTCAATGCTCGATCTATCAAAAATAAAATGCACCTTCTCGCCCCTCTCATACTTCTGTCCAGTCCGCATGTAGTGCTGATAACTGAAACGTGGCACGCAGCTGATATGCCTGATGCTCCGCTGCACATTCCTGGGTACAGGACTTTCTGTAGCGGACGCATAAATCAACGTGGCGGCGGTTTCCTTATATACGTCAGCAATGAATTCCACGCATCTTCTTTTCAAACCATACCACTTGGAAATCCCGAAGATTCTGTCTGGATTCAGGCCATAGGAGGCCATGTTGACATTATGATAGGCTGCATCTACAACCCACCGCATCCGACTAGTACTAGAGCTGACGGATTGGCTAAGCTCTTTCACGAAGTTTCATTCCTTCCAGCCCGTCATAAAATAATCGGCGGAGACTTCAATATGCCCCACATCTCGTGGCTTACTCAATCAGCACCATCTAGGTACAGGGCCTTCATAGACACTGTCTTCACACATGACTGGACTCAACATGTGCGCGCACCCACAAGACTGTCCAACTCCTTGGACCTAATATTCACCAACGGTATCCCGCATGCAACTGCCAGTGTGTTAGATAACATTCCGGGCAGCGACCACAAGGTTGTGAGGCTATCATTCAAGCTAGCCAAATTCCTTCATCCTGTTGGCCCGATCTACGCTGCCTTTAGGCCTCTACAGCAAATGAATTGGGAGGCCTTCTCTTCACTTCTCCGTGCCGCTCCTTGGGACACTTTCTTCCTGACAACTAGTACAGACACTGCGACTTGTGAACTTTACAATAACTTCACGCTTTGTCTCGATACCCTAGCCCCAATGGAGCGTTCGATCAGGAGACCTCAAAATTCCGATGACGCCCCCACGCGTAAACTTACCACTAAGCTTAAGAAAATGCGCTCTCGCTACAAGCATACTAAGGATTTTCACCTCATAATTCGTATTAACGAAATGCTAGTGGAATGGAGAAACTCGCAAAATCATGTACACACTTTAGCTGAGCGTACTGCGCTGCGCAGTGCGAACAAGGCTAAGTCACTTGTACGACTTATGAAGCATCGCAGTGGCCGCAACGACTTGCCCATTAACTCACTAGTGCTTCCTGATAATAGGGTTATTACTGATGCAGCAGAGTTGTGCGAGTTCATTAACGCACACTTCTGTGATGCCTTCATCAGCACTAATGTGTTACTGCCAAATACGATTCCAAAGTTTACCAACGATCGCATTCACACCATTGATTTCGACCTGAACAATATTAGTCGAGCTCTACGCTCACTGAAACTGACACACAACGCCGGCCCCGACGGAGTCCCATCTTCCTTACTATTACTCGGAGGCCCGGATATTCCAATCTTTCTTCTCAACGTTTTCACCCTCTCCATGAAGAGCGGAAACTACCCATCTATATGGAAACACTCCATAGTCGTTCCACGGCACAAACGAGGCTGTCGCCAAAATATCGACAACTATCGACCTATAAGCCATACACCCTTTGCGTCCAGAGTTATGGAAAGGATAGTCAAGGAGGGATGCTTCATTTTCTACTGCAGCGCAATCTCATAAATAAGTCCCAACACGGGTTTCTGCCGGCTAAATCGTGCCAAACATGCCAGTTTGAATTCTTGAACTACGTGACACACTCCATTGACTCGGGGCAAGCGCTGGTCATTATCTTCTTAGACATGAAAAAAGCGTTTGACCGGGTTCCACACAATGGACTGCTGACGAAACTAGCTGCATTCGGTGTCACCGGCCATCTTCTTTCTTGGTTTTCTTCCTACCTCTCTAGCCGAACGCAGTCAGTAAAACTAGGTGACACATCTTCCAAAAGAGCACCCGTAACTAGCGGAGTATTTCAAGGTAGTGTACTTGGCCCTCTGCTGTTTCTGTTATACATTAATGACGTGTTCCGCGTCTTTCGATACGGCACTCCATACGTTTTTGCCGATGATATCAAAGTTGTATTTTCGTTCGAGCCTAGCCACATACAAAATAGCCTCTCAAACATTCAGAACGATCTTCGTGCTCTCGAAAATTGGTGCGATACTTGGCGACTAGAATTCTCACCAATGAAATGCAATGTTCTCTCCTATCGTTGCACTATACCACACAACACCCTGACGCTTAACGGCACATCCTTAGGTAACAGCTTCACCGTGCGCGACCTCGGTGTGCATTACTCTAGCTCGCTAACTTTCTCCGAACAGGCAAGCTATAGCTCTGCCAAAGCCAGATCTATTATTGGGTATATAATGAAGTCAGTAAGCCTGGCGGAGTCTCGGCTCATGCTCTACAAAGTATGTGCTCGACCGATTCTAGAGTACTGCTCGCTAGTCATCTCCAATTCACGGAAGATTGATAGATTGAGGATCGAGAAAGTCCAGCGGTCTTTCACTAAGCGCCTTCTTGGTCCATCTACGCTCAACTATCAAGGACGCTGCAAACTGCTTGGCCTGGAGCCTCTCTGGCTACGAAGGCTTAAAGCCAACCTCGTATTCCTCTACAAACTTCTCAAAACCCCTGACTCCTGCATAGGCGAATTTTTCAACAGATGGGTGATACACGTTACCCCATACGCAAAAAGCCTCACTCATTCTCTCTCCCTAAGACACGTCGCAACATTCGTTCAAATTTCTTCCTCTATAGATATGCGCACGTATGGAACAAGCTACCAGGAACAGTCAGAGCATCAGAAAATGCAGTGCAGTTCTCATCGGCCATAAAACGGTTACTCAGCGTCCCAAAAGTGGCGGAACTTTTGGGCAGCTGCGTTGCTGAAGATGAACTCTGGCAACAAGGACCTGCTCACATATAGGACATGTAACCACACAGCCACCGTATACTCCATTGGACGGATAACTCTCGTGGCCTGGCTGTAAGCTAGCCTCGTCCGACCAGTCTACTGCTTTCTGACTGCTTCCAGACATCAGCGACGTTAACGATTTAGGCTCTGCAGTCCCAGCACTTTGGTCTCCTTATCTTCAGATCTTTGCTCGACATGCTAACTGCCTCTTCATACAGTTACTTTCGACCCTAACTGCTCTTTTCTCATGATACTCATTACCTTTATCCCCGCATTATTTTGGCGGCATAGCATCACCTTGATGATCTACCCGGTTTCATCTAAACAGTCCCGCTTTCTGACCTCTCACGGACTTATGGGTTCTAAATGATCTAGGCTCTAAAGACGTAATGCACTATAACTGTTACCTCAAAAGCATCGCTGATCACGATTCATCCTTATAACTCTTCGGGCCTAGCTCTAATATAGCCCCGTATGAACAACCCCCTGCTTCCTGATCACTTCCAGACACCGAGACCCCAACGATCTGGGCTCTGAGGTCCCAAAACTGTTCTTCTCAACCTGCAACCATTCGCTTGGCCGGCTAACTGCCTTTTCATATAGTCACTTTTGTCCCAAGCTGCTTCTTTTCTGATGACACCCACTACTCTTATTCCCACCCTTATTTGATGGCCTAGCTTCAAGTTACTGGATTTTCCGGACTCGTCTGAACGGTCTCCTGCTTTCTGACCCACCTCGGAATTCTCAGATCTAAATAACGTAACTTTCTGTAACCCTCAACTGAAATGCATTGTTGGCCATGATTCGTCCTTAATATAATATCCCTGCTTCATTTACATCTCTATTACGCCGATGATCTCCTGTAGTACTAAGACCTAAATTCTAAGGCTTTCTCTCCTTGCTTCCGACTACTGTGACCCTATTGATCAGGGATAGGCAGACTTATCGGTCTACTCCCATAACCCGGAGTTCATCTTTGGCTTTTCCACCTCTTCTGAATAGAGTATTTTCCTTTTCGCACTCTATTTGCATTAACTTTTCAATTAGACGTAAATCTCTTCGGACCTGGCTCTAATCTATCCTCGGCTGACCAGTCTCATGATTCTGACTGCTCCCAGACATCAGAGACGTTATCACTCGAGGCTCTACATTCCAAACACTCTGTTCCCCTCAACTCAAGACCTTTCCTTGACATGCTAACTGGCTCTTCATATAGTCACTTTCGTCCCGAAAGCTTCTTTTCTTATGACACTCCTTAACGCTGACGTAACGTCCTGTAACCCTCAACTGAAATGCATTGTTGGCCCTGATTAATCTTTATTGCTATGTCCCCTTTCTTCCTGAACATGCATATTCTGCCGATGCTCACCTTTAATACTTATACCTATATTCAACGGCCTGCTCTCCTTGCTTCCGACTACTGTGACCCCATTGATCAGGGATAGGCAGACTTATCGGTCTACTCCCATAACCCGGAGAACATCGTTGGCTTTTCGACCTCTTCTGAAGGGTATTTTCCTTTTCGCACTCTATTTGCATTAATTTTTCAATTGGACGTAAATCTCTTCGGACCTGGCTCTAATCTATCCTCGGCTGACCAGTCTCATGATTCTCACTGCTCCCAGACATCCGAGACGTTATCAATCGAGGCTCTACATTCCAAACACTCTGTTCCCCTCATCTCCAGACCTTTCCTTGGCATGCTAACTGGCTTTTCATATAGCCGCTGTCGTCCCTTTTCTTATGACACTCATCTCTGCTATCCACAAGTTAATTTGGCGGCATAGCTTCATCTTGCTGGCCTATCCGGACTCGTCTGAACGGTCTCCTGCTTTCTGACCCACCTCGGACTTCTGAGATCCCAATGACCTAGGCTATGCCGACGTAACGTCCTGCAACCCTCAACTGAAATGCATTGTTGGCCCTGATTAATCCTTATTACTATGTCCCCTTTCTTCCTGTACATGCCTATTCTGCCGATGCTTTCCTTTATTACTTAGACCTAAATTCTACGGTTTTCACTCTTTGAGCTGATTTTCTAATCTCGTCTCAATGGTCTCTTTGTTTCTGACTATTGTGACCTGGATGATTAGGGATGGGCAGACTTATCAGTCTACTTTCCCGTCTCAGTGGTCTCTTTGCTTTTGACTGCCGTGACCCGATTGATCAGTGTTAGGCAGAATGGTCTCCTGTTGTCTGACCTCTCTCGGGCTTCTGCGATCTAACTGTTCTAGTCACTGCCGACGCAACACTTTGTTACCCTCACCTCAAGAACGTTGCTGGTCGTGACTAATCGTTATCATCATGTCCCCTCTCCTCCCTAACGTGTCCATTCCTGCTGATTCTCTCCGACAAAATTCATAGCTTACTATTACGCCTTTCTCCTTATGAGCCGACTTTCTAGTCTGGTCTGAACGACCCACCTTCCGACTTCTGTGACCCTAATGATCAGGGGTCGGCAGACCCAATGGTCTGTTCATATCACGTCGGGAATATCGCTGACTTTTCCACTCATCAATGAAAACTTTTCCTTTTCTCATTTTGTTTGCATTCCTTTTTCCACTGGTCAGGCAACTCTCCGGATCTGGCACTACTCTAGCGGCGTCTGACCAGCCACTTGCTTTCTGACTACTTCCTTACATTCCAAACGTTAACGATCTAGGCTTTGTTATCCTGGTGCTCTGTCCCCCTTATCCTGAGACCGTTCCTCTGCATGCAACCGCCTTTTCATATAGCCACTTGCTCCCCAAACTGCTTTTCTGATGACACTCATTACTTTATTCCCACCTTACTTTGGAGGCCTAGCTTCAGCTTGCTGACTTACCCGGGTTTGACTGTACGCTCTCCTGTCTTCTGACATCGCTCGGACTTCTGTGATCTAGACTCTGCCGACGAAAGTCTGTTACCCTCACCGCAAGACCACCGCTGGTCATGATTGAACCTTATTATCATGTCCCCTTTTTTCCTTAACATGTCCATTTCTGTTGATGCTCTCTGTCAGCACTTAGACTTTACTAATACGACTTTCACCCTACGAGCTGACATTCTGGGCTCGTCTCAACGATCTCGTACCTTCCGACTTCCGTGACCCTAATGATCAGAAGCCGACAGCTCCAACGGTCTGCGCAAGCACCTGGAGCATATCGTTGGCTTTCTTTTTCTTTCTCTTCTCACCCATAGAGCCTTTTTTCACACTCTAGTCTGACTTATCTGGTTCTGGCTGTACGGCCTCCTGCCTTCTGACCACTCTCAGACTTCTGAGTTCTAAATGCTCTAGTCTCTGCAGACGCAATGCTCTGTCTCCCCCGCCTCCAGAGCACTGCTGCTCATGATTCATCACTAGTATATCCGCTTTTATCTTTAACACTTCTATCCTGTTGACGCTCTGTTAACTTTCTGACATTTATAATACGGCTTTCTCTCCATGAGCCGATATCCTCCTCTCATCTCCATGGTCTCCTGCTTTCCGAATACTGAGCCCATACTTTTGAACCATCGACAGGTCCAAAGGTCTGTTCGCAACACCTCGAGATCTTTGTAGGCTCTTCCACTTCCCCTTAAGTGTCTCCTTCACGATTACATTCTTTCATTTTCGCGCTCTGTCTGCCTTCCTTTATCCATTGGACGGATAACACTTCGGGCCTGGCTCCACTCTAGCCTCGTCTGACCAGTCTCCTACTTTCTGACTGTTTCCAGAAATCAGAGACGCACGTGTTCTAGGCTGTGCAGTCACAACACACCCTGTCCCTTAGCCTGAGAGCTTCGTTTGATATGCTAACGGGCTTTTATATAGCCTCTGTAGTCCCGCAAATTTTCTTTCTCGTGACATTCACTACTGTTATCCCTACTTTAAGCTGACTGCCTAGCTTCATCTTGCTGACTTATCCAGTCTCATCTAAACGATCTTTTGCTTTCTGACCCTTCCCCAAACACTCCTGCTTCATCTTCAATCTTTCATTCCTTACTGATCCGTGTTCTGCTCGATTCTCGTCGTATTTCGCCACTTATGATATACGTGTATATGCGATATTTCAATAACAATTACATGCATAGGGGTACAATAGTTCAGGCATCGCCGCAATTGATTGACTGCATTCCAGATGCATTCCTTTCTTCTGTCTGTGTGGCTGTCTCTGTTCGTTTCCTTTTTCTCCCGAGTCTGTCACAGGTACGGCGACACGCACCCAAGGAATTGTCCTCCGTTTCGACAACAATACAAGGCACACAGTTCCTTTACCTGGACATGAGCGGAAAATTATCAACTTTTTACAACATACTTACCGGACAAATCAATCAATATCTTGCACTGATACAATTCTTCCGCGGCATGAACCACTGAGTTCAATTTACCTAACAATACCTCTTCCACATATCTCTTGACTGGAGGACTTTCGACTACGGAAGGCACATTCTCCTGCCAATACAAAGCTTGAACAATCGGTCATTCTAAGCTCTTCAATCCGCTTTGACCGCTCAAATGGCCGTGGTTTCCCCTATCTCTAATCAATTTCACTACATACCCCGGGGGATCTGCGATTCTTTCTTCGGAACCTATCCTGTCCTCCAAGACTTCAACATATTTCAACGTATATTCTTCAAGACTTCACGTGGTTCTGCAGATGATCAACACATCATATCCAGAAAGAATGCTTAGTTCCTGACCTACCGATCTGGCACAGGAGAGGACCCAGGCACGCAATGGCCACTCGCATAACGCATCAGTCAGCAGAAAAATGGGACGCAACTTGACTGCGAATAACGGAGCAAAAAACGTTCAACAAGAAACATAGCCAGTTACAACTTGCCATTCAATGGATTGGCGGCAGTGTTTCAGGACGTGGTGGGTTTTCGCCTGGCAAGCGTTCTCCCTATAAAAAGCCACAAATGTCCGTTTAACAACACTGCAACGTGGCGAATGTGACTCGCCACCGAATAAAGTCACAGCCCATAACTTCACACTGGCAGCTCAATTAGAATCTTCATACTGGATAGCTTGCTCTTCAATTATCTTCCAATGGATCACTCAGGATTCTTTATCTATTATTAGTCGAGGTATGACTGCGATATATGGCAGAGCGATTATGTCCAAACAAATGGATCCCGATCCCACTACAACCAAATCGTTCTTTTGCATGTTCACCATCGCACAGTTCCAAGCATGGACATATGAACAATTTTCTACTGTCACTACAGTTCCCATAAAATGTCTGTACAGCTGTACATACCTGATCATGCCTCAATTGGCGTGCCTCGCATAGTCGAGAATAAAATATTTATTTATTTATTTAGAACGCAAGCAAAATTTTCAGCGCTTTCAGATATCCGCCTGCGCTGAGACTTTGGAAGTTCACAGCGAGTTCCACCAGCAACTCATGCAATCCTCTAATCTTTATGCACCTGTCTATCACACGGGGTGCAAGTCAAACTGCGGAGACCGTTTCAGCGTGACCACAATCCAAGTTCTAGGCCGTTCCGGATTGTGCCGCCGTATCAAACAACCATCGACATCCTTGAAGGACGTTGCGGGCATTCCGATTCTCCTCCGTTGACACGTGCAAGATGTAACCGCAAGGGATACTCCAGTGACAATTAAAAGAACTGCCACAATTGTTGCTCCGGTCTAGCAAACGCGGTACACAGCGGAGCCGGTTTCCGACACTACCTACCCTGGTAGCACATGTCCAGATCCTGTCCAGATTAGCCTCCTAAACGTTCCTGTGAGAGCATTACGCTAAACTGGACAGGATCTTATACCGTGGGACGGCTAAAAAGTGATTTTATCCACTTTCCGGCGGACCAATGAAAATGATGCTAGTGTTGACCAATAGAAATTCACCCCCATATGTGGCAATCCGGTAGGTCCGGAAACCTTGATCGCCCATCATGGATATCCGCGAATACAGACGCCACGCCACTACGCACTTAGTACCGAAGGAATATATTGACGGTTAGAACCCAAGGTTCACGCAGTACGTGTTGCCGTAGTTGCTGGACGTGGGAACACACCTAGGCGGCGCTGCAAGCTGTTGGTCAGAAAGCGAAATGAAACTTACCGCGTACCTGAGAACGTTACAAGGCGAAAGAAACTGACAACCGGGGTATACGAATGCTTTATGTACCTGAAGGTGTGTAGTAAAAATCGTTAGCAGCAAAAAGCGGCATTTCCATGATGGTTAATCTACTTCGGCGATGGACAACGTAGGAGGCTAAAGAGGTTCATAATGAAGCAGCGGGCTCACCTCATTCGCACTGCATACTTTACTTTGCTCAACAGACGGTCTCCTGTGCAGTGCAGAATGCAATCACGTTTCGATGTGGAGTGTAATGTCAGCATCCGAGGCTGCATCACCCATGCGTTGCCGAATGCAGTCTTTGTAGTTTTTTATGGCGTACTGTTTGTCGACCTACCTTGTACAATGCCTTTCATAGTTGGTCGCCTGAATGCAAACAAGCCTCCTGCGCCTAAGTAATTAATCTCCGTTGCAATCAATATTATCATTAGCCGCTCCATGGTACCCCGGACGACGCGTTGCACGTTAGCACCGTGCACAGCACACAAATGGTTGACCTGAAAGTTTTTCAATAATCAGATAAACGTACGACTCTGGTTTTGAAATCTGGGTCCTTTAGTAGTTCATCATATATCTTAAGTGCATTGCGACAGATAAATGGCAGACAAAGTCCCGGTGCAAGACTTTGGGACAGTCGTTGCAGCATCTGCAACATGGCTTCGGACATGCGGCGACGGCCGACCAGTTCTGATCGGATGAGGCATACTTCATCTAAAAATAAAGCTGAGTGCGTCTGTGACGTCTTACCTTTAATTGTCTTCAGTTCCTGTAGTACCTCCAGATTGGATGGTGAAACGTCAGCAATGATGGCCGGTGTGATTACTGTTTAATAGGGGCAGTATGAACGCACTACTTACGGTTGCATGTTGATGGCCTTGGACGTGGTGGACTAATGCCACTGAAGAGAGTACTGGGAGAACGTGCATAAGTTGCTGCAGTAGGTCTTTTGGGTTTGGTGGAATGCGCGGCATCTAGGTAATGGTAGCTGGAGCGGACGGACCATCGTCTACGGGGAAATAAAAAACCATACTCACATAGGACGCTTAGCTGGAAGACCCATCGGAATGGTGTCGTCTGTGGATGGCAGTCTGCCGCGCTCTGAGTGACTTTCCATTTTTCGAGCATGCTGGAAGCTAAGCAACGAAAAGGGTTAAGGTAAAAATAAGGCTTACTCTTGCTAACGATGATGGACACAGCAGTGCTGGCCTCATCGGTATCGGGTGCAGTGTGATTTTTCAACCCTGCATAGTAGTGCATACCGCGCACGGAAGGTATTTGTGCTTGCGCACCTTCTTCGCCTAGCCAGGTGTTGCTGATAATAGTCATTAAATCGTCGGAGTCACGTAGTTTGACAACGCTGTATCCTTGAAAAGCCATCTGTGCTGAAAAGAAAAACGGCAATAGTTAGGGTGCATAACTGTGTGGCATAGGGTAAATTTCAAGATAATCTTTCAAGGGAAAAGCGATGCACTTGAACAGAATATGACAGGCAGAAAAGCCACATACATCTGTTGACAATTGCGATGCACGGAAGATGTATGCCGTTGAGGAATGCACGCTGTGCATGAACAGACTACGAAGATTCATAAAGTTTCTGCTTTGCACGACCATGTTCCCAGACACATTCACAGACACATCTGTGAGCACTTTGGATTTCGCATCGATGAAGACGACGGTATCCGGCTCCACTGTAGAAAACAAAACGCCATGCAAACAAAATGCTTTGTGACCCTTATATGTACACATCTCTACCTATCCACCCGTGCTTGCGTTGCATAAATTAGCAGGAACCTGTTCCTCTTCTGACGTACGCCGCATGATTTGAGCAACCGGGCGCGGGGAATTTTGAATCATGTGCTTAATGAAAAACAAGTGAGACTCAAAGGGAAATGCTGAGAAACTGTCTAAAGTCCCCATCTTCTGTACATCAGCGGGCAGATGAACCAGTGAGGGCACGTTCCACGTCATTTCACTGGGACCGTAAAGAGCAAAATAATTTTTTAAAGGAACATGGATTAAAAGAATAAGGAAATCAAATAATGCAATGTGAAGGGGAGGGTGGAACCTAATATAAATAGCAACTGAGAGGTCTAGAAAGTTAAGATACTAAGCCTCGGGCAATACTCGATTAAACAAGCTGGTCCGACGTATAGCAGAATGACGCCACCCAGTTGCCTTCCAAGATCGGTATTCGTCCAGTGCGCGAAGCTTACGTAGATATTTGGATGTTCAAGAAGGCTCGAAGTCATGCAAGCGTTCGTTCGCTAACATCAATCGTTCCCTGCGCAGTCGAAATCCACTGTCCACAAGTGTAGTCAGCCAGTTTTTGGTCAATCTGCTCATCACACCCAAACATACTGAATGCATATAGCCAACTGGAAATTCTTCAACCAAATCTACATTCAAAGCAGTGAAAGGCGACGGTTGGCTGGCATTCCTTCGAACGGATGCATTAGTCCGCAGTGCGCTATCCGTAAGTGCGCATGTCACCTTGCGACTCATGTACTCGCCACTTTGGGTGCATTTATCACAGCTGTAATAACCCGAGTGTTCTTTCTTGAATTTCACACAAGTGAGTACAGGGGTATCACAGAGAACGGCTTTTAGTTGAAATAATCCTTCGCTTTTAAAGAACGGATCTCGTAAACTGTCGTACAAATAATCGTCCACGTCATTTGGTTTTGAGGTCCCCGCATAGACACCGATGATGAATGGCTTTATGACCAATGGCATTTTGACACGGCACAGGATCGGCCCTATATGAAGCTTGGCTGCATTAAAAGACTCAAATCTGGCAATAGGCAATTGATAATATACAGTGTCACTAGCCGCGAGCGAAAGAGCAGAGCATGTCCACTGTAAACTTCTCAGCAGACTAACGTGACCGTGAGAGCCCGGTGCAACCATTCCTATACCGGAGTTCCGTGGAGTTCGCATCAGCGTCCGGTAGTCCTTTGGCAAAAATGACATCCACGGTTGCACAATTTCCAACAGTAGACGAACCAGTGACGCTGGTACCTGAGATTTTGAAATAAGTTTTCTCAAGTTATGGACCACTTCATCGGGGTCCCTGTCATCTTCACAGCAGTTGGTAAAGTTAGCAGATGGCTGCACTGTGTGAGTAATCATAAGTAATATATACCAAACCTCCTCTTACCCTTTGTCGCTTGGCTGCTGCCAACAGAAGCACTTCTTCGTAGTTAAATTCTGATGTCCTTCCTTTTGCTGCACGGTAAATGTGGCTACGCGACGGAATAAGAGGAGTTAATTGATAACTTTTTCGACGCGGCATGCTGAAAAGGAATACATATGTATCAAACAAGGTATGACTGGAAAACCTGATAGGTCTGCTGAGGAGACGCAGTACCAAATGAGGTAAACAAAAGCGCAAACCCAATCGGCAGCAGCGACCAAAGTTACAAAACCAAAACTGTGCAAATAACAAGACCTACCGATGCATTTAAACCACACGTGTTATGGCCAAATAATATCACTTCTAAGGCTTACCAATCATTTATTCATCAACAAATGTCAAACAAAATGCATTTAACTTAAATAATGCATTACTACCTGAACGGGACTGCTGTCCAGTTACTGTCCAGTTTGCTACGTTTACTGTTACGATGGTGCCACCAGGGTATTACCGTCCATCCAGCGCAACACCGACTACCATCGTGCGTTGAAAATGCTTCCTCAGCATTTTTCGAGCAAATGCTGTCCACCTGTTTAGAAGTTCCGACACCACGGATCCATAGCCGCGAGCTGCATTACTACGCATGCGCTTCGTAGCTACCTGCGTGCAGTGGCGAACCACCATGCCCTTCGCACGATTAGCGATCGCCTCGGAAAGTGTCCGTAAGGTGGAAGGCTCGCTCAAAGTGCCTTTAAAGTGCATATTTCCATTCTCCACTCGATTAGTGGAATTGCATCAGAACATCATGACATTCCCTACTTGACGCGGCGCCCAGCCTCTCCACTAAGGCATACAGGTTCTACAAAATAGTGAAACCATTCCGTATGACTCTGTCGAAGATTTTCAAGAATTTTATGATAACGAGTTAACCCAGATTGAATAGCGGGTTCCTTATCAACCGGCTAAGAAAAGCGCTTTCCGCTGGGTCCGCAGCTGACAGCTGACCGCACCGCCTGTTTACGTCCCTTAAGGTGCGCACAGGACACAGCAGCACGCATGCCTCCGGCTTCCTCTCCTAGAAAGCACTTATTTGCTGCGCGCATTTGTCCCTTGTTTTAAAGGATAACATTAGCCGCACGGAACATCTTTGAGGACATAACTGCGACGCTCACCCGGCCACAGAACAAACACAGACCAATGAATAAATAAATAAATAAATACGTTATTGTCGAATTTGTCTAGGCATACCACCTCAGGTATGATTAAAATTTACAAGCAATTATGTGGCGCAACAGATACTTTACAAGGCATGTAATTGGCTGTGGCCAAAGTCATCAGTGGGGTGCTAATAAAACGGTTTCAAGTGTGCGTAACCTAAACAAAGAAGCACGGTAAGTGGAGGGGGACATTAGATGAACGCGGAGAGTATCTTTGTTGTGCGTGACAGTAAAATATTGAACAATGACTAGTCGGTATTCCAGCGTGTAACAGTGGGCAGTGACTTTATTCCGTGGCGAGTCAAGTCCGCCACGTCACAGTGTTGATAAACGGACTTCGCAATTCTGACGCACGAACGAACCTCGAAAACGTTTCAAACCAATACAAGTCACCTTAGTCGCTCGCCTTCAACATTTCCATGCGCTAGCCGTCGACTCGAAAGGAGGCAACTACACAACCAAAGGAAACATTCTAGCGAAACCTGACTGCGAAGAGCCGAGAGGATAATCGGTCAGAGGCAATCTTGTCCATGTCATATCACCGGTCGGCAGTGTTCCAAAACTTGCTGGGTTTTCGCCTAGCAAGCATCCTCCCTACAAAAAGCCGTAACTGTCCGTTTAACTCTGTGACGTGGCGGCGTGACACGCCACTCAGTAACGTCACTGCTTCAATCACGCATCAGTAAGTTGACCGCTATCACATGGCACTAATTCTGTGCATATACCTGCTCTCGTACGACCAGGCCTACATATTTGAGCAGTGACATGCCACTATTCTCAAATTATTTTTGCAGCTTTTTCCTCAAGCTTCACACACATGACCCTCACTGTGCACACTACCAAATCGGACTAGTTCCTCACCAACATACTCAACATTAATGGTATAATTCTTATCTTTACATCTCTCATGCTGTGAAGCTAGACTTTCTACAAGCTTTGGGCCGTGTGGGCCTAAACTAATGACTACATCTGTACTACTCCCGATCTTGGTCCTGCTAAGCCGGACTGGGATACTAACCGAAGTATTATGTGCATAATTTGGTGAGGGTTGTATGGTATGCCGTGCTAAAAGTGGACTATGCCGCTCATTGATGTTGTACAGTGTATAATGAACAGTTTCATGAGGATATAAGGTACGTGGTAATATAAATGTTTGTGGATTTTAAAACTGTTGTTGATGTTCAAGTAGCTAACGAAGTGCAGTTTTGAACCGTGGCGCGTCGTTGGAATCTGTCATCGTGGCGGACGATCTTCCTACGTTTAATGGTTTGGTGAAATTGTATTCGCGAAAATTTGCGGACATAGAACAGGATGTGAAGAAATTTCAGCAGGCAACTGCGACTGCTTTTTTATAAGCGGTCAGTGGTTACTGGAACTCGGTACAAACGCATGACGGGGGATGATTTGTCAGAAGGTTATCCATACCAATATGTGCATTACCAGTGTGTGCATGGTAATCGGCGGAACGTTCGTGGTAAACGGTAAGTGTGGTATTGATAATTCTCTAACATGACTAAATAGTTATAGAATGCTGGGCTGCAAAGCAAGGTTTTCCATAGTATTGAGGGGTGATTATTACGAGCGTGGTGAAGGGGAGCTGCGGCATAATCATGATTTATTTGAATCTATTACGTTTGAATCTATTACGCTTCTTTTTTCTTGACGCTCTTAATACTTTCGTAACCTCTCTTTCTTATTTCATCAGTCTGTACGTAGTGATGTGATAAACACATCTTTCAGTACTATGCCTCCGAACCGCCTACTAGCCACCAGTCCACCGCCCATGTGAATGTCCATATCACTCCAGTTTGAACGCCGCGTCAGTACGTAATTACGCTATTACCCTATAGTCATCAGTAACATGCGTCCTTTCCATACCCTAGCTTCCAGTGCCCTGCGTTCACCATCGCCCAAATGAGTATCTCGCCCAACATTACGCCGGCATGTCAATCACCATACCCGTCTGCTCAGTCGTTGCGCCTTTAAAACTTCACGTAAGCTACACTACTGCAATCATTATCTTCTCACTCCCATGACGCTTGCCCGTGCTTCCGTTCTTTGTATCCGAACCCGTTTGCCACACCACTGGTATTGAATTTGCACAACTACCCCCAGGCACGTCCTCCTGCTCGGTGAGTCCGCAATGACAACCACGTCCGCTCTCCCATACCTTCGTGAACGACCCCAAGGCCCTATTTAGGGCCACCCTCTGTCCCATCCCCTTCTGGTGCCTAATTACAAGCCCCAAGTGTCTACGCATCGGCTTGCATGCAATGCACCACTTGGCGGTTGGTTCAGTGGGTGGGCCCGTAATCGACACCCACATTCTCTACCCTCGTATTACATTGCACCTTCCTTACCATATCATCTCGCGCTCCTGGCCGCGATGTACTAAGCGGTTTCAGTGCTTTTGGTAACTCATCATGTGCTTGTAACCATTCCCATGGACTGCTCCCTTTTAGATATTCATGCAGTGGACATTTATGTTGCCACATCCGCAGCCTAACAGCCCACTTTGGGGAAACGTGAGTGTAACTTGATTACGTAAGTTCACTTTCTGTGAAGCGCACACGTATTTATTTTCCATGTTCGTTCGATACACCATTCACCGTTCCTCAGTGCTTGCGCGTTGTGGGTCCAGAGCGCGGAAACCGCTCCCCATAATGTCGCGAATATTTGGAATCGGTAAAGACGTCCGCGTTGCATTTCATGTCATATTTCAGAGATTATGCAGCCGAAGGGATGTGAACAGTTCGCCTTCCATGATCCACAATATCAACTTCCGTGTCACACGCGTATACCTTGCATCCATATCATTTACAACCGACATCCCGTCCATGCTACTTGAACCACCACTTTAGCCCAACTCAGTGGCTTCCATCGTAGGGATGATAGCCTCCCATATCGCAGGTATATTCCTTTTGTCCATATTTATGGCGGAGGCATGCAATATCTAGGGTGCATACTTTGACAGTTGCCATTCTTATAACACCGGTGTAGGACCTACATACGTCCCTCAGCAAGGCATGTGGAAGCAACTGCCGCTTCTTCCATCGTAGCGGTGTTGGTGCACCTGCCAAAGCACTTACAAGGAAACAGTAAACAACGTTCGTGTAGCCGTGTGACGTTATACGTACGCCTCATTACCGACCGTAATGATGACACCCGTGTGCCGTCAGGCTGGGCTCCATAAACGCCGGCCCACAACGTCTGTGCAGCCAATCATATAACCTAAGCTTGTACCTACGATGAAACACATGATATGGGACAAACAGAGGATAACCACGAATATATACTCAAGGCATGTGCACCCAATATTTGAACCTTACCTAGTGGCTATACTGATGCCAGCGCCTTGGAACATACATGGTCTAAGTAACCACCGTTTATGGAGGCAGGTACAGTTAGCGGCGTTATACATGTTTTCCATTGCACATACATAGGCTTTAGGTAGTGACGCCTAAATGGCTACCACTTATTTTGCGAGCATGCGTCCCCTCTTGTGCCATCTATAGTACTTTCCGTGCAGCAGTCATGCGGGCGATTTAACAAAGGAAGTACTCTTCAATGCCGACAAGCATGCCACATCTGTGACAATTACCTACGTTTACTACTAATGGCCCGCATTATTTCGCCCCCAATTCTGTGGATGGGTCTGTAATCCTACACCAGATGCTCTACGCCTCTATTACGCCTCCGGTTCTGAAGCATAGCCATTCTATGACGTGAACGAATAACGACATTCATTTCTCAGCGTTGTCCCTTTGATAGTTATGAGAATTCGAACATTCCCAACTCAGACTACAGCAGTGCCATTTCGTTATATTGCCTGTTCTCACTACCAAACTACCGTCCCAGTGACGCATACGTATCCCTTTGCTGTGCACCTTCTTCGTCATGCGCAACGCTTCCTATGCCATTGCATTCAGCAACCCATTTCATTATTCGGTATTCCTCAACTGTGTCAACGTGAGCACATTTACTTTTACATACAATGCATGCTTACTTACCTGCTCGTTAACTTTTAGAAAGGTTCAGTTCTTGTTGCTTACACGAACTCAGTATGCAGGCCTACATCGCAGTTCACAGGTGCAGGTAGCAACAATCATGGCCATAGCCTGTTCTTGTGCTGCATGATGATTACCAGCGCTGACATTCCACGGAAGAAACAGGCCTCCACTAATAGGAAACACACCCAGTTACCGATCGAGGAACGCGTTATGACAAGTAAGTAAGTCACAAGTAAGTCATAATTGAAAACATCCATATGCACTCCATTAATAAAACAGGTTTAAATATATGTACATGCGTGATCATGCATTTATATATCCATATATAAATATTTATATTTATATATAAATATAGATGTATATAGATATCATTTTTTCACATTTTTCTAGGGACATATACTTATCTTCTTAGTATATTGCACCATTTCTCCTCATTTCCATTATCATAATAGGTATGATATAAATACATGAAAAATTATCCCTACCATTCGGACGACATACATAAATCCATACTACCTGGGATATATGGTATTTCATTTTTCACTGCAATTTAACATTACTTCACATAATGCTACCGCTTATACATTATATATCATGCTATTTGTATACATCATTCCGCTTGCACTACCTTTCCTCATTCTCCCGGATGAATGGCCCGCACATTGTTACTTCTAACTTAATTCAACGTCAATAATTTGTACATACTTAAGCACCGTAAACAACTGTGCACTTCTTATAAGTTAATATGACACTTTTCACTTTCTTAGCACGTAATTTATGCAGATCATTATTTTGTCATCTTTAGTTCTCATACGGAATTTAAAACTTCATCCATTTCATTGCATACTTCACAATACCATGCCTTTAAGATCTCCGTCCCGGTTTACATTCAACAACCCTACCATTAACGTTTACTATTTCTGCCTGCTTTCATTTATTCCACGTTGCTGATTTCCTGGTTTCTCCGTTGCAGCAAATGAGATTTCATAAGAATTCATTACCAACGAACAATTACAACACACCATTCGAGGTAAGCCTAACTTATACATTCTACACATCATTTTAGCAGATTTTAATTCATTGTATACTTGAAATACGTTTACGTTCATTAGAAGACTAAGATATTTCAACGTTCAAGACACAATTGAAACACCAGTAATTCGCTGCAATTCATCATTTCGGAATTGCGGGGCACGAGTTGCCATGGATACGGTAAACTACTTCAGTACAAAAGTTAGATTACCTTACCTACTTACAAATATACTATGTGCATTCCAGTTCATTATTGAAACCTTAATAATCATTTCTTAACACTCGCCATTGCTTCCTTCACGCTTGCTGTTCCATTTCACTTCGGCCCGTAACAAAAATTCCGCCCTTGGTTAGAGCCCAGCTCCCCTGCTGAGCATGCTAACATGTTCAATATTGCACTATGTTGATCACACTGTCGAGAATAAAAGATTTATTTATTTAGTTACAATTGCTCGCATGGATGCCCGCTTGGAACTATTGCCGGCACGGCTTTTACCGACTCTGAATAACTCTCTGTCGTCTCACTTGGTAACAAGGCGTAAAACAATGACATTTCTACCCCCTTGAACTCAACGAACATGCAATGCCATAGCATGTAGCCGCAGTGCTTAATCTGCTGCGTAGAAAGCGCCAGTATAACCTCACCGTATCGTGCAGCCAACTCTGGAATGCAATCAGGCAAGAAGAAAAGGAACCGCACCTCCAGCTGCTCCTTCCCAACCATACTAGAACCTTTCTTTTCCAACAGGTTGATTACATGCTCTACCTCACCAACCTGCTTTGCCTGACTCGGATGCCGCATACGATAGAAAGCACGCCTGGTTATACGGATGCCGTATTCCGTTAACACGAACTTCCTAGTTACACATGCCTGACGCAACGAATTCATCAACTTTAATACCGTCGCCCCCTGTACCACAATAAGCCGCCCAGCAACCAGATAAAGCCAAGGTTTCCCAGCTGAACCACATGCAATGCCTCACACAGGCGCGGCCAATTTTATACTACCTGCCTTTCAGCACTACGGAAAACCGGCCCTTGAAGTTGTAGCACCTGCACCTAAAAGATTCATCAGCAGCCAACGTTATCATGCACTTTACCGTTTCCCCTCACCTTCTCACGATTGCTGGGCATACATCGATATTGCATGAATCAATAACGAATACCATCAGGGAGATCGTTTCCAGTCCTTTGCTTATTACCCGCCTCAGTAATTGCCGCGCAACTACAAAATGAGCTTGCAGTTTCCCTCTGGAACCGCATCAAACCGCGTTGGAACTTCTCAATTTCCTCGAGAATCGCCAGTTAGCATGCAACGAAAAATAGCGGTATTATGTTGCATAGCGGAAGACACGAAACGAGCCAAATGTACATGCTAAATACCTCAAATAAACTAAACAACTACACTGTCTTCATTCATTAACCATGACATATACTGACATTAACCTTAACTTACCCTTACGGCTTACATGACTACGCAACATTTAAACTACTTGAGCAGGTTTACACTGACTGTATCAGGCGCCCGTAACGGACAAGACTTTAAGCGCTCATCATTAGGAGGTCGCTCCGTTCTTTACCGGTTCCTCCATATAACTGGTGATCTAACAATTTTAATTATTTTTGTGTATACTTTTCCCTTGCTTCATAATGTTTGATCACGCGCCTGCCATTAATGCGTTGGAACCTACCCATGAACTACTTTCACCATCATTTGAGGTTTCGGGAGGAAACGCTCAACGATACACGCGATTTCAAAATAGGGTGGCTGTAGTGTAAATCATCAAGTCAAGGACGCTTTTTGACCTGGTTTCCCCTTGTTTTCCTTTCTCTTTTTATTCACAAATCTCACAATGGTCAACTTCTCGAATGTAACTGACACGAACTGTGTGAATGAGTGCAAAGTGATTGAATACGAACCGCCTTCTTAAACGATCCGCATTTGCCCGCCCCTTTGTGTTTTCCTTATTGGTTGTACCGCTGTTAACGCTTCTGGACCTCATACACACGCTGCCTGTTCCAACCATATGCGTTCTTCCTCGTTCGCTTCGTCGTGTGCTTGACTTGCCAGTTGTCCATCGCGCTTTGGTGCTAATCGCCTATTCATCAACTTTTCCAGCTACGTCGAACTCGCCGAACGCATTCTACACTTTGGTGTCAGAGGTGTTAACTCTATGAATCCTAATTACAAAGACTAGCCACTTATTCTCCTACCCTCCTTTGTTCCTTACATGGCATGTTGTGTTGCAAACAACCGCCAAGCATTGCGACAACCTACTGTATTCAACCCTGGTGATGACTCTGATTTTTGGGCAGACCGTATGCGCAACTACCTGGTGGACGATTCGCCACGGGATCAAAAACAATACATCATGAACTTTCTTGGTGGCCGGGCCGCCCGGCAACTGTTGGCCTGCCGTTTACCATCGGACACACCACCGGAATCCATTTGGTCGCGCCTTCGAACACTATATTCCACAAAAGCGTCCACCGCCACATACTTGCAGTCGTTTTACGCGAGGTCTCAGCGCCCTTCGGAGGACGCTCGAGCATACCTCAGGGTCCTCCTAGAGTTTGCCGCCAAGTCCTTCCCCTATATGGCTCAACTTCAAGTAGAACAAGAGGTACTGCGCCGTTTCCGTGTCGGCGTGAGTAACCATGCACTACTATCGAACTTCAGTCGCAAGCCGCCGCGATCATTGGAAGAGGCAGTAGACATCGCATCATCATCATCATCATTACACGTTAGCTGGAGGTGGAAAACACCTCAGCTATTGTGCCGCAATACAAAAGGCAAGAAAAGAAGAAAAACAAAACAACAACAACAACAACAAACAGTGGCACGCCCGCTGAGTCCCCAGTAACGGATGGACATCGTTCCGGAGAGCTAACAGCTGGCTGCCGTAAAAGAGTCATATTATGCCAAACGATTGAGATCGTGATTGGAGGGGGATGCTAAACAGGAGGGGGATGGACAAAGGAAATCACAACACAAACGCCATTGGCGCCGGAACCTAGCCATATCAGCAAGTGTGTCCAACCAAACGTGTTCACCGTCCTTAGAACCCCAACCAGGCAGTCGGGATGCACCAACCGACGCCAACTTCGAAGTGAGGGTTTTCATTTCTCTCGACCAAGTCATCACTTGGCCTCCCCTCCTCCTCTTCCAACCGCACCCACAACGCGCAAATAAAGCACGTCGTGGGAGTCGGTGTGCTGGCATGCGCAACATGTGGCCCAGCCATCGGAGCCTGGTGCGTGATATAATCGTGCTGAGTGTAGACATCGCAGTCACCTATGAAGGTGCTGAACAATTACATTCAGACCTATGACGAACTTCTTTGGTCGAAGCCACCCCTGTCGCTCAGTCAGTTCATGCAACACATATCTATCCTGGAAGTCACCAAAGGAAGGACTCACGCGACCGTCAGATTTGCCTTTACTATCGAAGGTTCGGTACCATAACCCAGCGATGTAGTCAAAACCCGCCCCTGACGCCACAAAAAAGCAACCGTGAGTCCCCTTCAATCTCCGTGTTACCGGTATATTTATCTGCGCACAAAGTCTCTATGTCCCCTTTTACAATGCCCGGTCTGATAGGCGGCCACCAAGCCCAGCTACTTATTGATACATGTGCCACGTGCTGCGTTGTACGAGCAAACTTTTGCGGTTGTGCATCTAGAGTAGAGCCAGGTTCACACACTACCCAGCCGACCACAGCTAACGGTTCAAGGATCCAAACTCACGGCAGTTCCCGGCGACGGGTTGACGTTGGAACGCTCAGCGTAATGTGTGATTTTATTGTGGCTCCTGTCACTTGGGATGCAATACTGGGCATTAAGTTTCTCGCGACTCATGGCGCTGTAATATATGTTAAAAAGCCTTCTGTTAGTTTCCAATATGTCAGTGTTCTGACCGCACACCTCCTCCAGGTAGCGGTAGAGGGCTCCGAACCTTCGGATAGCCATCGGTCGGCTAAACTGTAGGAGGACGTCCAGGCTAAGTCTGAAAGCAAAGAAACCCTCGCTCAACTTCTGCACCAAGTTTCTAATGTGTTCGACATTAATCGCGACCATGCTGGGAGGACTGCCATACTGCAACACCGAATTAATACAATGGGCCATCATCCGGTAAGACAACAGCGTAGACGCGCGCCCATCCATTATCAGCCGCAATTAGACGAAATGATAAAGGGGATGCTACGCAAAAAGATTATCCGACCATTTTCCCCTTGGTCGTCCCCTATAGTACTCGTTAACAAGAAAGACGGAGGATTAAGGTTATGCGTAGATTACCGTAAACTGAACGCGATCACTCAACGAGACTCCTTCCCTCTCCCAAGGATTGATTCCACCCTTGATGCAGTTGCTGGAGCCCGACGGTTCTCAACGCTTGATCTGGCATCCGGGTACTGGCAAGTGGAAGGGTATCCTTCTGACAAACCAAAGACAGCTTTCGCAGTTCCATCTGGATTGTGCGAGTTTGTAACCATGCCGTTCGGCCTCACTAATGCACCAGCTACATTTCAGCGATTAATGCAAAAAGTGTTAGGGCAGCTGATTCCACATTGCTGCTTGATTCACCTTGATGACATCATTGTCCACGGCAGATCAGAAGAAGAGCGCAATCGTTGGCTCGCAGAAGTGCTAAGCAGATTACGCAACGCCGGTTTAACTCCAAAAACAAAAGATGCAGATTCCTTCGAAAACAGGTCTCTTTCCTTGGACACATAATATCCGATAGAGGGTGCGAAGTTAAGAAAGAAGAAATCGGGCGCATACTCAACTGGCCAAGCCCTTGCAACGTCAACGAGGTTCAGAGCTTCATGGGACTGGCATCCTACTATCGGAAGTTCGTTAAAAACTTCGCTGCGATCGCAGCCCCCTTGCATCTTCTCACAGAACAAGGTTACTCCTTCGTCTGGACCAGTGAGTGTGCAGCTGCGTTCGAGACGTTGAAAAATGCTTTGACATCTCCACCTATACTAGCGTTTCCTGATGCCTCAGATAATGCCGGACCGTTCATACTGGACACCGATGCGAGTGAAACAGCCATAGGAGCAGTACTATCGCAGTGCCAAGACGGAAACGAAAAGGTGATAGCTTACTCCAGTCGCCAGTTAGATAAACGTGAACGACGACACTTCACTACACGTCGCGAGATGTTGGCCCTGGTCTACTTCCTTAATCACTTTCGCCCGTATTTGTTAGGCCGGCCTTCCGTAGTCTGCACCAACCACCGATCGCTCCAGTGGCTGAAGAACTTCCGCGATCCACAAGGGCAAATTGCGCGATGGCAAGAGCGTCTTCAAGAATATCAGTTCACTTGTCAGTATCGTCCCGGAAGACAGCATGACAATGCTGATGCTCTTTCTCGACGCCCACCAGACGAAGGCCAGGTCGCCACGCTTTTTGACGTCGCTGGCGCTGATCACTGGAGTTCGTTGCAGGCGTCTGATCCGGATTTCGGTTTAATATACTCCAGACAGCTTACCGGCGGACCAAAACCGACAAGGAGAGAATTGGCTGGCCGCTCGAAAGCAACAAGAAGTCTGTGGAATCTTTGGCGCAAACTGACCGTCATCGAAAAAGTGCTGTACGTGCGTTCTGATCAAAATGGCCCCCTGAGAATCGTTGACCCTCGGCCCAGCGTACACGAAATTGTTGCGCAAATACATGTCGAAACCGGTCACGGTGGCCAACGCAAGACCGAGGCAGTCGTTCGTCGTCGGTTTTGGTGGCCGCTTATACACTACGATGTTACTGTTTTCTGGTAGCAGTGTGCTGTGTATCAGCGCAGTAAAATGCCAAATAAAGCACCCAAAGCTCCGTTGTGTCCAACGCCTAGTGAAGGCGCGAATCATCGTGTAGCTGTTGATATCGTGGGACCTCTGACGACCACGAGGAAAGCGAACCTGTTTATACTGGTAATGGTGGATTATTTTACTGAATGGTGCGAAGCCGTACCCAAAAAACGACAGGATGCTCGTTCGGTCGCCTCTGCAGTGGTAAACGATTGGATTTGTCGTTACGGAGCGCCACATTTTATCCACTCAGACCAAGGCTCATCGTTTGAAAGCTCTGTTTTAAAGGAAATTTGCAAGCTACTTGGGATAGTGAAGACACGGACCACCGTATACCACCCGCAAGGTAACGGGTTGGTTGCGAGAACCAACAGGACCCTTAAGAGCATGCTACGTGCGTTCCTTGGGCGGGACTACGACGGCGGGTGGGATGAGTACCTGCCGAAGTGTCTTTGGCGGATCGTGCGTCGCTGCACAGTTCTACAGGTTTCTCTCCAGCCTTACTTCAACTGGGCCATGGGTTGCGCGTACCGGTCGATATCACTATCCCAATGGTGCCGGCAGAGGCGCTCAACCTTGACGAGTACATCCGACGATTTAGACAGCAACTATGCAGTGCGTTCCAACAGGCACGACAAAATATCCTATCTTCACAACAGCAACAGCAAACGCTTTATGATCGTAGGGGGCCAAGGACCTGTTTATACAGTCGGCGACTATGTTCTCCTTCATCGACCAAAGCCAACACCTGGCACGCACCCAAAATTCCATCATCCGTGGCATGGGCCATACGTCATTGTGCACCGTAGATCCGGTAATGTGTTCGTTCTCGGAGACCCTATGAAGCCACAGGCAGATGTTTTAACGGTACACTACAATCAGTTGAAACCTTATCATAAAAGTCGCGAACTTCCTTATCTTACACCCATACCTTCCCCCGACAAGGTTCCATTACCGGAAATGGAGGTGTAGGTCCTGGAGTGAGGACCAGCTAGTGATGTTACGAACACTGATGACAGTGTCCTTTTAGATAGGGGAGAGCAGTGTAGTGTAAATCTTCAGGTAAAGGACGCTTTTTGACCTGGTTTCCCCCTTGTTTTCCTTTCTCTTTTTATTCACAAATCTCACCATGGTCAACTTCTCGAATGTAACTGACACGAACTGTGTGAATGAGTGCAAAGTGATTGAATACGAACCGCCTTCTTAAACGATCCGCATTTGCTCGCCCCTTTGTGTTTTCCTTATTGGTTGTACCGCTGTTAACGCTTCTGGACCTCATACACACGCCGCTTGTTCCAACCATATGCGTTCTTCCTCGTTCGCTTCGTCGTGTGCTTGACTTGCCAGTTGTCCATCGCGCTTTGGTGCTAATCGCCTATTCATCAACTCTTCCAGCTAATTCGAACTCGCCGAACTCATTCTACATGGCGCCTCGAGGTAAACTGACTTAAGGATCTGGGAAAAATGTGGTAAAATAGTGCTAGATAAAGGTGCAGTGTTGACTTTCCTTAGGTCTAGGTACCCAAACACATCTACCTGACATAAATAAATAACTAGGTATATAACTAGACGGGCTAGATGCTGCGTCCGTAAGGGATCAGATCAACGCTTATACTAATCTTATGCTCCTGCATGGGAGTAGGGAACTTGTGAGTAGATGTTCCTTGATGACAATTATGACTGCATTGACTATGTCACATGTACAGCTGATGAAGTTGTACACGACCACCTTGAAATTCTTCTGGCTCATTCAGGCGACGTTGAGCCCCTTGCGTTTTTTCGTTGCGAAAGTTGCGCAGAGTTTTCTTTGGAAACAGGATCCAATTCACCGCAACTACATTATCAATTTTCAGACTATTACGGCCCGCTCAGTTGTCGCATTTATCGGTGCGCACTTGGAAAGAAAGAAGAGCGGCGGAACTATAAAGCACCTGCAAAGATTAACAATAATTTTAGAATTGCCAATAAAATAAAACACTTTTGGTACAAGACATACTAAGGCGGTGTACTTCACTAGAAAATACAAATTACCAAACTATATGACCAAAAGTCCTTTCGCAATTTGCTCACTGGCGCCCACTTTCGATCTGCGCAAACCTTAGAACAAAATGAAAACCTTTTCAATGGCTAGAATATTGCGAAAAGTAGTACAAAAATAAGCTGCACAGAACAACTTTTCACCGTTGATTACGTTAAATGTAAAAGCAATACCATACTTGCAGTGCTACATGTGTTATTCGCAATTGAATGGCGGCCTACGAATAACGCCATTATCGTTTAGCGCTAAATATGACTATCTGCTTTGCAAGCAGATATCAGGAAAGGACATGAAAAGGAAAAAACTTAGCGAAGTGGTATATGTTCCAAATAGGCATAGCTATCCATAAATGCTGTATGTAGCCCTTAATGCACTGCAAGAACTAGCTACAACGAAGGTGGCCGAAAAACAAACTTTTCATAAATACTTA
This sequence comes from Dicrocoelium dendriticum, assembly GCA_944474145.2. Taxonomy (NCBI): domain Eukaryota; kingdom Metazoa; phylum Platyhelminthes; class Trematoda; order Plagiorchiida; family Dicrocoeliidae; genus Dicrocoelium; species Dicrocoelium dendriticum. The sequence goes on from OX104063.1 coordinate 99,258,450, forward strand.
GCCAATCTAAGCAAATAAGCAATTATGTTTTGCGAAAACACTAGGAATCCAGTAAGGAATGTTATAAATGCAAGGGATTTCAGGTCAACGTATATTAAATCAACAGTCAGAAAGCTACTGTGTTCCAATTTCAGTGGATACTGAGCCACCTAAACCACTAGGAATACAGAGGTTAGTATTTTTTAAGCCTCTAAGTGGTTGCGAAGTTTATATCAAGGCTGCATGAGCTAGGTCTACTTTAATAATGCAGGTGACCTATAGGATCATTTGACACGTTTTGGCCTAAACAATGCACACATTTCTTAGATAAATATTTCAAGTTTTCTCTCTTAGGGCCTATTTTCCATATGCAAAAGCAACGTCTCCAAAACCAGTGCGTTAGTGGGGCCTGTCATTATTATAAAAGAAATGAGTATCGGAAAATTTACCAAATACTTCGGAGCGTGAAATCTATTTGGGTCTGCGTTCGTGGGATATTAACAACTCAGCCACTGATGATTAAGCTGGCTCGAACATGAAGGATTATTATTCCTCATGTGTTGATGCACACTATTGTGTAGCTCTGGCTAATTTCGAGCTATTTCTCTCCAATTTTAAGTTCTGAGGCGTGTCAGCGGTGTTCGTCTAGATAGTAATGTTAACTAGTACTGTAGTGTCACACCAGCAATTTCCTTGGTGGGTTTCCTGGCAAGGGCTATTCTAGCCACCTAAGAAAATAGTGATAAGGGAAACCAGGAGTAGGATAGTAAGAAACAAAAGTTTGGGAGCTGGTTGTTCACCTACCATTGCGCATAAAACATGGTAAACTTTAGAGCCAGGTGGAAGATAAATAACGCACGGGTGGCCGAGATAATTTGAAGTGGTGGTCAAAATTTTCTGGATGTCCAATGAGCCAGTGTGACAGGGGCCGCACTGTCGCTGGTTAGCATTCGTGCCAGCGAAGTGGAATCTGGTAAAGCAAATGTACGAAAGGTCAAATGCACGCGTCGTATTAAGGAGGTCACCCCGGTACTCGAATTACTGTAACCTGATCAATGTCTAACTGAGTGAGTACATTAAGATGTCGAAAGGAGAAGGATGATTTAAAAGGTTAGCAAGGAATTAGACGCTTTGTGTTTGTGTCTGGGGTTGTGTGCACGTGTCTTTTTAGATTAACCGTCAAGAATGCTGACTGAATGCACGACCTCACCTCTCTGCGCAATCACGTGATGCCTTGAAACCATATCGATTCGGTCGTCTTTGTTCTCGGCTCGTCCTGCAGAGCTGCACGCTTTTCATAGTTACGTCATGGAAGGTTGGTAGCACATGCTCCGTTAGTTTGGTACTTGTGAGTAATCTCCGGGAGTTGACGGTGCGGCCATCCTCAAGCCGGTAAGTGCCAGGCCCACTAGCACGCGTTCTTCTTAACCGATCTGATAACGTGGGCTTTGCTGTTGATGCAGCGTTTACTTTCACGCGCACGAATGTTCCGGGCTGGAACGGAGCAGTAAGCTTCTGTTAGGTGGTCTGATATCGTTGGCGACGAACTAACTCGTCGGAATTATTGGTTGCAGGAAGTGCGGCCTTTAACTTTGTCCGTAGGGCACGACTAAGCATGAGTTCAGCTTGCGTTTGGTCTGTGGTTCGGTGTTGTGCGGTTTGGTAATAAAATAGCGTAGAGGAGCCTCGTTGAGGCTCCTCTACGCTACTCTACGCTATTGCATGCCACTCCACTACGCACTGATGTCACCTCGATTGGTGACGAAACGTTTGCAACAAACTTACCAAGCTCAGCGCACAGTTCAACAGCCATCTGAACAAGTTGAGCTACCAGTTTTCATTGCCACAGCCAACGATCTTCTGTATCAAGCTCCGAGCAGCCACAAATTTTTCTCCACGCATTAAACATCCACCTATAAATGAAAGTTCGTGACGCAACACGTAGTACGAACGAAATTCGCCCGTGATCTTGTTATTTTGTGGCCAACCGTTTAGCACAAACCTCTGAACGCTGCAGAGTGACTTATCTTCCTGAGTCGCCTTCTAGAGTTCTTTCTTAGTCAGGACTGAGATTGGTTCATTATTCAGGGAAGACCCCAATGAGCTCGCAATATCATCCACATTATTCTCGGATTCGTTGAGTGGCAGTCGAGAGAGCCTATCCGCTACCTGGTTTTCGCTTCCGGGACGGGGTTTTATTTGAAAAGCGTATATTAACAATCATGCATAAAAGCGATGTATCCGAAGTGGCCTGATGCCATTTGTTCCCCAAGTAAGCAAGCTAGTTAGCGCTGCGTGGTCTGTACGAAGAGTGAAGTGTTTTCCGTACAAGAACAAATTCCACTTCTCACAGGCCCAAACACAGGCAAACACTTCTTTTCCCCGGCAGAGTAAGAAAGCGCTGCCGCCGACCATTTTCTGGAAGCGGATGAAATAACGTTTATGTCCAATTTGAATTTGGGATAGTATAGCACCCAATCCCATTTTTGCTGCATCAATAGAGACAATCGTTGGGCACGTCTCGTCGAAAACCGCCATGACTGAGGTGGAAGCAATGCGGCATTTATTAGGAGTGACCCCAAACAAATGCACTTTTCCCTTTTGTCAGCTCACGCTGTGGCTAAGCAATATTCGCGAAATCCTGCAGGTAACTTAGGTTGTAAGAACACGTACCTAGAAAGTGCTTTATTTCAGTGGAGTTCTGTGGACAAGAAGTCTCGGTGATAACACGCGCGTTGTCAAAACTCGGCTTCATACCGTCGGTTGTTATAATGTGGCCCAGGAACTCGATTTCACTATCTTTAAATTTGCACTTCTCATGGTTTAATCGGAGGTTAAGTTCATGTAGTCGACGTAACTCAGTATATGTTTCTGGAGTCCTACCGATTACACAGATGTCGTCCATGTATACTATTTTACCAGGTAAATTGGCAAATGAGTGAACCATAAACTTCTGCCAAGCTGCTGGGGCCGAACTCAAGCGCATTGGCAAGACTTTGTACTGAATGAGTTCGTCTATAATAAGAAATGCTGTCAGCGGTTTTGAATCCTTAATTAGAGGCATGTGAAAGAAAAGCTTCCTAAAGTCCAATTTCGAAAAATATCGGGCGCCGGCTAGTTTGACTAATAGTTCATCCGCGGTTGAAAACACAAAGTTTTCCACCACGATTTGACGATTTAGGGCCTGCGGATCATTACAGGTTCTCACTGTACCGTCCTTCTTGAAGACTGTAACCATAAAGTGGACCCTTTCAGAACTTTTAATGGGTTCTATGCGATCATTTGCAATCATTTGCCGTAATGCTGACGAAACAGCCACTCTGGCCAAAGGAATTAGACGTGTATGAGCAATAGCTACCGGTTTAGCAGCCTGCTTCAGACATATGCGGTGAACGGAGGAGGAAACGCGCCCTATTGTTTCTTCAGACAGTTTCGAATACTGTATCTGTAGGTCTGATAGGTTAATTGCCATGATACGCATACTAGATAGGGACGGCATGATTTCCAATGCCGCCATAGCGTTGCTTTCGAGTAAGGGACTGTTATTTTTGGGGTTAACATACACAGCAACTTATGGTTTGATGGCCCCAAGTTGCAACGCAATCACCATAAATCCCCGTATTTCTACCGGGGCATTTGTATAACTGGCGAATCGATAGGCTGTAGGATGTATAGACATGTCATGTAGGTGAATGTTATAAAAACTACTCGGTACTATAGTGATAGGAGAGGCTGAATCAAGTTTCATGTCAACATGTGTTGTACTATTGCGTGCAGTAACTGTAACAGTACGAATGTCAAGCATATGTAGTTTGGGATCTGGACGATTGCCACAATAGTTAGACACAGTATTTGCGTTATCAGGAAAAGATATATTTTCAGAGGACTGTAACTGCTGATGAGAAACGGAATCTGCAGAATGCAACTGAGAATTGCGTACTGAACGACAACAACGAACAAAATGTTCACGCTTACCGCACTTTTTGTAATCCATTTCCAAAGCATGGCACTTGGTAAAATTGTCGTTGTGCTGTAGGCTACGGCAGCGGAAGCATTACTGTGGGAATTGAAATTCGGTTGGCGAGCGATGGATCTTGGCAATCTTCCGTATGTCTGCGTGCGTGGCGAAACATCGCACCTGTTCGGCCGTACCTGTTTTGAGGCGAGCTCATTCCACAGCCTATCCCAAGTCAAGTTGGAAGCGTCTTCGTAAAGTAGACATTCCCGAATTCGCTTGTTGATGATTCCACTAATAAACTGCTGCATTAACATTACGTCCTCGATCCTATTTTTCGGAATGGTTGGATACTCGCAGGGTCGTACACCGCGAATGAAGCGAGCAACGAAACCGTCTGGATTTTCCGATGGTTCTGGGTAAGTCGACCAAATCTGAGGTGAGCCATGAAGAGGTTTGAACGCTGGCCCCATGACTACTCGAGCATATCTGGTGCCTTCGTTAAGGTATCTTGTGACTGGAGCTCCAAAGCATCAAATTGACGTTGTCCGTCATCACCGAGTAGGTGTCTGAGAAGCTTCCGCTTCTGGTCTTCAGTGTAGGTAGAAGCTGCAGGCAGTAGGTCAAGGTAGTTTGTAAACGAGGGTTTTCACTGGACCCATGCACTTTCCGTAGAACCTAAGGTCGGATCAGACCAGCAAACTGTAGGAGGATATAATTCCGTGGCGTAGGTTTGTAAGCCGCTAGACCAGTGTCGTGTACGAAAGTTCAACTGTACCAGCCGTAGTAAGCAGGTCACTCCGGTAAACGAACGGCTGTAATCTGATAAATGTCCTACTGGGTGAGTACATTACGTTGTCTCAAGGAGAAGGATAAACCAATAGGGAAGCAGTGACTTAGACGGTTTGTGTAGCTGGGGTTGTGCGCACGTGTCTGCTTAGACTAGCGGTCAGGAATGCTGACAGAATACACAACGGTAATGTTGCACCAGCTATTCGCTTGGTGGTTTTCCTGGCAAGAGCTGCGCTAGCAACCTAAGAAAACAGTGACAGAGTAATCAATAGCAAGATAGTAAATGACAAAAAGTGGGATCTGCTTATTCACCCACCATTGCGCATAACGCATGGTAAACTTTAGAGCCAGGTGGAAGATAACTAACGCACGGGCGGCCGAGATAAGACGAAGTGGTGGTCACCATTTTCTGGATGTCCAATGAGCCAGTGTGACAGGGGCCTCTCTGTCTCTGGTTAGCTTCTGTGCCAGCAAAGTGGTATCTGTAAGTGCTAGTGTTTCACTAGCCAAAGCGGTTGAAGAGGAGGATCTTGTTTTAATGGTGCCTGTCTACTATGGTAGCCAATATTGATAGGCACATGTGTACCGGGTGACGCTAAGTATACGGGGCCAAGCTAGGATAAGTAGAGCTCAAAATGTCTGATTATTGGGCCTAATACTTTTAAAGTGGTTTTTTTATCGTCAAGGAGAATAAATAAATAGTATGTCGCGGCAAGCATACCGATTGAAGTTGGAAATGGCTGAGCAAAGTAGCTAGTACTCAGGCGTAATGAAAACGGATCAATTAAGGCCAATTAGCAACTGTCGTCTACGAAGATGCGTATAGCTACATCTGAAGCTTGTGTTTCTTGTACAAAGACTGATGTCAAACCTAGGAGTTGCTTTACTTTGAGTTCGTAACTAAAAAGTTATGCTTGCTTTGATAGGGTTGCGTATGTTGGTTTATTGTTGAACCGTAACATGAACCTATTGATGGCATTTGCATGTGTGTTGGAGGAATGATGCGCTTGTTCTCGTGTGTATGTGTCATTAAACGTGGTGATTAAAACGGGAATTGAAATGCCTTGCTATACATTGCAAACAGACAGGATGGAATTAGGCATGCACAAATCTACCTATGAGTGTATGTGTATGTAAAGAAAGCCTGTATGCACAAATATAATTATATACAAATATAAGTGCATATATATATATATATATATGTAAAATGTAACGTATATACATGCAACTGTGTTGGAAAAGGTGTTTATAAGTGCGTACATTTAAGTATATTTATTTATATGTAAATTTTAGTAAATCTATCGCTTGCATGATCGCATATAAAAATGAATTGTAAAGTTCTCAAAGTATACTTGCCGCTGATGGTTTAGTTTAACTGGTATAGTTGATTGTACATCTTGAAATATAGTGAATAACAGTTGGATTGCGCATTTCATTAAGGACATTATCTACTTAGTATAATAAAAAGCCATTGAAATTTTTAGGTGCCGTATATTAAGCATATTAAGCATACGCAATGAAATTGTGATCAAGAAGCGATGGAGGAAAGCTATGAACCGGGAGAAAAATACTTTCGTACATGTATACCACGTAAATACGCATGGCTACATATTACTGGGTATTTCTGCATATGTGACGGGTGCATACTAAGGTCAGTTTAATGCGTCATGGTGTCGCATTAATGCGGATAATTTACCGGACTCCATGGTTGAGGTTACTAGCCTGCATGAGCAGTTTATGTAAAGGTAATACAACTACCATGAGCGTAGCATCATCGCTAGCTAGGAAACTGTGACGCATTTGATGTTTTAACCATCGCCACTGCAAGTGGCGTAATGAGGCTGTCCATTTCCCATATGGAGACGTACTTATTTCAAGATTTAAACTTATATCCTCGGCTCCACGAGCTTCCATGAACGGTGGTTAAGCACCACAATTGCCTCCCATGAACTGTGCGATAATATTACCAATAGGGACACAATATACACAATGAAACGGTGGTTTCTACAAATCAAATCAAAGGAATGCAAAGTGACACATAGGCAAGTAGTAATAGTAGTAGTTTCGGGACGTGAACGCTTAATGATGGGCTGCACGTAAAGAAACGGTTGTTTCCTGTTGGGAGGCGTCGGGACTGCCGTTAGCCGTTAGGCAGAGCAACAGTATACTAAGGTTCATATGCAGTAGACCGCATACATCGGTAATGTGGTCATGGAAACTCACCTTTGCTGCACGAGGTGATTGAATGTGCAGTTGTATCTATTTGTCACTAAGGGAAACAGTGATGTGCACTGGTTTGTGGACAGGCGGTAGAGGTACTGCATATAAATATCCAGTTACTGAATTCATGTTCAGGCTTTTGTACAGCTGTAATGGATTACACGATGTGGTATTTATTATGCAGTAACTGTACTTGCGAAGGCAACAGTGATACATGGTAAGTTTCTAGCGGATAAGCAACGGTGGATGTAAATGGTTTCGAGCATTGGGAAACCGGCTGCAATGAAGGTGACTGGCGTTTAAATTATTCAGAAATATTCACCACCAGGTGCGTGAGTGTGTATAGGGTTCGGACCTCACCAAGTGTGAACAGAGAAAAAGCTTCGCCAGCCTCATACGAGGCCACTGTGACGGCTCAATATCAATGTGAATAGGACTTGGGATAAATAAACACGTTAGTAAGTATAAACATTTAAGTTGCTGAAAATAAATGTTACATGCAAACATTTGGTGTGTAAAATACGTTGTGGTGCATAGACTCATGGTATTCTGCTTTAGCCTGCAAGCGACAAGAGGACGGTCAGAGCAGTCACGCCTGCGAAGGGAAAAATGCGCGCTTTCTAAATGCTACATGTGAACAGATACTACACTAACCTGAGCTGCAACGACGTATTTATCCGGTGGCACACGTTACATGAAGGCAGACCGGTAGTGGCGGATCACTTAACTAGGCATCATGGATAGATAGGTGTTTTAAAGCAAAATGTGAACAAGCAATACATCTACCGGAGTAGCAGCGGAGTATATAGGCGGCAGCGCATGTTACGTTTGGGAAAACCAGAATTGTCGGATCACTCAATTAGGCATGACGGATAGAGAGACGTTCTAAAGGTCCCCTGGTAAGAGGCGGTAGACTTACTGTAGGTGCAACGGAGTTGAAAGCGGCGGCCTATGTTAAATGGAGGTAGAGCAGTAGTGATGGATCACCTATATGAGTATCACGGATAGACTGGAGTTCTAAAAGACGCATTGGAACAGTGAATACGCTTACCGATGGTGGAGCGGAATAGAATGCGGCGGCAAAGGTTATGGGGGCAGACCAGTATTGGCGGATCTCGCATGTATGCAGCACGGATACACAGGGATTATAAAAGCCACTACTTAAGATCCAATACACTTACCGAAGGTGCAACGCAGTAAACAACGGCGGCAAATGTTACGTGGAGGTAGACCAGTAGTTGGGGATCACGCTTGTATGCAGCACGGATAGACAGACATTCTAAAAGCCACACGTGAACAGGCAATACACTTACCGCAGGTGCAACGGAATCCATAGAGGCTATTTCCATTCGGTCTCACCTGGAATATTGTGTTCAGTCTTGCCCGCTCTACCTTGTTTGGGACAAAATGGAGCTCGAGAGGTTTAGTGAGTAGGTACCAAATTGGTCGTGGGGTTACGACGGTAATCGTACCCAGAGCGTCTACTTAGCTTTGGTATGTATACAATCGACCGCTTCGTGTAGACCTAATCCTTACTTACTGCATTTAACAGGGAAGGTTAAACCGAAGTTGAGCTGGCTATTTAACCAGCAACGTTGTCTTGCCTTTGCGGTCATCCCATAAAGCTACACGTGCAGCATTCCGACAGGGTCAGGGCGGATACTTGCTTTTCGCGTAGAGTTATTACGAGCTGGAACTCGTTTCCCGAAAGTGCAGTCGGTGAACCTGTGGTTATGGGTTTCGAGCGTCAGTTAGACGCTCTTGGGTGGCAACACGAAACCATTCCCTTCTCTTGACCATATCCAACTTTCATCTTTGAGTTCATATTCCGTGAGTTTCCTCACTCACAGGTGTTATCCTTCACTTAAATGAATTTCCTTCCGCCTTATCTTCCATGTTCTTTCTATGTCTTCCTTGCTTCACATGACCTAAACAGCGGAGACTGCTAGTGCAGGGAACGTGGGCAGTAATTGGTTGACCAGGGTGTGGTTCGTGTGTTTCGGTTAAACCCATCAAGACCGCATAGCACTTCATCATTTCCTAGATCAACGAAACGCTCAAGAAAAAACACTGGGGGATTTTCCTATCTTTCCAGTCCCATCTGAATGTGAACCGTCTACTGGACAACTTTGAAGTGTACCTGCTTGATACCGTTCACACGTGCAACCTGACACAGCATGTCTGAACACCAACAAGAATGGTCTTTGGTTAGACACCAAACATACTTGACCGGGTTCTCAACGGCCAAATCTGACGATCTAACGCTCCTCCAATTAGTCTGAAAGAGCGAACACTCTGAACGTCCCGTTTCAAGGACACGATGCCCCACAAGCCAGGATCAAGGGACACTGCGCCGCAATACTCTTCGGTCTACTCAGTGAAGTCTCCGCTGCTCAACAAGTGTTGGCCTGCACACTACTCCTCTATGAACCAAGTTGAATTTAACCCCGAGGTAATCACTAAGCTACTCCTCGAACTGGACCCGAACTCCTCCCCAGGCCAGGACGGATTGCATCCTAGCTTCCTCAAAACGCTAGCTGAGTACGTCTCCGCCCCGTACTGCCAACTATTTCAGCAACCCCTCGAAGTCGGCTGCCTACGCACAGCCTGGAAAACAGGTACTGTCCTACCCAAATACAAGGGGGAAAGCAACAAGATCCGGCGAACTACCGGCCAATATGCCTAACATCAGTCGTATGCAAAACCATGTTACGAATAGTGAGGTGCGGCCTGCCAGTACACTGTGCGAACCTAAACACCGCCTCACCTGCTCAACATCGCTTCCTGAGAGCACGTACATGCACGTATAAGTTACTCATCGCCAGGGAAGCACAGGCAGAAGCCATAGGTGTCCAAGAAAGGTTGACTTAATATTCATTGACTTCGGTAAAGCGTTTGAAAAGGTTCCACACTTACGACTGCTACATAAGCTCCAGGGAATTGGCATTACAGGAAATCTCTCCTGGATTGCCGATTTCTTAAGAGATAGGATAGGACGTGTACAAGTGAACCGAAGCGTCTCTGCTCCCGTGCCTATGATTAACGGCATTCCCCAAGGATCAGTGTTTGGACCAGAGCTCTTCAAACTGTACATTAATGATCTGCCGGCTGCACTTCAACCCGACTGCTTGATCTACACCGATGACCACAAGCTATGGTCGACAGTATCCAGCCTTGAGGATGGGAACAGGTTACGAGGGACTCTAGACCAGCTACACGAATAGTCCATCATGTGGGAATTGCCAGTAAACCGAGATAAAAGCGCTTTCTCCCAATTAGGTAGTAATGAACCGTACGGTACATACCACAGTGGTGGGTTTCTCTTCATGAACACTTTTCAGGAGAGAAAGCTCGGGGTTCTCGTGTCTTTTGACCTTAGGACAACGCAGGACACGTTGAAGAATGTGGCCACTGGAAGGAGACTGGCGGGTGCCTTAAGAAGATCCAATACATCTTGGGATTCCTTGACGTTTGTTCACTTCGTACGTCCGTACAGTTTTAGAATATGGCCTACCAGCTATCCATCCGCTTTCAAGATTTGAATGCTCTGTGCTGGAAATGGTTCAGAGACGTGCATCGGAAGCTGTTCTAAAGCTCCGTGATCTCCCGTAGTCCATTCGACTCCAGTAGCTAAATCTGTTCTCCCTGGAGCTCAGCCGTCGCCGAGCTGATCTCATCTACACTAGGCGCATCCTCCCAGGGGAATTTGGAAGTGAGTTACAACAATTCTTCCGGTCCAACACCGACTGTTCCACACAAGGACACATATGGAAACTATTTAAGAAAAGAAGATAGAATTCGCATGGATGCCATCCTATCCACTAGAATGGTAAATGATTGGAACGGCCTACAGGAAGAATTTGCAGAAGCCCCATCCGAGAAACATTTCAAGCGTCTGCTAGACAGTGTTCAGTGCTGCGCCTTGCATTAAGCCTTCCACCCACACTATACATGCTTAATGGGCATGTAAATGGTTACGTATACCAGCAGGTTAACCTGGGTGTGCTTTTGTTTGATTAAAGTTCCGTAAGCATTGGAGAATAGCCACCGGTAAATGTTCCGGTATGCTGCAGTTGTTCCGTTCGGAATAATTACACCAGAAACATATATAAAAGCAAGTAACTTACCGAACGTTTGGTGCACATTCCCAAATACTATGCATTGCGTTTACTGCTCCTAATTGTCTTCATTTGCAACCGTCCATGCTCAAGTCCGGTCACGCCTTCCAAGTTAAAATGCAGCGAGTAAGAATTACGTCGCTTCGAAGCCGTCAGTAGTGCATTCAAGATTTGTGCAAGTTAAGTAGATGCTCAGGTACAATTGCCCCCTTCAACCCCTCGACCAAATTAGTACCCACTCTCAAATCCTCTCGAGCTCCATTTTGCCCCGAACGAGGCGGGCTTGGCTGGGTGGGAGTTGGATCACACCCCACTTTCCACTAAGGTCCAGGACACCAATCCGCATGAGTCAGTGATTTGGCCATATCCTAGACCCGCTGACTTTCGGATGTACATCTAATCGAAGGCTTTGGTTAAGGACCCGAGTCGTTTTCTTGTCAGGTTTGGGCTCCCTGCCAGTAGCCTAGTCCATCCTCTTTGGAGATTAGGGAGTGGTCGATGACGATCTTTCCGTAAAACCTAGCCATGGGAGACAACAGGTTTACGGGTTATAAGCTCACCGTTCGATTAGCATAGAGCACAAACGCCACGCATTGTCTCTGACGGTGGGAGAGCAGTCCCGGTTGCTCAATGGTTTGTTACTGCCCGCGTCAAGCAAGGCAGCCCCTGGTCAAATTGGTGCGTCTGGTCTTGGTCGCAGGTGCGTATCCTACTACGGTCGCAAAAGATATATGGATCGTCCTAGTACCTCAAAGTCTGCATGGGACGGACCTCAAGCAGATCCCAACATGTCTCTGCAATCACATTCCATAGCTGAATATGCTTCCACTGCCTTGCGAGTCAGGCTATTGAGCTAAGGACTCCGGGCGGCGTCCCTCAAGCACTATAGACATGTTTGCGGCTCCTCAATTGCAGGAGAAGTGTGGAGAACGACACCAGCCGTTGTACTCGCTATTTTGGTTTCACCAAAGCATTTGCTACAGTGAACCACAAGGCATTGTGGTTGGTGTTGGGTAAGTTTGTTTGTCCGCGCAAGTTTGTAATTTTAATTGAATGTCTGCAGAATGTTATGCGGACGAGGATGCATATGAGTGGAGTGACCTCAGATAACTGCAGTTGTCACTGGTGTGAAGCAAGGCTGTGTATTGGCTCCTGCCCTGTTTAATATTTATCTTCATGCAAGGATGTCTTGTGTTTTTGATGCGGCTTGTGCTTACGGTGTTCATGTGGAGCCCCGTATTGATTGGGGCTTGCTGAACATCCGTCGTTTCGGTGTAAGAACCCTAATCTGTGAGACAACTATCCGTATGTTACCGTTCGCTGATGACTGTGCGTTATTTGTACACAGCCCAGATGCGTTGCAGCACATGACTAGTGCTCCGACTTTGATAGCGTCTAAATGCGGGTTCACCATCAATACAAACAAAACTGTCTGTCTCATTCAGCCTTCACCGGAGATGCAATCTACAATGGTGCCGCGAATCAGTATTGGTGCTGAAGTATTAGAAACCACCGCCCGCTTCTGCTACCTTGGGAGTGTGATGTCGACTGATCAGCAGATGCACAGTGTGCTGCGTATTTGCATATCGAAGGCAGCGACAGCATTCTGGAAGCTAGAGTCCCGAGTGTGGAACAACCATCTGCTTACCGCTGGCACGAAGCTGATGGTGTACAAATCCATGGTGCTGTCCGTTCTTCTATACGACAGTGAAGCACGGACGATGTACCCGCGAGATGTGCGATATCTCGAGCGGTTCCATCAATAGTTTCTGCAACGGATTCTGCGCAGTGGTTAGTGCAACAGAGTTGCGGACACGGAAGTGTTGCAGTGGACTGCATACTTTTGCTGAGACACCTGAGGTGACTCGGTCATGTAAACCGTATGAATTGGACGCGGATACCGAAACAACTACTATATGGTCAATTGAGTATTGGGAAGCGGCATGCGGGGAAACCGAAGCTTCGTCACCAGGATATGATCAAAGTGAGCCTCTCACGTTCTAACCTACATTGCAGATCATAGGAATCGTAGGTGGTTGCTCGGCGTGCATGGCGCGATCTGATCACGAAGGCAGTTACCGAGGTGCGGGAGAAAGACCTCATACATGCAGAGAAGAAGCGGTAAATACAAAAGCGTCTAGCGCCGATGCCTTATACTCCATCAACGTCGAGCGCATTGTGCTGTATCACATGCGGTGGCGAGTGCCTGAGTCAGACAGGTCTAGTGAGCCATGAGCGAGGCCACTCGGGGCCACCATCGAAGCGACGACGGGTCCTGCAGAAAACGTAGGCAGAACCGACGCAGCGTTGGTAGGTACGCTGCATTCGATTTACCAACCGCGTACTTACATGCTGGGTCTCTTTATTTCAGGTGGTGGGTTTGTTATATTGTCAAAACGCTTTTCTATCTCATAATAATGTCTACCTGAACTATCTTCTATTAACTTGCACACAGCACTTGCGCTAATTGTATTTAACTTCGATAACATTTTCACCTTTGTGGCATTTAGTTAAAATATATTTCCTGACGTCTTAAACTTATCGCGGATTTGTTTGTAATCAATTTATTTTATACGTTCATTTAGTGAAGCGTTATGTCACCGTATCTTTAGGCATTATTCGATTTTTTATTTTACCTTGTTGTTTCAAGTGATTGGCTGTTGCTTGATATCCCCCATGTGGCTGCGCTTGATGTGCATGTTGATAAGGTGCCTACCTGTCTATTACCCACTACCTCGTCCATACTGACTCCAGGCGACAGTTGGTCGTTGCTGGAGCGGAAGGGGGTGCACGGTCTTTGTGGCTGTGCTAGACTCGAAGAGTGGTTCCATGCACTCAGCGTGGGGCGGAGTAGGGTCCAGCCACCGCCTTGTGTGCGCTTGATTCCCAAATACAGCGTGCTTGTGTTTGCCTGTGAAGGAGTGTGGGCCGGCACCGTTGATGAAACTTGGCTCCCATCCTCATGCCTCCCGGTCTTATTCCTTCGGGTTTACACTGGATATGGGGTGTGTGGTTGGAGCTGTGCGTGATCCAGCGCATGCCACCCATGTTCCCTCTGTAGGCGCAGGCGTCCTGCGGGTGGCCACAGTGACAGCCAAATCCGAAACCGGTTGCATCCAACCATGTTTAGATAGTTTCATAGTTAGAATTATTCATAAGTCTGCGGCCAGGTGTGAACCGTTGGCTGTTCCGTTAGCAGAGCAAAAGGAACTAGTCACATTTTTAAGAGTGTAAATCAATGAACTTGAGCTGCAAATTTGTGTATTACACAGCTCCAATCCTAGACCTGTCAAAAAATTATAACTCTAACAAAATTGCTACACAATCAGACGAACAGCGAACAACGTTGATGGCAAGCAGTAATGACGACAGGCGGTTGAACGGCCTTCCAAGTCTTATGAAGGGATGCAAGGCATGCAGAATCATGCACCAATTGCGTGTTCCTCACCAGCGTCCATTATTTGCGGGGCAGCAACCAATGAGCCCTATAGACAGTGCGACCAACAATGCCGCAAATAATCAGTCTTCGCTCGGATGGATATATTTGGGTGTTGCTCTTCCCAACACTGGCACACCACGACCGCGGTTTCGTCTTGGTTTAGACTCGTCAGATGGAGATAACCTGAGCTGGGGTGGAACTCAGAGCTTAGTAGTTCAAGTCTGACGCCCTGAACACACACACACACATACACACAAGACAGGACAAACACTCCAACACCACATATCTTCGCCTACAATGAACCGCAGAACAGGCAATCACTACGCAAGCTAAAAGCGATGTAAGTGATTTGTTCCAATGTCCCAGGTCCCCTAACTAATCGTTAAAAAGCAGGCAAGCCGAGGAGCGAAACCGCTGGTACTTGATAAACTGCGCAATCTGACTGTACGTTCTCCCAGAGTTACATGTCATTCAGGGAACCCATCTTCTCCTCACTTAGGGGAACCACGGTTATTGCAAGTAAACCTAAGCAGCACATGGGCCTGGAAGACATGCACTTAGCAAGCTACATATGAGTAAACTCATTTGTCTGTGCTCACATTTTTCCAGACAAGCCATGGGCAGTAAGACAGCAGCGGAACTCCGATCCGAGCGCATCACATCAGAATGTGGTGAAGAAAGTGGTACTTGTTCATAATGTACCAGAATTGAAGCATGACGATAACAGTGAACAACAAAAGCACGACAATGTAGAATGGAGGTACATCACCGAGCTCTGCTAGTTGCATAACGTCAAGAAGTTAGATGCCACCCTGCGGCGCACTACTAATGAGTAGTTTGGTTAAACGAGCAGGTGTGATGAACTCAGCGAATAATGGATCACCGCAAGACGGGCGCGCCATGCACAATTCAATTAGCTATGGAAACGGATGACGCTGGAGTTTCGTGCCTATAACACACCATCACGACAAGCTGTGTCGATGGTACATAGCAGAACGTAGAACCAACTGGCACCACTATGGAATTGCGAAAATGAGTCCAACTCTTCTATTTTTGAAATGTTATAGTGTCTAGGTTCATTCTCCAGTAAACAAATCGTTTGCACCCAGCCGCCTTCTCCATAATTCGTCCAGCTGCTTCCTCCAAAGACCATTCTAAGGGTCCGAAAAGTTTGAAAGCCATCTTGGCTACGTCCGGTGTGGTATCAATGGCAATCCAAACGCGGCATGAACAAAAGACGTAGTCCACCAGAAGTACCGTATATTTTACCGTGTAAAAGCCGAGGAGTTTTGGACAAATTGCCATGTCTGTAGTGGGAGCTTGATTTCTACAAAGGTTGTGCGTAATTTGAAAAAACCGCATGAAAAATCCACCCAGCAACTCACTGCATACCTATGCCCCTATCTTGCCTTAGCACCACTCGCTAGTGACAGACGGTATCCCAGGCGAAGATTTGAAATGCCTGTACGTTGACGCATTACATTATGTTGCAAATTCTCGGTATAGTACACAGTTGATGTTCGCAACGATTGACAGTAGCAGAAACATCCGGATTATACAGAACCGAACACCATCACCCACAATAATATTGGAAAGAGACATGATAGAACAGCATGTACCGGTAGATTTTATATGCTCACATATCCAAACGCTGCACAACGCTATTAAATTTACTCGAATGCTTCGAATCTAGAATCCGAGTCAGAATCTCCAAAAAGTTTCTGCTACCGGTCGTCTGTCATTGGACGACAGGGTGAATATCGTCATCTTCAACTTCACTGTTAGCGTCATTGTCGTATTCCACAAAAGTGGTTTCGTTCTCACTTCCTTCTATGGCATTAGTGATGCAGCACATTTTGTATGATTATAAGATCATTTCTGATGAAATATCCAATCACGCTTCCTTCACCCAATCCGCCATTGTAACAATGTCAACTTTTTTACATTGTCACCCTTCGTTAACGCTAAATCAAACGATACCATCCATTCAGTCCACCTGGCGTAAAGCCCGTATTTAAAGGGCTTATTAAGACAGACATCCAGTGTCCTCAAGACTGATGTAAGTCCATCGGGAATTAAAGCCGCGCACGACTTCAGTTCACAACATGGTTTCTCCACGTTCTCAGTTCGTTGTGCCCTAAAGAGATCCCAAAGCGTCATAGATGGTTTATTTAAAACGGCCCCACTTCGCTTCCCCCAAACTGTATTGAGCCAGCCTATAGTGTCACTCTCGTCCATCCATCCTTTCAAGTGAGCCCGCACCAACACGCCGTTAGGGAACTTCGCTCATTTAGGGAACGTCTTACGCTTAAAAATAGTGAAAATTACAGACAGGAACCATCCGCCATACATCCTGAAACAACTGTGAACCGTGTCTTCTCGTATTTCGTCGTCTCTACAAAAACTGTGCTAGCACCTTTCTGCTCCACCGTGCGATTTGAAAGCATATAAAAGCACAAATGCGTCTCGTCTATATTTCTTAGTTGGGAGGGTTCAAATTCGTATTGCTTTCTCAGTTGAATCATGAAGCTTTTAAAAGATGTAACTTTACTGTATAATTCCTTCCGCAGTTTCTGGGCTAGATTTGTGCGTGTCCGTAGAAACATGTCGGAGCGGTTCATAAAACGATTGCACCAGTCAGAGGAAGCAACAAAATTCACCGGTTTTGGTGGCTGGAATTCCGGACTTTTTAACATTGTGAACGCCATGATCCGATTGTTCGTTCGGATAACAAGTAACCTGCTGTGCATTGACTCCATAACCCACTGCGTTAACTTTTTCTCCAATGCAGGAAACATGGTTTTGCTACCGTGTGTTGCACTCTTACCTACGGATATTAGTGACAAATCTGACTTTTCCTTTCGCCATTCTCTCACTTGCTTTTCATTCACCGTGAAAGGGCATGCAACCATGCTATTATTAGACTGCCCAGCAAACGCGATAAGTTTCCATTTAAAGCCAGCAGCATATGCGTAGCGCTTCCGTCCTGACATCTTTTTGTTTCCACGGCTTTGGAAGGTCGTAGGAAATGTGGCCACACTCTTTCTCAGCTGGACCGTGTGATGTCGCGTTGGCGCTATTCTGGTTAACAAATCACAGCGGTTATACATTAGGCTATGCTAGTCAATCTGGTGCATTAAAAGTACAACGTCGTTCCACAACATTGATCATGAACTTACCTCTCACACGCTGCACCAGTGCGATTCAGGTGCATGAGGCCCGCGACTAAGCGAACCTATGTCTGACATACCCTTTCACCTTACTCCATATTGTCGGCTGTCTTACCTGCTTCGTGTGACTTAACCTTTAACCGAAACTGCCCAGTGCGCTTAGAGCCTTTGCTCTGACGGCTCTAAACCCATTACCTGCTATCATAACACATTCAATCGCCAGAAGTGACCAGAAGTAGAGCAGCTTTCACTAGGGCCCACTCAAGTGAGAGCAGGCTGTGATGAAGTCAACATCGTGAGAAGCAAATTCGTTTCGCTTATTGCTGAATTTTGGGGCGGCTAATTTACGAACTTACGATGTTTGACAAATTTGACGTTGTAACTCATACTGTCGGTTTAGATACGGATCGCCTTATACCCGGTAATATACCGTACGTTTAGGACCGTTCCTTCAAGCTGAGTTGAGATCAGATACAGATGAGTCAGACTCGGTTGTTCCTACTTCAGCTCAGCCAACCGTGCGAAAATTTGCATCAGAAACGTCGACTGACCGATACTATTTGTGTCGGGCAAACACAGAGAACCGAGCTTCTACTACTATAGCAAATACAATGCTGCTACACAAACACTCAAGCGCTGTATGCTAAGCTGCCGGAACCGCGCCATCCACATTATACAACAATTTGGGACATCAAAGCGGTAAAGGAAACTTGGCTGTCAGAAGATATGTTATGTCTGGATACTAAACTCAGTGAAAGGCCAGTCATTCGATATGATCGTCCACCTCGTGGTAGACCTGTTACTATCTACTACCGAGATTACCTGAAATGTGAAGCGCTTACAGAACCTATCCTTTTCATTACGGACGCCTAATTTTTCCAACTGCAGCTAATAGGTCAAGATGAAGGACAGCAGAAAAGACATGTGAAACTTGCTTCTTAGTAGTTTTCTACGGCCGTCATAACTCCGCCGTAGACGAAGAGGGCATTTTGTTAAACGCACTTTAGTATGTTGTTTCAGAAGTACTCCCACTATCTTATAATGATTGACCTCAGTTAACCTCCAGTAGTATCACTGTCCCCCAGTGGGGCATACTTCAAATCAAAACTTCTTGAGTTCCTGGATACGACTGTTTTGTGTAACCTTGTGCATAGATCAACCAGTAACAGTGTTTAAAACATGCTATCACATCTGCACTCAATCTGGACTGATGAAATATTAATGATTTAGTTTCATACGACCTTTGTTGGTGGCGCCTTGGATACTAGTCTGTAACAATGACAAGTAAAAAACGTGTCAAATATGGGACAGTAGAGATGCTGGAGTCAGCTGGGCCAACGTATATTGTATAGGCTACAAGTGTAGGAAGCGAACCAACAATGGTAAGGAACGGAAGAGCACTGAACTCACGAAAGCAGTATATGAAAACGGAAGTGCCGTCAGTAAAACAAACGGAAGGTGTGAAGGTTGAAAAACCAGTAAAATCCAATGCTGTAAACTACTAAAAGAGTGGGCTTTCAGGTGTATTATGTTAGGTCCTTTTGCGACTTTCTCAATACACTAGTTTGTGGAACTGCACTTTTATTCACCTACATGGCAACGTTCAATCACATGCCACGTGATATGCACCACGTGCTCTACACGCCAGCGTCAACAGAGCATTTGACCACCACACCGCAGCACGTGACAACCATAGCTCGTATGCACTCTGACATACCTGTCTCATAAAGATGCATGACACAACACCACTGGAACGGCCTGACTATAGTAGGCTCGGAATCGAAATAAAATTATGCTCCAACCAAGCTAGTCTCGACTCGTAGTAACAACACACGATTCGGAATTGCTATTTCGAGGGTATATATTCTAAGTCAATTGGTGAAAAGGAATAACAATACTCAATCATTGAATAGTGTGCATAATTATCACGTACTCGGCAGCTTGAATGCAACTCCATGTTGCTTTAATTCGGTTGGGATTTCTGTTGCAATCTGGCGGAGCTTCTTGGAACATGACGCTGCTCAGAACTCCCATGAGAAGATGCAGCTGAATTTTCATTAGTATTTTCAGGGCACACAGAATCAAATGACAACTGACCGGAATCCTTCTGTCGTACCTGAGCAACATGTCGTTCAAGTACAGAGCAGCCATCGGGATCTACAACTTTAGCCAGACAACTTCCAAGTTTGTTAAAATTGATCCCGGATGAAGGACGTAAATCATTGCCTCTGAAATAAGATCCTTAAGCGGTTCCCAAACCAAGCATGTTCAATATCAATGGTCGGAATATATACAGTTTAGCGGATGCATCTCCAGTAGTGGAATGCACACAGTTGCGGTATTGAAGGAAGTTACCAACACATGGATCAATTTCATCAAAAGAAGTTGGAGCACAGTAGGTAACAGAACGTTTTAAAGTTGCAACAAAGTTTCCGGCTAGGCCATTAAAGCGTGAATGTCGTGGAGCAGTAGGAAGGTGACGACATCCAAGACTCTGCAGGCAATTGGTAGCAATCGAAGCTGGAAAGTGTGAGCCATTATCAACTACACAGCTAATAAGACTCCTTCCCTACTAAACACTTTTCACAAGACAGACAGTAACATCAGCATTTGGTTTATCAGTCAGGGATACTTCCGGCCCCTACGAATAAGAATCCACTACCACAAGTGCATAGTACTCCAGTAGAAATGGCCCACAGTTAGCTACATGTATTCATTCTCAGGGCTTGCATGTCCTCGACCATGTTGTCCGCTTGGACCGCTGTTGTAGAATCTTGTGTTTACAATTCGGGCACTCAGAAGCACTTCGTCGGATATCTGCATCTAATTCAGGCCACCAGCACAAACATCGAGCTAAGGACTTCATCTTTTCTACATCAAGAGGGCCCGAATGCAAACCGGTCAGAACAGTTGGTCTCAAAGTAAGTGGAATAACGACAAGGGGATTCACACATGGTAATCCATCAGATGTAACACACAACTCATTAAGGTGAACATAAAACGGTGGAAACTACCATTTTAGAGAAACAGACCACCCTTGTTTGACAACAGTACTCAACGACCGTAACGCTTTCTAATCTCCTTGTTAAGGGCCGAATGAGAGATTGGAAGCGGCTGGGTGAGTAGACAACTCATCTCAGAATCGACTTCGAATACCGTTGCATTTCGCGATAAGTAGTCGACGTAAGGAATGAACTTTGCACTTTGTGCTCAACCACATAATTGTACGCGCTAAGAGCAACACTCCACCTTTGCACCGTAGCTGCTGATGTTTGAACCAATGGACTGGCAGAATTGTAAATGAACTTCAGAACATCATGATATGTCACATTAATAAAACTGAGACCAAAGAAATATTCGTGAAGTCTAGTGACTACCCAATATACAGCCAAAGCTTCTCGATGCGTCTGAGCATAGATCTTTTCAGCATTGCCGAGTCGCCGAGATTTACACAGAACAAGATGCCCATCTTGATTTAATACAACACCTATACCGGTTGGCGTTGTGTGTGTGAAAATCACGATTGGTAGTTTCGGAGAGAATGTACAAAGAACACAACCAGATGTAAACATTTTCAAAAGCTTTCGAAGAACTTGCTCATGTTTGTCTAACAAAACAAAACTCTTGTCATTCTACAAGGTGAATAAAGGATCAGCAATGGATGCAAAAATAAGAATGAACTTGGAATGATACTGTAGGACTATCATCAGTGATCGGAGCTCATGAACATTGTTGGGCGACTTCACATCAACCAATGGCTTTATCCGATCCGGATCTGGTGTAAATCCTTCAGGTGTAACATGATAACCAAGACAACTGATTTCTTGGACACCAATTAGGCACTTCTTTGGGTTTATATTCACACTAGCATCCTTGGAGCGAGTTAAAGGTACAAGCAATCGGGAATCATAAGTGTTTAAAAAGAACACGAGACCATAGGGGAACAATTGTTTTCGATGGTTCTCTTCAGATTATTAGAATCATATTTAAGGGTAAAATAAGGGCCTGAAATCGACCCATTGGCGCAAATTACACGGTTAATTAACGGTTCAGTGAGGGAGGCTAAAAGTTGCCCTTTGACCTGAGTTCGATTGCATGGTACCGAGTTTGATCATAAGTGTGTTTGTCGGCAGCATGCACAAACACATGGTCTTCATGGACCCCAACACTCTCCAGACAATTCACAGTGGAGTTCATCACATTTTGGAATATGGGTGGCGCCATACTAAGACCGAAACGCAGAAATCTATACCCCTACGACCCAAAAGGTGTATCGATGGTGGTCAGTTCACTAGAATCATCATTCAGTGGTATCTGCAAATACGGATCTTTTAAGTCTAACTCCGGGAAAATCTTGAATCCATGTAGACGAGTAGGGATAGAATCAGATTCTTCTCTAGCACAACTATGCTGCAGTAGCTGCATATTAAGGAAAATGCGCCAATCGCCGCAAACTCTCGGTGTTTGTCCATCCGGCTTTAACGGTGCGACAATAGGTGTGGCTCATCGGGAAGGTTGCACTGGGACAAAATTCCCTTCTTTACAGACACCAGTACCTTGCGAAGAGGTTACCTTAGTCTAACTGGAAGTATACGACGTTTACAGAAAACAGGAACACTGGCTGCTTCCCAATTAACAGGCGGGAATTTCATGAAGATCTGATTATATCTAAACATATATATCGAGCTTTGAAGAACACACAATTTTTAACTTTTTCAGCTTGGG